>CM077015.1:144364957-144964957 GCA_039090855.1 Macrothele yani
CGTGGGAGATCCACTAAGTATTAGACTGGTGTACCAGTTTTCTGACGCTTCAGTGTATATCATACATTGTGTAATACAGAAATATTTTACACGATATAAGATAAATCTAGCAACAGCAAAAATGTTTACTGAAGAAAACCTCCTGGAAATAGTTACTAAAACATGCATTTGAAGAAACTGCTGCCAAATATTTCACTCAGAAAAATCACACACTCCTGTCTTTGAACCGGCTGACCCAAAGGTGGGAAAGACACTTCTTTTTCTACATAAATCGTCAACTACGCTCAGTGAATTTGCTTCTTGTTCTACTCCCGTACAGAGAGGTACTTTTCTTTTATTTGTTTTCATTCGACAGACTCCTTAATAATTAAACTCCGAATTTATTTGTCTTTAACAGAACGAGGGAACATATATGTAAATACAGTCCTTACTGGGTTTGCAAAATCGGAAATATTTAATACATACATGTATATCAGAAATGATACGCATAAGAAATGCCTCGAGCTGCTCATTACTAAGAAGTCAAAATCTGCAGAGTATGTACAAAAGAGATTATATCGGGGCAGGGCAGACAGGTCGACAACTAAATTTTGAGCATGACTGTCTTAGTTGTTCACACGTCCAAAAGTAATGAAAATGTGGAGACTTAAAAAACAGATGGTCAAGAATCAGTAAAATTTCCACACTCTGTTGCTCCGTCTTCTTTACAAACAAGCCATAAAAATGGCATTCCAATGGTCGTTAATCTGAATAAATAGGTTAAAGATACTGCAAAGGACCATGTGTTAAATATGAAGTAATTCCTATCTCAAGATATATTCCGGCTCAATTGCATCTTATGTTCTTTGCAACATGCTTTTCTTCAGTAGGGTTAATTTCTTGAATAAAGGAACGCGAGTACTCATATAAAAAGAATGGAAAATTTTCCAAATATTGATACTGCACCAATTGGTGCTCTTTTGCTACTGTTAGATGAAGAAATACTACAGCAACAGCATTAGGATTTAAATATATACATACATTAATTTTCAGGAATAATATTGCAAACAATTTGTTTGCATTTTAAGAATGCTCGCCAATTCATATTTAAAATAAAAGTCTGTAACAGATATTTCTGTTTGTATCAATAGATAGATACATGTAACCACAAATTATTGTAACCATTTCCTGAAAAAATGCTGCAAACTATGATCAAACTGATTCGCAACATGGGAAAGAAAAATTGTAGATATATTAGTGAAAATCTCTTTAAAACGAACCCAGGTTCCGGCATAGCATCTCTTCTATGGTACTCTTACGTACAAGAAAAATTTGAATATAATTGTTGCATCGAGGTTACGTGCGTCTGTGTAACATGACACCTTCAGTGAATGGACATATTGAATTTAACCAAAATGATGTGATTATGTTTCAATTCTTCTTAAACCATAAAATTCTGTGAAAGATAGTAGCGAATAGATTCCTGAGATGCAGGAAATGCTGGAGGTTAAAAATTTCCAACGACATGATGTCTTGTTTTCCATTTCGAACGTAGACAATGAAAAGGAAATCATGGATGAAGCATGAAATTCCATTGATAGATAACATGTTATGTCACTGATGGAAAGGTCAAGGGTTTTTCGGTTCGGCGTGCCCGAATAATTTTGGACGCACACTGCACCTCAGTCGTCACAGTGCACCTAAGTCGTCAAACTGTTTTGTTTTCCATTTCGAATGCAGACAGCGGCAAAAAAACACATAATAAGCACAATATACTATGAATGATAGAAATGGTAAACCCTGAGAAATTCAGTAAACACCGGAAAACACTAATTAATTAACAACGATTTTGACCGTTTGAGACATAAGACACTTCAGAAGTGAGGTTAAATAGGAAGAAAATGAAGCATCACGTTAACTTCCCTTTGCGTTTTTCTGCCAAGTATACAGATTCCCATACATCCCATCGTCACCTGTAAGCAAATTCACAATCACTTTAGAGGTGGTCACACAGTACAGTCGTAGCCAAAAGTTCTGAACCAGTAGAACGAAAGTCAATTTTGGATGTTTGAAGTCAACTTATACAGCGTAACATCAGGAATACATATCATACATAATTTTAAATAATATTTTATGCTGAATGCAAATATTTTAACAAAATGTTATTACTTGTAACAGAAATGAAAGTAACAAGCAAAAGTACGGCGTCTAGTCATAAAAGGCAAAAAATTATGGAATTTGTGAAATTAGTGTACATTGCGGTTAACGTAAAATTACTGCACATTACATTATTGAAATTTGCAGCACCCTTGAAATAACTTACCAACAAGCAAACTACGCTTTAATATTCAATTGGATAACCGCAGTTTCTTAGTAACAAAGTGCGCCTTCTTGGCATGGAACAACTGAGTTTCTTTAGTTGTCCGTTGGTGCTCCCATAGTGCCATGCGTGCTTTACAGACTCAAGTAATGATGTTTTAGATGTGGATCTTTGTTGAAGGATCTTTTACTTCGATCTCACCCACAGATTCTCTATGGGATTAACATCCCGTCACTGTGCCGGCCACTGAAGTTTTCCTATAAATTTTCAGTTAAACCACTCGTGAACCAACTTTGACCGATGACATGGCACTTTATCGTTCTTAAAGAGAAAATTCCTCAAACCCATGTCTTCTGCAGTTTGGACTACAAAATAACCATAAAATTTCGATCCATTCAGAATACCATCAACAATGTGCAGACGGCCAACACCACTGGCTGAAATAGAAGACCATAACTTCACCGAATGTGGGTGCTTGTTAGTTGGCTGGGTGTAGCTTGCTTTATATCTTTAACTAGCCCAATGCCGTACATAATTATTTCCATTATTAGCAGAAACAGCAACAGTTGTTTCATCACTGAAAATAATATTTTTCCATTCGTCAACAGTCCAATTCTCATGCGTCTTGCCCCAAGCAATTCTTTTGAACCGTTGTTCAGTAAGGAAAAGTTTTCGTGCAGTCAATCCATTTCTTTTACCCTACGACGAACTGTACGTGCAGATGCAATAATGGATACTTCATTCTCTCACCCATTTCTTAAATCAATGGCTATTTAAGCCTCGATTTTAAAGAACGACGAATCAACATTCGATCATTACGTTCAGTACACAGCCTTTGTCGAACAGTTATTTTTCTGTTTCCTACACATCCAGTTTCCGCAACCTTTTTAATGATGTTCAAGACAGTGGGATGATCACAGCCCACATTTAACAGCAGTTTTATGACTACTGAATCCACATTCATGCGAAGTATTAATTGTTGCCCTTGTTGGAAGAGGCAGGAAATTTTTTTGGTTTTTAGCATTCCAAAATTCAAATAACACCAGGAATTCTGCAAAAAATATTCCGTCAACTGACAACAAGCAGCTGCGTTCTAAGTCGGCAGATGATTCTATTTCCTTTTATATCTCACTAGCGGACGCCAGAGACAGCTATAGTGGATTAGAGGGGCGCGAACGCTTTTTCAGAAATGGGTTTGTGTTTCCTCACTTGCACATTTTTTTGTTACTTCTCTTCTATTACAGGAAATAACAGTCTGTAAACATATTTGAATTCAGCATACAATTTCCTTCAAAATGATGTATAATGTGTATTCCTGACTATAACAGTGCGCTGTATAAGTTAACGTTATACATCAAAAATTGACTTTCGGTCTACTGGTGCAGGATGTTTTGCCACGACTGTAAATGAAGGTTCGACATCGTCCCTTATGGTAAGCAGCTGTACGTCCAGCAAGTGCTACATCGAGTGGAAAAGGTGGTAGTCGCTTAGGGCAATGCCCGGTAAGTAGGCTGAGTGCTGCAGCTGTACCCAGCCCATTTCTCTGATCTTCTGAAAGGTCACCTGTGCTGTGTGAGGTCTCGGTCCATCCTACTGTAGGAGGACGCCATTGCCGTTAAGCCGTGCTGGCCGTTTCGACGTGAGTGAAGCTTGCACATCGTTGAGCTGACAGCAGTACATGTCAGCAAGGATACCTGTGTCGTCCGGCATCATCTCAAAAACACACGATAATAGGACCTTACGTGCGTGTAAGTCGGCATTGGGGATCGGCATCGGCTTCTGCTTTGTGTCCAACCACTATTTGTGGGCGCTGACGTTGTCATACAGGACTCATTTCTGGTCCCCGATCGAACTGCGGTGCAAGAACGGCTCAACCTGGTCACGTGCAAGCACGAACGAAACCACTTGTGCGATCGGCTTTCTGCGCAACGGTGAGTTAATGGGGTACCCCAACTCAAATCTTGTGCAACTTACCAATTTGATGCAGGTTCGTAATAATACTCGTATGGTTAATCCCCAGCTGTTGAATTTACGGCTGATATCTAATAGCCAAGTGCAAACAAAATATATTTTATGTACATCCATTTTAAATTAGATTCTAGTTGTTTATAATAAAACACAAAAAGCAATATCACAGAACTACTTTTACACAACTCTGAAGGATATCTTTCTGCTAATGCTCATTTCTTGTTCAACATTTTTCATTCCCGAGGGAAAGTGTACTTTCACACATGGAGTGATATGTTTCAGAAGACCTTACAATTTGTCGTATGTGGTCTATAAGTATGGGAAGAACATTAAGAATGTAAAAGCAAAACATACGCACAGATAAGTTTCACTGCATAAAATATATGGAAAGTTTTCTGCAAAACCCAAAGATCGTATTAGGTTTCAACTTTCATTATGATAGATATATGAATTTCGATGCTGCTTATGGGCATAAGCAAAACAGGTTAACACTTCGATAGCACGGAACATTTTCGCAAATACACGCTTTGAATTTAGAGTATATATAACAGGGTATTTTGAATATTTCATTCAAGTATTAAGCAGGAAATACCGTTTTTGTTTTAATATTTATTAGTAATTATAAAAAAGTGCATGTAATTGAAGATCCTAGAAAACTTCGTAGTACACACAGATAGACCAAGGCCCTTATCCTAATGCAACTTTTAGGAAAAGGCGTTTACGAAGAAACAAAAAAATATTTCAGCGAAAAAATACTCTTTTAGCACGTCTTTTGTAAAAAAAGATCGTACTTCTCTTATCGGTTTGTCCGTCTGTCTGTCAGTCAGTCCGTCCGTCTGTACCCACGGTATCCTGCAACTATTAGTTCATTTTGAAAACTTATTTTTGCATTCGGAAGCTTGAAATATGCGAACGATGATCCTTTATTTCGTTTTTTTTACGATGTACAATTTTGCCGCTAGAGGGCGTAAACGCAGATGATGTCTAATTCAAAATTACTTTTTAATCCACATATTTGTTTCTAAACATCCGACTGAAAAAATTATTTTATGTTTCGATTCCATTTATGTCGAAGAGTGTTTTAGATATAGTTTCCTTTTCAAATTACGCATAGATTTCCCGCTAGGGGCGTAAAAGTAAATTACGTTTTTCCCGATAACTCTTCTCTTAAAACTCCGATTTGAAAAAAAAATTTTTTAGCACATACATCTCTTGATGGAAAATCTTTTGCATATAATTTCGAATTTTTGGTAAAGAATACTTTGGCCACCAGGGGGCGTAAGCGTTAATTTTTGCTTCTGATGTATTTGCCAGAAAATCTGAGCTTCTAAAATATCGATTGAAAAAATTCTTTCGTGGATTGATACCACTCACATCGATAAACCTTTTCTGAATATTTTCTCCCTAAAATAACCCACAGTTTCTCCACCAGGGGCGTAAATATATATCTTACTTTTGTCAATATGTTTACTTCTAGGAGTCCGATTTCAAAAATTCCTTCTTTGTTGGATAGTATTTTCCGTGTGACATGTTTTTACTATAATTTCAAAGCTTCAAGTAATTCATAGACTTTCTACTAGGGGGCGAAAAGGTAAATTGCGTTTCTCCCTGTATCTCTGCTTCTAAATATCCGATTTGAAAATTTCTTTCTGCACCGGATACAGCTCCTGATGAGAAATCGTTTGCACATAATTTCTAATTAAAAAAATGGTTTGGCCACCAGGGTGCGTAAATCTTAATTTCCGCTTCTGATGTATTTGCAGCAAAATATGGGCTTCTAAATTCTCTATTGAAAAAAACGTCTTTTGTAGACCGATACTACTCATGTCGACAAACATGTTAGGAACATTTTCATGTTAAAATAGTGCATCGTTTCTGCGATAGGGGGCGTAGACGTATATCTTGTTTTTGTCAATATCTCGACTTCTAGGAGTCCGATTTAAAAAATTCCTTCTTTGTTGGATATTATTCCTAGTGTGACATGGTTTTCCTATAAATTCAAAATTTTCATTTCATTCATAGCCTTTCCGCTAGGGGCCGTAAAGGTAAATAGCGTTTTCCACTATTGCTTTGCTTCTAAACCTCCGTTTTGAAAAATTCTTTTTGCCTCGGATACAGCTCTTGATGGGATATCGTTTGCACATAATTTCTAATTTTTGTAAAAAAAATGGTATTGCCACCAGGAGGCGTATATCTTAATTTCCCCTTCTGATGTATTTGCAGCAAAATAGGAGCTTCTAAAATCTCGATTGAAAAAAAAAGTCTTTTGTTCACCGATGCTACTAATGTCGACAAACCTTTTAGGAACATTTTCTTCTTGTAATAATGCATGGTTTCTACCCCAGGGGACGTAAATCTGTATCATATTTTTGTCAATATCTCTACTTCTAAAAGTCCAATTTGGAAAATTCCCTCGTTGTTGGATAGTGTTTCCGATGGGAAATGTTTTTTCTATAAATTGAAAGTTCACGTAAATCATTTAAGACTTTCCGCTAGGGCGCATAAAGGTAAATTGCGTTTTCTGCTCCTAAAATTCCGATTTGAAAAATTCTTCCTGTATCGCATACAAGACCTGCTGAAAAATATTTTTCACATAATTTCTAATGTTTTCCAAATAATGGTTTGGCCAACATGGGTCATAAGTGTTAATTTCTGCTTCTGAGGTATTTGTAGCAAAATTTTGGCTCCTGAAAACTCGACTAATTTTTTTTTCTTGGACCGAGACCTCTCATATGGATAAACCTTTTGCGAGGACTTTCTTTCTAAAATAATGCATGGTTTTCCAACCAGGGGACGTAAAGTCACATCTTATTTTTGTCGATAACTCTGTTTCTAAGAGTTCGTAGCTCAAGATTCCGTTTGCAGCAATATCTGAGAAATTAAAGACCCGACTGAAAAACTTCTTTCTTCCGTCAGATACTATTGTTTTCCATACCGGTTTCATTGCCTTTGAATAGCTTCGAAAAATTTTATTTGCGTCAGAACGGATTCTAAAGACGTGCTTATTACACCCGAAAATTCGGTGCCATCTTTCTTGTTTAACTTCGTGCTTCTATACGTAATAAGCAAATGAGAAAAATTTCTAAATGGTTTTATGCTAAACACTTGTAATTTCATGATGGCCATATAACATGACTAGTAAAACGCGTAATGACATAAGTAGTCAATGCGAGTGGGAAAATATTAATATTAATTCGAATACAAAACATTCCAAATTCAGTTATAAATTTCGAACTAACATGCCGCAAATATATTATTTCCTGATAATACATATTAGTGACCAGCTCTTTGTACATCAACAGAATTTCTATGTTTTAAATTATTAACGTAATACCTACACTTGACATCTTGGTAGACACTTACCTTTGTCCATCTTTTTCCATTTGTCATTGGCGTGATTAAGGAATTTAGGTGTAAACCACTGCTGCACATCATAAATTCACAAACACAGGAACAGTACAGTACCTCCAGTGTTAGACACTTTCATATTTAGGAATATGAGAAACTATGCAGATATTTATTTCCAGTGCAGTTACCAATAGCACCCACACCCAATATCCACATATAGGTTTAGCATCATTTACTGTTTTAAGAAATTTTAAAATTAACTTGTGAAATGGAACCAATGAGGTGATTAGGATATGAAGGTGGAACTGCTATCCATCAAGATATAATGACTGTCCATATACCATCCAGATCTGTCGCTTGCAATTGATGAATTCGAACAGATTTCCTTAATATGTCCCGTATATTCTCTCCGTGGTTGAGTGCCGACGAATCATGGGTCTATTGGAATTGTCGTTGAAGTACTTTAATGCTACTTGAAACAACTGGTTGCCACTCGCCAAGTATACGATGTCAGGTTGTCGTGTTACATGATGGTGTCATTGTGGAGAAATAAAGCGCTACAAACGTTTTCTTTCCCACAGAATTTTCAGTTATATTTTGAATCGAAAATGTTTATTCAATGCATACATACAGTTATTACTTACGAATGCAAACGTGCGAACAACTTTAAAAAGCGTGGAAAGATGCATGATTGGTATAACCGCTAAAAGTTATAAAGTGGAACATGTTGAATAGCGAACTGACAACAGTTGATTATATCGTTATAATAATGAAGGCCCCATATCGGCAATGAGCTGGTTATATCGCAACAGAAACTGACCAGAACTGAACAACTGAATTGTTATGTTGTATACTAGTTGGCAGGCAAAAAAATTCGACAAATGGGAGATGGCTGTATAAGATTCTAACACTTTCTGTAGTGACTTGGAAGGGCCTGTATCAAGCAACAAAGTTGTGTGATATACTTGCTGAGACCATCCAGCTGTATATTGATAATGGTTGCAACTGCTAATGAGAGTGACTGTGTAGTCAGCTAATTGTAGGAGTATTGCCAGGCAACTTGCTAGATGGAGCTGACCTATTTTAGTCGTTCTCCTCTAAGATATCAAATGATTTTCTCTTGGCACTGAGGTTTAATTGCATTCCAGTATTGAAGAATTATCCAGAAAATTTGATTCGTAAAAAATTTGATACTTAAATAAACAGTTTGATACTTAAATAAACAGTTTGCAGTAATAAAATTGTAAAATATCTTACATTTATTCCAAAATTAGAATTTCTTTGCTCTTTGTTATTCCCATGTACAAGCAGCATGAAAGCACTTTCCAACTTATATTTCAGTTGGGCTTTGTCCTACACATAAACGCATTAATTTTAAGTATGGTATTCTTTCTGTTGACTCATGTTTTTAGGCACAACATATGCTCGCTGTAGTCATGCGGTAGTGGCTTCTGTAAATACCAGACATGTCCGTACAGAAATGTATTTTGCGTTGGCTTCTGGCGGCTTGTCAGAGATCTGTCCTGTCTCGAATAAAATTGAAGCCTGCATTTTGTGTTTGACTTACACCTCTGGCTTACTACCTTTCCTAGAACCATTGTTTCTAAATTAGGGACGACGACTGCTCATGTTGCATCATGTTGATCCCTGTGGTCGTCAACCCTTTTCTTCTTTGGAACCAACTGAAATTCTTGGCAGAAAGATAAGAAATTTGCTCTATTTGCGCATGGTGGTTCAGACGCCTGAGAAAAAGTATTTCTGTAATACGAATAACAGAAAGGTAAGAACATTAAATTAACTTCAAAATCTTTGATTTGTGCTTTAGAGGAAGAGCTTCTTTCTCACCTCTCGTTTCGTGTTTTGTTCATCTCAAGCCACGAAAAATGACACTATATACGTCTCCTGATAAGTCCGACCACTAATTGATGGCAATGGGAATAAGAGCTATGCAAATAACGGAGCGTCGACAACACTGATATTTCGGGCTGTCCGGATAGGTATACATTGTATATATCATTTGAGTTGAAATACGTCAGATGACTGTGTAACTGCGACATACTACCATCTAAAATACTAATCATAGTGAAAAATATTGGTTACTCCGCCCACGTACTTCTACGCGAGTTTCCAGAGATACAGAAAATAATACGGGCTCAACTCTTGCTAACAAATACTACATAAAGAATAACTATAAGAATAAGAAATGTACTGTATCTCCCTTCCGCATCAGTCTGTATGGAACACTCCGGGAAATGAAGAAAATACATATTTTCGGTTATATTATTGATAACAGAAAAACACAACTAAATGAATGATAATAAAGAACAATGATCATCCATAGGCATGTATTACTACATATATTTGTATACTATGGAGATATCATCGGCACTGGTACTAAAAATAATACAGAGCTAGTGGAGAGGCACGAATTTTTATATAGTGTTCCTTCAACATTACTTTACGGGCGATAGGGAGTAATAGGTACTATTGAACTGCTGTTAAAAAGGTACTTTTTGTCATGTTTTAGATAAATCTTAATCAATAAGTTTGAGAGAGATTATTTTTACGTCTGCCCGAATCGTCTTTATAATGTTTCTGTCAGAGTGATTTTTCCACTTTTATAAACACAAATTTCCAGATATATACATTATCAAAAATCTTATTTATCTCTAGAAAACCATAATCCACATTCACGTCAGCACTTCAACTCACGACATTAATATTTGAAAGGTCCGAACTAGATGATGGTCTGCCGCTCATTCTACTTCTTCCAAAGAGATATTAAAATAGAAATAAATAAAATATTCCTCAAAATAATAATAAAACATTCGTGTACATGCAGTATGCAGCATCTAAGACGGATGGCAGGTATTTACTGAAACAGAAGAAAGTATAATGATCCACAACATAAAATAAACCGTGTAATCAAGTTCTGCTTTTTTCTTGGAAGGGTTAGGAGAATCGAGATAAAAGTAAAACGTAAGCTACTCAGTATGTTCAAAAAATCCGCCCGTCCGAAATATAGTGCTACTGGTTCCAATGAAGGAATGAGCCAGCACCGTACGACAAATGCAACATTCATACATCGCCCGTAATTCAATACGGGCCGATCTCAAACGAATGGTAAGGAGCCAGAGCTTATGCCAAACGAATGGTCAGGAGCCAGAGCTTATGCCAAACGAATGGTCAGGAGCCAGAGCGTATGCCAAACGAATGGTCAGGAGCCAGAGCTTAGGCCAAACGAATGGTCAGGAGCCAGAGCTTAAGCCAAACGAATGGTCAGGAGCCAGAGCTTAGTCCAAACGAAGGGTCAGGAGCCAGAGCTTAGGCTAAACGAATGATCAGGAGCCAGAGCTTATGCCACTGCGCCACCGGGTTGGTCAGCATGGGCACCTCCCATGTTTTGAAATCGTGTCAGCGAAGGTGTGCTCTTTGAGACAGACACTCTTTGATATTATACATTCCGTTCGGCTTGGCGCGATTGAAACGGTTAACGGAAATCGCAATACTTCTTAATCACTATCGCAAGTGGAAGCACACATGGCTGATCAATTATTATAGGTCAACGTCTGCACTATTTGCTAATTCACAAGCAGACAGGCGATCAGTGCTTTTCCGACGGCCATTATGGAATGAATGACAGCAGGATTATTTGCATCGAACTACATTTCCGTATTTGAATAAGTTATGTTTATTAATTATACTGTTTCCAGGTTGTAACACTTGGTAGTAGCACACTTTCCCCGAGTTTAGAAGTAATAGCAATAATCATAGTAGAATTTAATGTGCAAAATGCATTATTAAAGATGAATTTGGAAATATACAAAATATAATAATCAATAAAAATGGTTCAAACTGTTAGAATGACGTCGTTGCACGATGTAACATATCACTGAAAGTCCAAATGGACGAGGAAAATGGTTTTATTTATCTGAAGCAAAGGTTGAAAGTTAAAATACAGCAGTAGATCTTTCGGGCTGACTTCCAGCACGTTCTCAGGTGAACTTTAAAATTAGATACTGTAAAAATGTTAAAAATAGTCCACCATGGAACGTAACTCTTATGTAAACATTTCGCTTTCAGCTCTCGAATGACTTCAAAAACATCACCAAGCTCTGACTGATGATTGCTGTGTCTTAATTGTTATTGGGTCATTGCGAGGAATTTAAAATTTTGTATTGCGGAACACAAGTAGTGCCAAAATACATTCAAACTCTACCGCACTTGCAATGTTAGTTACAAAAGGAGCCCACAACCCTCTATGGAATGGGACAAGAGTTATTTCAAGTCACAAAAACAGGAGTACGACTTTGCTAGCTGAGAGTTTACAAATCGTCAATAACGCTGACATATGTTGTAATGATGAAGTACCCAGATTCATACCTCCACCTTGGATACCTTTACTTTCGAATAACAAGGACCAAATAAACTACTAACTTAAACTTCAATTCAGAACTCACCCAATAACAATTAAGACAAAACAATCATCAGTCAGAGCGTGGTTATGTTTTTGAAGTCATTCGAGATCTGAAAGCGAAATGTTTACATAAGTGTGACGTACCACTTTGGACTCGTTTCCACGTTTTTACAGTATCTCATTTTAAAATTCAACTCAGGATGTGCTGGAAGCCAGCACAAAAGATCTAGTGATGTGAGTTTGACTTTCAACTCTTGCTTCAGTTAAATAAAGTCATTTTCGTCGTCCATTTTGACTTTCAGTTATAAGTCATTTCGTGCAAAGACGGCATTGGTCTAAGGCGTTGGCCTCTGATCATTCGTCCGTAAGGGGTCCGGGTTCGAATCCCGGTCAGGCATGGATGTTGTGTTTGTCTTACGGCACTGGCTCTCTCCCTTCCCTGGAACCAGTGACCCTAAATTAGGGACGGGCGACTGCTTATAGCCCATTGAGTTGCTCACGGTGGTCGTTAAACCTCCAATAAAAAAAAAAAAAAAAGACCGCATTCTAACATTTAGTGTTACTGGCACAAATTTCTTCAACAAGTTAAATAAAAATGTTAATAGATATTCCAGATCTATTAATTATAATATTCTTACTAATCCAATCCTTCGCCATCTCATTATGTGCAGCAATATTAAAATTTCAAGCACTATTACTACCCTACAGTCGATGTTATTTTACTGGAAACGTTTTTTTACCTTATGGATACAAATGAATCTCAATCCGCTTAAAAGCGGAAAGCATCAACGGCTGCAGAGAGCTTGCTCACGCTTCTTGTGGAACGGTGGCACAGTGCCATCTATTGGCGTCATGGAGAAGGTCATCTAAATGAGAGAAGCCGATTTAAGAAGATGGACTGTTTTTTCGATCTGATCATCATTTAAAGCCAATACACCAATCTTTATCACCTCAGAATCCTCTAGTCATGAAACATGCATTTAAGTGGACAAGCAAAAAAAGAGATTCATATAATTAACCAAGGAAATGTGTCCATGTATTATTCTGTAACGGCACACGAATAACATGTTAAGCGTTTATGGGTATTTTCGGTGCGATGCTGTTTCCTGCAATGCATTCAAATCTAAAAAAAGTATTATTTGTTTTTTTAGAAAGGAATATTTATTTCGCCAGGTAAAATGCCAGATCGAGATATGTGTAAATATCTCGATCTGTCATATATGCCAGGGGAGATATGTGTAAACAGAGAATGATGCTTTAGCTATGTTGATGACAGTAGGGATTGTACTGTGGTCGACAGCGAGCAAAATTCAAAGAAGGATGTGTGTTCTTTTTAAGATATTTTTATTTTGGGGATACTGAAAAAACTACAGTGTTTGATTCTCAATGTAATTTGAAACATTCAACCAAAACCTTTCCGCAGGAACTTGTGACATCGTTCACAGCAAGAGAAGCCAGTGTAGAATTGATCTGAACTTTATCAAAGGTTGTAGGTTTTTGAGGCATGCTATGACAGGAATTCTTGAATTTCAAAAGGGGATGCCAGACTATAATTATTGTCTGTAGCCTAATAATTTTTTTTTCTGATGCATTAAAATGTAGTACATAAAACTGGAAACTTTTTAATATTTTATCCTTCATCTAAGAACCATTTTGATATAACGATTAATTTTGATTCAAGCTTCAATGGCGTGAAAGATGTAAACCACCAAAGCAGTTGTACTGTTAGGTATATGGAAAGAAAACACAATCCAATGCAGCTTTCAGTATTTTTTTCAGAAGTATATTTCCCTAAAAAACATTTCTCATTAGACTGAATAAGAGCAGGCATCACAATTCGGGAAACGTTCCGTCACATCATCTGGTGGAGTGTAGAAATGTAACATTAAGGCAATTCAGATTCATCCGTACCTCCTCGTCGTTAGTGGATTTGAGTGGTAAAGGGCTTCGCAGATCTTATTTGAAATAATCGCAATAACCAAATCTGTAGATCGCTCATGGAATTCCCAATTAAAATACAGAAAAAGTTTATCGAACAACTACGTGCATTCGTCCAAGGCCGTTCCAGGACGGGTTTTTTTTCGCGTTTAACATCATGTCTTTTCTAGGGCCATCACGCGATGTAAGTATTTCCTCAATGAAATGCTAAACAAGTGCATTATGTGTAGAATTACATCACATACTCCCAAAGCGAAAAGTTCAAAAGCTTTTTCTGTCTTTGGACGTTTCTTTGTACGCAAGTTCTATCTTTCTTTCCGTGCGTTTAGGAGAACACACGCTGCGTACTCTTTTGCCTTCTTAAAACACGCGTTATAATTAAGTGTAACCTTCAGATGTTGATCTGCCTTAGCTGGTAGATTCCTTTTTAATTTATTTTATAACCGATAAAAATATTCAAATTTTCTGGTATTTATGTGTATCCTGAGACTGTTTTTATACATAATCCCTGTTTCTGTGTAGACGCCAAGTCTTATGATCACGATTTTCTTATCCCCGGCATGTTAGTGGAACGTAACCCGCCAGAATAATGATAGATTACTGTATGTATACAGATCACAACTGTTGACCATGGGAGACATACGATTTTTTCCCTGCCTTTACTTGTTTGGAGACTAGTGACCCCGTGAGTAACTCACCGGCAAATAAGAATCGTCTCTCTAGAACACAGGACTCGTGTTTACAAGGAGGAAAGAAATCTGGCGTTCTAAGAGGAACACGCCATCCCAACCTCACCTGGTTTTAAACCCAAATTCCCCTAATACAAATGATCTGAAGTCAGCGCTATAGTAGAGTCGTCTACTGCGCAGCAAACATAAAGTTTGTCACATTCTTTCTTAAAGTATATTTGCAAGAAAAAAGACCAACGGAGTTCTGTCAATACGTCTTCGAAATAGCTTCTTCAGAAAAATAAATTGTTAAAACAAATTATGTACTTCAGTATGATTCATATCCTGCTCAAGAAATTTTGCGAATCGATGGGTCTATCTCGTTGAGGAATGGATCATTTCCATGCCGTAGGACATAACATTCTACCGAATTCTTGGAAACTGAGTGCATGTTGTCGTGGTCAATAAAATTTTAAACCGTAAACCAGACCTGAAAAGAGAACGTACAGGACAGAACCAAAATTATTTGGTCATTTCCTTGAGTTGCTGCCACCGAGCTGCAACGAAACCTGTTATTCCCCCACAGCATTTCAAACATCAATGTAAAAACATACTTTCACTACATTATTCAAAAACATGATAATATAAAGTATTTCTAATTCCTTTGGTGGGTACGAAGTCTGAAAGCTAGTTTATCATAAAGCGGTTTTAAGATCGCTGTATTTGAACATTTTAGGGCAGGTCTGTCGATTTAGCGACTGTTGCTATATCTAGAGATTTCGGTTTACATTTGTTCACAAATTTAACGCTTCAGCGGCATGTCTCAATCCTAGAGATATTCTTCCTAATTTTACAATAAATCTGCAGATATTTTATCTTTTTGCCAAATTGTAACCGTGAATGACCATTTCCAAGTTTCCATTTGAAAAATCTAACAAGAAGCACGAGGGCCGCAAGTTTGAATCAGCTTTACAACTGAAAAGCACAAGTTTGTGTTTACGATAAATCCCATTGCAGTCATTTTATTCCGGAATTTACCTTTCCCAACGTCCAGTTTCTAGTTGCGAAATCTTGTCGCTAGCTAATTCTGCGATGATTTCTGATCATTCAAGTGAGATGGAGGGGGGTTCGTATTCCATTGAGGCACGGAGGTGTTGTGTCTGTCTAACGACACTGTTTCTCTCCCATCATATGAACCAGTGACCTCATATTAATGATTAGTGACTACATATTTTCCATTGAGCTGCTCCCAGTTGACGCTAATCCACAAAACAAAACAAAAATGTATGTTGCATAGAGAGGATGGGTGGTTTCTCTTTTCGTACATAGAAGGCTTTATAAAATATTTAACATATTTCACAGCAAAAAGTAAAAGTTATACTAGTTTCGAAGGAAGGACTGCGAATGATTTTTTGTACCCATGAGAATGGTATTCGTACTAGAAATGATTTCCTGTTTTTTAAACAAATGAATCACAAAATTTAGAATAACAAGAAACATTGCCCAGAATAAAACATAGCTCCACATTTTGCTTAGATATTTTCATTATTTTTAATTTCTACAAACGCCATTGCTGTTGCAAGAGTGAACTTGCCGTCACGTGACTTAGCGCCGCCTCCTACTTAAGAATCTGAGGCGTCCGCGCTATCTGGGCTCTCACAACAACAGAGAGGTGTTTATGCTTCCCAGAAACACCCTCTCTCTCTCTCTCACTCTGTTCGAGCGAACAAACGAAGCCTTCCCCACTTTAATATGTAAATCTGTGAACCGGGAAGACGGGGTGAAAACAGCTGATCATACAGAAATATATTCACCTTCAGATATAATAATTTGAAGATGACTCTAGGTAAGAGACATACGAACATTTATTTCAGCATCAATTAGAATTTTGTTGGCTGCGGATTACTCGCTCTTGAACATTAGGCCTCACTAGGACTGGACCTGGCAAGGATCGTGGAACGCGCATGCTAAGATGGTCGAATTCTAAAGAAATCTCACTCCGCTTTGAAGTCCTTACTTAGAGTCTCCTTGACACTAGGTAGACCTATATCTCGTCACCGCTTAAGGAATAGTCTTCTAGCTATCCTTCTCTAACCGATGTTTCAGTAGACTGTACTAAGTCCGTATTTCAGTATTCTAACATCAACTACTCTACCGGAATCCCTGACACGGGCTGATTCCGCTGTAGCGGCGACATATCTCTTCTAGGATAGATGTTCGTTAACTTCTCGTGAACTTCGGGAGTTCTCAATCTTGGAACATCCCTGGGTCCACCGCACAATACAGGCAAACGCGTCGCGTCTCCTTCTCTCGGAGAACTGCTTCCTCAGTCGACCGAACTCAGACTGACGAACAGTTCCTCTCTGAGTGACCTGCACACCTCTCCCCCTTCACGCTGCATCTGTGTCAAGGACGTAGGCGCTGACCTTGACCTAACGCTGACCGGTTCCTGTCGCTCGCCTCTCTGGTCACGTGGGTCACCTTTGGCGCCCTTCACCGGCCACACCCATAGGCGTTGGCTGGGTATGTGGCTACTGGACTTTTAATTCTACCTTGCGCGTTCTCGTTTCTCCTCAGGTCATACATTAGTAAGTACCTCCTTTTGAGAAAGTAATCTTACCACCGGAGTACATCCGTATAGCAATACAATACACATTGTTACATTGATACACAGGAGTATGTCTGTCTTTCAGACTTGTAAGCGCCTTGTCTATATGAACAATGCACTGTGAAAGTCGCAGTGTCTTTGACGATACTCTCAGTTCGTCAAAAGGAAAGGCCTCGCCCTTCTAAGGCGTGAGAACCTGAAGCCCTTTGTCACAATTCTTGACTTCAAACACAAAAATTAAGAATATTTGCGAACTTTCTGTCGCCATTTTTGGAACTTGCGATGCTTCTTTCGTTAGGAAAAAGCCACATAATGTTCATCAATAATATGAATTAGCATCGTTAATGTGTCTGTTCTTACAGCTGTCATACATTAACCAGATATAATTTAGGAAATACGAAAAACAGTATTTTATCATGGCCACTAGTATTAATAAAAACACTCGAGGCGATAACAGAATTAAAAACTGTAAGATGAATTGTTACTCCCTCTGGCATGTATTTGAAGTCATTTGGAAAAAAAAGTAACAATAAAGAACAAAAGCTATATTTCCACTGAAAAATTTTTACAGAGCTTTAGAGAATACAAACGTAAAAAAACTAGCATTGCATATAGTACAATATCTGCCCTTAATAATTATAACATTAAAAAATATGGGTAGGCTTTCTTATGATTGGTATACTTATAAGAATATACAATTTCATTAATTGAGAATTCAGTATTTCTCTTGCATATCGTGAGACACTAATGAAATGAACTCTGTAAAGTACAAAGGCCCAGTTTTGAAAAACTCGTTTCCTACTCCCAGCCAAAAGTGGGCAAGGGACATTTCTCACATAAGTGCAAATTCGAATTTCATTTCCAAAAACCTTTTTCATTCTGTAATTATTAGTCATTATAATTACAAATTACTGATGTTTGCTAAATATTTTTCTTTCAGTAATTCGAAATTTTGTACTACCTTCTCTCTAGGGCTAGGGAAACGTAACTTCAATGAAGATCACCGTTAAATTGGGGTCTGGTTACTTGCCCGACATGTACTTCACCGAAGTGTCACTTGACCGAAAATCACTTCGCCGAAAAGATTGGTTCACCAAAAGTTCTCTTGATCGAAACGTTGATTTCACTGAGGGGTCACTTGATCGAAAAGTACATTTCACCGAAGGGTCACTTGATCGAAATGTTAACTTTCCCAAAAGGTCTCTTTACCTGAAAGTTAATTACATCGAAAGGTCATTTCACCGAAGAGTCACTTTATCATAAACTTTGAATTTCGTTACAGGATCTGTTGAAGCATGGTGCCAGTTTGGAAGAGAGACCACACCGAAACGTTAGGGGATCATACTCAGATTGCAGTTTGATTTATCCGCGTCACAAAGAATGCAAATATTTGGTTTTAAGTCAAAAATAATTAATTTTAAATCCCCATGCCTCGACTTTGGCCTTTTTAGCACATTTTAATCGTGCGTGCTCATGTCAATAAGGTTTACATAAAAATTCAAGTTTATAATATTGTACATTTATTTAGTCAAAAAGAATGAATTTTAAGACCCTAGCCTACTGCTTAGGGTTTTTTATCAAATTTTAAGCGTGCGTGTTCATGTTCGTAAGGATTACATAAAAACTCAAATTAGTAATGTTGCACACGTATTCAGGCAAACAGAATAAATTTAATGGCCCTTAGCCTCGGCTTAGGCCTTTTTATCAAATTTTAATTTCTTTTATTAATAAGTTTTACATTACAAGCCATGTTAATAGTGTTGCCCTTTTGATCAAATAAAAAGAATTAATGTTAAAGCCCTCAGCCTCGGTTTACATATTTTTAGGAAATTTTTACAATCCGTTCTTATATTCAAAACATTTGCATGACAAGTCAAATAAATAATGATGGGTATTTCCTCAAGCACAAAGAATACATTTTGAGGCCCTAGGCTTCCGTTTAAGCCGTTTCCAAATATTTAAACCATCCGTATTCTTGTAGGTAACGTTTCAATTTTTAGGCTCTATACCTCGATTCAGGCATTTTAGAAGTTTCTTATCATCCATGTATTCAAAACGCATTTTCGTGTGAACGTTTCTTACTCATAACAGTTTTTATGACATGAAGAACAAAAATTGCTATTGCTATTTTTCCTTAACTCGTTTGGGTGGACCTTGAGGGCGAGCTGAGTTTTTATTTATGCAGTTTGTACTCGTCCCCAATGAGGCGCAGCAACTCTGAATGGTACCATAGCCGCCCGTTCCGAGGGCAGGGTAGGAGGGGGCACCTGCCCTCTCTTGGAAATTTTACTATACAGTTTCTGGTTTTGGAAGATGGTACAGTGATTTTCGCGAAGAGATTATTTCTATTTGCTTATTTTTCTGCTGAACTTCTGACATGCATGTATGCAATAAAAGTAGGAAAAGCGTTGTGAATGTGCGGTAAAATTTATTAATTTTTTTATTGAATGTTAGACATTAACTTAGATACGTACACCATGAAAGGCTAAGGAACAAAAAAACGTATAATTATCCGCAGCAGCCGCGTTCATATCTTGACAAAGATCTAAAATTGCTTCTTGAACTTTTTCTTTAAGGTATTTTGATCTTCTTGACTGCTATAGTGATCCCTTGTGTTTCGTAGCGCATGTGTCACAAGAACTCGAAAAGGCGCATGAAAAACAGCAAAAAAACTTTCACTGTTGTCTCAACAAGCTGTCAAATTTACTTTATCCTCATCTTTTGTGAAGTTTTTGGATCTTCTGATTTTCAATTAAATTTATGCGTTGTATGTGTGGTAAAACTTGTTAGACAAGAAGAAGGGACAGACGAAATTTGCGTGTGATGTTTTTGTGTGTTGTTTGTAGTTAGAATTAAGGAGCTAGGTGGAACACTAACTTATCCACAAAAAACAAGATTCTGAGAAATTTAATTTTTAAGATATTTTAAAAAGCACATACTTATTTTTACAGGCACATAAAAATAGAGATAACAATTACGTTATAATAATACATTTACTGATATAAAAAACGAAGGAACCGCCTAACACACTTTAAGTTGTTGTCCCAACCCAGCTGATAAATTTCCGTTTGCCTCATTCTTAAGACAAATCTATGGGCGCCTATGAAGAGTACCAATCTCATAGGAACAAGTATGTCGTTCTTCATTTGGCATAGTTCATATTTCCAGCAGAACCGACATGTTCACCAAGGTTTATGAAAATCGGTGACGGTCAGGTAAATTCATCGGATGAGTTTCCTTATTTGAAATTACTTCTCATTATACTCTCTGAATGGTTGCCGTATCATTCCCTTTATTTTGTTCCAATTTGTTTTTTTGGAAATGTATCAGGCCCTCTGAAATACATTCAATACTTCCTGTCTCTATACTTGCAACCCTTATCATTCCCAGCTGGAACCAAATCCCCCCAAAAAATCCAATTTTATGAAGATTGTTAAATTTCTATAAAAATATTAAAAAACAACTTCCAATCTATGATAACTATTAAGTGTCCGCTATTCTGATATGTGCATGACAATAATCCATATGAAAGATAATTTTTTAATTTTTAAATACGATTTGCGCACATGAAATAGTTTTTCACATTGAAAGCTACCACGGAGTGTTCTGTACTTAATTTCACACCATTACGACCTTTACTTCTGTGGTATAACGCATGCCTAAGTAACTGAAATACTTTACTTTTGGTCTTCTTCCTGCTACAAGGCATTCATTCTTTGTTTTCCGTCATTTGCGTATTTCATTATTGCGATTCCTTCATGACCGATCTTCAATTGGAAATTACTCCATAAATCTTTGTTGATATTCTTTAAGGATTTTTTGTATTCATATGTTTTGTTTTTTCCTACTGGATATACGACATCAACAAAACTTATCACGTTGCAGGACTTATCATGATCCTTTATTCCGTTATTATTACTTTCAGGGACTTTCATCGGATCCTCTTCTATGTTTACTGAAGTAGCAGGTACATATAAGTGCAAAATCCGAAGAATACATAGCACAGACAGCCGCAAAATGTGAAAGATTCGTGATTGAAGCTAATCTGAAAGAGGTATTACAATGGACAATACATAGTTGGGGAAATGCAAGAATCTTAGAAAGGAGAACATTCACGGCTACTCAAAACAGCTGTATCAAGGGTGTACAATACGCGGTGCACGAGCAACCAAGGAATCAGTCATAAGGTCCTGCTGTATTACGGGTATACAATAAGCGGTCCACGAACAACCAAGGAATAAGTCATAAGTCCTGCTGTATTAAGGGTGTACAATGAGTGGTGCACGAACAACCAAGGAATAAGACATAGGTCCTGCTGTAGGCGTAAACTATTGGTCAATATTCGAAGACAACGTTGGTTGGAAATGATTTTACGTGGTAATAAACGAATTGCAATTCAATAGGCAACCGCACAGTATTACAAAGGATACAGTGGACAGTTTTAGCATTCTCAGCCCGCCTCAAACTGTCATGAATGAGGTTCAATAGCAAACGTTATCATGTGCAACCTATGCATAAAGAAATGAGAAGATCTTCTGCATTGACCATGGGTACATTACGACTCGACACTTAAAGTCTGGAAAAAGTCACTGAGACAGATCAATGAGGTATTCAGTTAACCCACGCCAATGGGTTGACTAGAAAATGAAGAAAAAGGATGAATTTGTGGGTTTCATCGACATATTTTAAACTGGAAAATTTGGTGGAGGCGATGAATGGTCAGAAGTTTGTTTTCAAATGAGAAAACATTTATTTCAAGTAACAAGCCTTACTAACAAAATCGTGCAATTCCCGATTACTGTGAAGTGGATCTAAACAATTTAATGTTCTCTTTTCAACTGGGCTACAAAATATGAGGTTACATTAATCATCATCTGTTTTCATTAGTACGGGTCATCAGAGAAGAGTGCAGATAAAACCAGTTTCCAACGGAAACGCAAGAGAGACATATGTGTTAATGTATCAATTTAAATCAGCATGTTGAACATAAAAATTCTTTCAAGGTTTGCTCTGCTGACCGATGTTACAGGCCAATACAATTAATGCACTTACGGACTGCCTCAATAAAATAAGTGTAAAAATTGTTGCCTGCAATATGATTCTTTTTCACTTGAGAGATCATGAATTTATACAGATTGAATTTTCAGACATATACAAATTCCCCTTTGCATTCTTACGAATCATGTTTTCCGTTTCCATGTCACACAGGTTTGAGTTTAGTTTCGCCTTGAACAAGTTAACCCTCAAGATACGGAGGATATTTTCTGCTTTTGACAGATATCTATTTCTAAGAGTTTTGCCATAAGAACGTATGCACTCTGAGTGAAAGAAAACTGTCTACACCACACATTCGTTCCTTTATTTCCATATCAAGTATCTGCATTAACGGTAGCTGCGATAGAAAGGAATCATTTACCCACATACAAAATATGTGGGTAGTACATTAACATCAAGTTACCTTATTTATCTATTGCTGTTTCCTGAAAAATATGGCGATTTTCCACAGGACAATTCAATGACGTAAATACGCATACTATTTGTTGGACAATTTTCCTATGTCGTGAACGACGAAAGCCTGTATTGCGCTGAATTAAACCAGACGTACAGCACATGCCCTAAGCTAGTACCGTGGTCAATTGCAATGATTATTCCGAAGGTTGTGGGTAAATGAAACTATTGTGTCAAGAATGCGGTTTTTTCATAAACGCCTAAACAAAAGGTATGTCATTTAGTTGTTATCACAAGCCACATTGCATACAAGATATTAATGAATTACTTCAATGGCCGTTTGTCAGGTGCCGCTTCCGCTGCTCTCACGAATATTAGCATAATCAGACAGCGCGATCAATCAACTTTGTAATTTAATTTACATATTTTGATTTATTGCAGTATATTACTGGAAACAAAAGTTCAATACGTCAATATTTACGATTCAAGTATTTGCTAATGAGGAAATGAGTTTCAATTTATTTAGAAAACGTGATTCGATAATATGCGGTGCTGCAACAGAAAATAAAAGGATATTTCATCTTTCATAACTAAGCACAATGAACAAGGAATTGTTTAGCATCGTTACAATAATCTTGTAATATATTTGAATAGAATTACCTTAACACTAAATACATGTATATGTGATTCTTTACAGGTTAACTTACATAAGAACATACACTGAAGGAAAAAAATCCCAACACCACGAAAAAATAGTTGTTGAGGAAAGAAATGGCGGCAATACATTTGTATAGGTAACATATTTAATCGATTAAGGTTTCAAGATCACAGCTTAATGTAAGCGCAAGAAGAGCCATTTTAAATGTGAAATGCTAGTACATTAATAACTGGTGTAACCGCCAGAATGTTGAATGCAAGCCCGCAAACGTTCATGCATTGTGTCGTAGAGGTGCTGGATGTCAGTTTGCGGGATGGAGTTCCATGCCTGGTGCACTTGGTCAGTCAATACCGGGACGGCTAATGCTGGTTGTGGGTGACGCTGGAGTTGTCCAATGATGTCCCATACGTGCTCGATTGGAGATAGATCTGGTGATCTAGCAGGCCACGGCAACATATCGACACTCCGTAGAGCTTGTTGGGTTACAACAGCGGTATGCGGGCGAGCGTTGTCCTGTTGGGAAACACCCCCTGGAATGCTGTTCATGAATGGCTGCACAACAGGTTGAATCACCAGACCGACGTACAACTGTGCCGTCAGGGTGCGTGGGATAACCACGAGAGTGCTCCTGCTGTCATAGGAAATTGCTCCTTGGACCACAACTCCAAGTGTAGGTCCAGTGTCTCTCGGCCGCAGACAGGTTGGTTGCAGGCGCTCACCTGGCCTCCTCCTAACCATCACACGGCCATCACTGGCACACAGGCAGAACCGGCTTTCATCAGAAAACACAACAGATCTCCACTCCGTCCTCCAATGAGCTCTAGCTTGACACCACTGACGTCGCAAACGGCAGTGGTTTGGAGTAAGTGGAATGCACGCTACAGGGCGTCTGGCTCGGAGCTGTCCTTCAAGTAACAAATTTGTAACAGTTCGTTGTGTCACTGTGGTAGCAACTGTAGCTCGAATTGCTGCCGCAGACGCAGTACGATAAGCCACGGCCATACGCCGTACACGACGGTCTTCCCTCTCAGTAGTGCCCCGTGGCCGGCCGCAACCCAGTCTTCTTGAGGCAGTACCTTCCCTTGACCACCGCTGCCAACAATCATGCACAGTGGCTACATTCCTGCCAAGACGTTCTGCAATATTGCGGAAAGAAAATCCACATTCTCGTAGCCCTATTACACGACCTCGTTCAAATTCCGTGAGCTGTTGATAATGGCTTCTTCGTCTTCTTAAAGGCATTCTTGACTAACATCAACACACTACGTCGAATCTCAACGATAACCAACGCTCACGAACGTTACAGCGCGTATTTACAGCAAACCTGCTTTGCATGTTCCGAGGGGCTCTACTAGCGCCACACGTATGCGCCGAGCGCGAAATTTGCATAGACGTCATCTTACAGATGTACTCTCATCGCCTACTAACTGTCGTTTATCTAACACAACCCCTTCTTGGTGTTGGGATTTTTTTCCGTCAGTGTATGTCCTTTGTTTGTGGAACTGCAGGATCTGCAGAAGCGGCAAAAAGCAATTTAAAACTTTGTACTCGCGCCTAAGGTGTGTGTGCAGCATTTTTATATCAAATATGAAGTGTTTTCGTTTTACCAGAATTAATATCTTACGAAATTTCCAATATATGGCGACGAAAGTAAAATATTCTACTGCTTGTAAAAATTGCAACACCATTAAGGCCTGCTGGTATTAACTTCAAACTCACATGTTATGTACCACAGGATGCGGAACGTAAATGTATAAAATATCGGAGAAAATGCGTACGCGGTTTCGGCGCAGCCTACTCTGAAGTGTCCAGCTATAGTTATACAGAGCTAGCTTACACGAGACGTTGCAATCAGTGAAGAGACATTATTGATTCGAATGAATGTTTCTTGTGTCTCGTTGTACCTCGTCACCAAAGAAGTTTGAATTATGAAAACTTGACGCACTTTGACCGAAGACGGTGAGTGGAGGTGAGAGAAGCTGTATTGTCCTACCTCAAAATTGTCACTCGTACGGTACGAAACGGCAGTACAGTGATGCGAGTGTTGTCGTCACTTTACAGATGAGTCGCGGACGCACATAAATCCGGGAAATGTACTACAAAATCACACAAATTCACTTTATCAGAGACATATCTACAAGTGGCAGTGACTGATCGCACAGCAAAATCCATGGTGCCAGCGCAGTAGTGGAGCATTTTTACAGTTCAGGCTTTGTCCTGCGTCGTCTGCTTTACAGAGGACGGGTTTCTAGCAGCCAATTACTGGCATTCCTTTGTTCCTCAACAACAGACGTCTCATGCTGCAATGGGGTCTCACACTCAATAATTCGCGCACTGATTGCAGCAGGTCGTATTTTCCGACGTGTCATAATTTTATATGATGCACCATTATGGTCGCATACGTATTCGAAAACATTCGGTAGTATGACATCTGAAATAGTATGAAAACATTCGGTAGTACGACACCTTGAAGCGCGCATTTTGCGGCGTCACACCGACCCAACACCAACGGTCATGGTATGGCATGACATTGAGTTCGACTCGAAATCTTGCCTGGTAAGAATAAAGGGAACGCTCAACATCCGGCAATACATCAGGGATATTTTACGGTCATAGGTGGTGTACCCTTCCTTCAGAGTTGTCCTGGCGTTATATTCCAGGGCTCAGAATATCCAAGATCTCTTCTATAAACGGCAGATACTGTTTCTTCCCTTACCTGTACATTCGCCAAATATGTTTCCGGACGAAAATTTCTGGCACATTTTAGTAAAGCGACTGGCCCATTAAGCGCCTCCGCCAGTCACAGCAAATGTACTCTGGTGTCGCACAGAGGCAGCCTGGCAATATTAAAACCCTTTTTCATTCTATCCCACGCCGTGTAGATGCTGTTATTATTGCTCCAGATAGCTGCAGACGACCCTGAGTTTTGAAGTGAAAAAATATTTTATAGCTCTACAAAGGTAATCAGTTATTACCGGAAACACTAGGAATCCGTTATATAAATGCATTTGAATTACGCAATTGTTTCTGGGTGTTGCAAATTTTACAAGCATTAGTGTATGATAAATATGGAAAAATAGATATATTTCGGAAGGAAAAAGACGCTTGGTTTCCAGCTTCGGTGTCACAAGGTTTCAACAAATTTTCGTCTTACGATTTTAAGTACTTCCTAATTAACATTCACAAAATTTTAAATCAGAGAGAAATATTAGTGGTTCAGAGATTTCATCCTAAAATAGGCTGTAAATTAGGTTTCCTATCAAGCACAGAGCGCATGCATCGAAGTAAAGATTTGCATTACGCTCTCGTAAAATGATGCTTGCTACAAAACTTTAATAGAAAAGTTCATGAGCAATATGAAACTGTGCGTTTTTCAGCTCAAATTACTCCAGACTACCGGATGGACAGATTCAAGTATTGATTCCAATCCCAAAAGTAATAAAATTTTGGGGATCAAATGCGACAGGATTGTATTTAGACTGGCTTAAGGGTGAAAATTAAGGAAGCTTGTCAAAACATTTCAGATGTACGTCACGTGTACATGTGGCGCACATATACTTGTAGATCTCAACAAAATCATAAGAAAAGTTATTGATTCTTAATGAAATTATTGTCAAGTTTTACCAGATAGGAGATTAAATTATTGCTTATTTCAACAGTTGAAATGATTAAATAATATGATTACTCGCAGAATAAAACAAATATATAATTTTTTTCTTTATAATTTAGTAACTTTCTTGTAAGAAATAATATTTCCATAAATGAACAATTTCTTTACGAAATATTAGAAATAAGAAATAACATTTGTGAGGAACAGTTAAAGAGCCTTGAAAGGAAATAGAAGAGAACAACAGATTTCAAATTCATTAGTTCGCGATCCATTTTTAAATTGCCATTGATCTGACGTTCTTACATTTTTAGGAAACAAAATAATGTATCTTTCTATGTTATCGTAGGAGGAGCGCAAGCAAAAATCTTATTTTTTAAGTCGCATTCTCCTTGAAGCTTTAATCATATCAGAAAACTCTCCCTTACAGAAATTCTTACACGAACGACCATGAATATCACAAATATATTCCAGCGTTTTTTAACTGATTACACTTTCATTATATACAAAGCATTCCTTATTCTAATTTTACAAAATGCTCATTCCACAGGGTTCCGTAATTAAGCTGGAATGTTTAAAATATCGTTGAAGGAATGTCATCTTTTATCAGACATCCATCAGGTTCTTTCAATTTCTGTGATATACCATCATGTTAATGATCATCATCAAGTCACAATTAAAAACATTTGCAAGATGAATGTCTCTACAGGCCTTTTACAAAAATTTCTCTCTTACGCTAGTCTCCTCCGTGTCACTTAGGAATGCTTTCGAAATAGATCCATCTATCTGCCACGGGAGCTTGTTTTTTGTTATTTTCCTATCTTCAGGAATCCAGTCAAGTAATTTTGCTGGCCAACGGTTGTCAGCTCAACAGGCCCTTGCTGTTATAGTTAATTTACCATTAAGGTGATTCTGTCAACACTTCATGTTCCTGATTCATAAGTTTCCTTTCTTATATTTAAGAGTTATACGAAACATGCACCCCTTCATTCTTATTTCAGCTGTTTGGAGCCCTGTGCCATTTCGTTTGTTAAGACCCATGTCTCTTACTAATGAATAAGTGACATGGTTCTTAACAAACGAAATTTTGTTTAACAAACAAAATTTACGTCACACTTCCAAACGAAACTGTCGCTCTTCCAAACGAAAAGTCTTAACAAACGAAACTGCTTCTAAGTCGGAGTTTTAGGAGCAGAAATAACTCAGGAAACCCAATTTACCTTTGTGCCCCATAGCAGAAAATCCATGATTTACTTGAAAATTTCAAATTTATAGGAAAAACATTTCGCATCGGAAACATTGTCCAACAAAGAAGTAATTTTTCAAATCGGAGTCCTAGAAGTAGAGATATTGACAAAAGTAAGATATACATCTACGCCAGCTGGTGTAGAAACCATGCTTAATTTAAGAAGAAAATGTTCCAAAAGGTTTGTCGACATGAGTAAAATCGGTCTAAAAACAACTTTGTTTTCAGTTGAGATTCTAGAAGCTCATATTTTGCTGCGAATTCATCAGAAGAGGAAATTTAAACTTGCGCCACCTGATGGCCAAACCATTTTTTCAAAAATTAGAAATTATGTGCAAATGATTTCCCATCAGGAGCTGTATCCGGTGCCGAAAAAAGTTTCAAATCGGAGATGTAGAAGTACAGATGTAGGGGGAAAAGCAATTTGAGGTAAGGGGAAAAGCAATTTAACTTTATGCCCCCTAGCTGAAAGTCGGTTAATTACTTGCAAATTTTGAAATTATATAAAAAACATGTCACACTGGAAACACTATCCAACAAAGAAGGCATTTGTTTTTCAAATCGGACTCCTAAAAATAGAGATATTGACAAAAATAAGATGTACATCTACGCCCCCTGGCGGAGAAACCATGGAATATTCTAAGAAATTATTACGAAAACGTTTATCGACGTGAGTGGCATCAGTGCACGAAAGAATTTTTTCAATCGATATTTTAGAAGCTCAGATATTATGAAAAATACATCAGAAGCAAAAATTAACCCTTACGCCCCTTGGTGTCCAAAGTATTATTTGCAAAAAATTAGAAATTATATAAAAACATTTTCCATCAGAAGCTGTATCCACTGAAGAAAACATTTTTCAAATCGGAGTTTTAGAAGAAGATTTATCGGGGAAATGTAATTTTTGTTTACCCCTTCCCCCTAGCTGAAAATTTATGCGTAATTTGAAAACAATAACTTTATCTAAAATACTCTTCGACATAAATGGAATCGAAAGACAAAATATTCTTTTCAATCGGATGTTTAGAACGAAATATGTGGAATATAACGTATTTTTGAATTCGGCATCATCTGCATTTACGCCTTCTAGCGGCGAAATTGTAAATCGTAAAAAAAACGCAATAAAGTATGATCATTCGCAAATTTAAGGCTTCCCAATGCAAAGGGAATTTTTCAAATCGGACTAATAGTTGCAGAGATATGTGACTAGAGGCGGACGGACGGACGGACAAGTTGATAACATAAGCACGATCTTTCTTTACAAAAGACGTGCTAACAAAAAAACAGCACTCATTTCTTAAATACACTGGCGGAAAATGGAAAAAAGAACACCAAGAAGGAAATGGCGGACGATTATAAAATTTACATATGTTAATGGGGTCGAGCTTACGTAGGTGTAATGTTAATTTCGGGACCAACCGGTGATCGCTTACGCCACAGCACGGCATAATATGCAAATTATCGTCGGTGGTATTTATGAAGTAGGGCGAAGTGAATGTAATCAGTCGTCGGCGTACGGACACGTGCGAAGACCTTAAAGAAGCTGCAATGTCTGGACATGGAAGACGTGTAAGATTTAAGCAGTTATCGGACTTTGAAGGAGGTCGTCTAGTCGAACTCCGCGAGGCCGGGTGGTCCTATCGTCGTATTGCGGAGCGAATTGGACGGGAAGTATCGGTGGTGGTACGATGGTGGCGTAGATGGTCCGAGGAACATTCCCACACGAGAAGACGTGGAGCCAAGAGTGACAGACGGACTGATGAGTGGACCGATCGACGCATAAGAAAAGTGGCGTTGTCAAGCAGAACATCCACTGCGACGCAAATTCGAGCTGCCGTTGCATCTAAGGTGACTGTGCGAACAATCTGCAACCGTTTACTGGATGCAGGACTACGTGCACGTGTGCCTCTGCCATGTGTACCTCTGACTCCAGCCCACCGTCAAGAACGGCTGCATAGGTGTCGCCAGCGTCTGCACTGGAGAACGCAATGGCGATCTCTCGTTTTCAAAGATGAAAGCAGATTCTGCTAGAGAGCCTCCGATGGCCGTATGCGTGTTCGCAGACGCACAGGGGAGCGTCTCCACCCTTCTTACATCCGCCAGCAACACACAGGGCCTACACCTGGTCTCCTGGTGTGAGGAGCGATCAGCTATCGCTCCCGTACACAACAAGTGTTTGTATCGGTAACGTTAAACATCACCTCCTACATTAACAACATCATTCAGCCCGTTGTTGTGCCATTTGTAAGGTCGGTCCATCGTGGTGTTTTCCAGCAAGATAGCGCACGCCAACACACGGCACGTGCAACGCAACATGCACTTCAGGGTGTGAGACAACTTCCATGGCCTGCACGTTCACCGGATTTGTCCCATATTGAGCACGTGTGAGATTTTATGGGACAACGACTTATCCGGTCTGCACGGCCAGCCACGACCATCTCCAATGTACGCGTCCGGGTTGAGGATGCTTGGAACTCAATACCCCAAACTTACATCCAACATCTGTACGACAGACTCCATGCCAGAATTGCAAGTGTGACGCAGTTAATGGCGGTTTAACCTCGTACTAACTATGTTACATGGAAATGTTATTTTTTAGTTTACCTGCAAACACAGCTTTATTTTGCCATAATGTTTCGATCACGTTATCCTCTGTATTCCGTTATTATGCTGTATATATTTTGTTGGTATCAGACGTCTCCTTCCCTGGTGTTCTTTTTTCACTTTCCGCCAGTGTGTATAAAACAATTACGAGTTACATGTAGCATAATATATAATTGCATGTAGCATGTAGGTGTCCGTTATACTTATAAGAATTCTGTTTTCAGACCAGTTTTATTTGAGACGAATTTCTTTTCACAACATTCCAAGCTACGTTCACATCAAAGAGCACACATTTTCTGCTTTGAGGATCCAGTTCGTCATGATGTCTGCTAAATATTTCACCTCTTCTTATTAAGGTTGATTAGCGAAACACTGAACTGATTGCATTTACACAGGTTATGAGCTTTAATACTTGCCGGCATGAACAGATGATGTTAAAAATACCTGAAACCGAAATCAACAGTTTAATAATACATTACAAAATGTGGCGTTTTGTACAAATAATTAAATGTAAATCTGCCTAGCAAAAGCTAGATCAGTAATAATTCTTCCCATACATTATTTGGCATAATACCGTATTTACTCGAATCTAACGCGCAATCTTTGTCCAAAACGCTGTGTGGTTAAAAGAAGGTGCGCGTTAGAATCGAGTACGAGAATTTGCAAATACGTAACGTTGATGCGCATTTTCATTCATGCAATTATGCAGTGCAAATGTGTCAGGCCAGGTGGGGTGTAAACCGGAAAGAGCAGATGCAGATGACCTTGAAAGTACGCGCACATCAATTACTCATTGCTCCTCCCTCCGCTTTCATCCCCGTTTTACCTCAGGGATTAGGATATGTGCGCCTTTCTCCTCAGAATCCAAGGGTACCTTGCTTCTTGATCTCTTTACCAGTCATTCTGTCCACCTCAACGTGCACAGAAAGATGTCTTCAAAAAAGCAGCATTACACACGAAAGTTGAAACTTACAGTCACCGCTTTCGCGGGAGAGAATAGCGTTCGGGCATGTAAATCGAAATTTGGAGTTCCTAAAGTGAATGTGCATTTGCAGCGCAAGAAAAACAACAAACAAAAACACCCTTAAAGATGTCCTCGACAACCAGACAAGCTTTTACTAGTCCTAAAAATGGGAAATGTTCCGAAATCGGCAAATGGTTAAGCATGTTCGTAAAAGAACAGCGGGCAGGTGAGTTTTCAGTAACAGCAGAAATTCTTAAAGTGAAAGCTAAATAAATTAATCGTTAGCTACAGCTATAGGGAAATTTTGAAGCATCCCGTGGTTGGATAACGCGGTTCATGAAGAGAAAGGAATTATCTCCTAGGCGGAGTACATCCATCTGCCTACAGCTGCCGGCTGACTTTGAAGAAAAGTTGAAGGCTTTCAAAAACATTTGATCGCTATTCGAAAGTAAGAGCAACACGATTTGAGGCATGTAGACAATGCTGATCAGACGCCGATCTATTTCGATATGATATTAAACTGTACAGTGAACAATGTTGGAGCAAAACAAGTGAAATTACTGTCAACGAGTGGCGGCAAGATCAGAATGACAGTAATGCTCTGTGTTACTGCAGATGAAAATAAATTTCCACATTATGTCGTTTTCAAGACGAACATTTTCCCAAAAAACCTACTTTTTCAAGAGGAATCTATATTCCAGTGCAGGAAAATGGCTGGATGTTTGCAAATTTGGTTTTAGACTGGCTAAGTAAAGTACGGTTACAACGACGTCGAGGTTTACTGAGGTTGAAATCCCTGCTACTGCTAGACGCAATTAGAGGATATGTAGCAGATGCAGTAAAGTAAAAAAATGAAAGGAAACCGCAGTGATCTTGTCATTATTCCTGGAGGGATGACATCACGAATCCGGCATCTTGATGTTTGCATCAACTGCCAATTAAGGCTGCTGCTTGTAGACTTTATAATGCGCACACACATACTCGTATATCCACAGAAGTAGTTAATTTTTTTCTCTTATGTGTGGTGTTGCTCTCCTTCTGTAAAATCCAGCAGTAATCACTCACCGTTGGTGGATCCCACCTGCCTTGATACGTCTACTCCATCGTTCGGATACCTTGGTGCAAACATATTGCTTTTTCATCGCCCACTGCTCCTAGATTGTCAGGAAAGAAGTACAGATGCCAATGGAGGAAAGGTATTTTTAAGGAAATCTGCCACCCAAGGATTTTACTGTTCTTGAGGAGGTTGTGAATCAGGTGTTTGTCGTTGACCTATTTGTGGTTATCCAGAAATCCCTTGACCACAGGTGTAAAAGATTGTCATTCGGAGAGATCCGTGCTGTTTAGGTTTTCATTAAAAACAGAATCACGCTGTAATTTCCGTATCTGAGGACGAACGATAATGCCTTCTTTGAGTTTTTATCACTTAATTGCGGTTATGTAATATTTTACGTGACAGAAACCCGCGCAAGCTTTGTCCATAGCATTTGCAAAGTTCTTCATCAGCCACAGATTGACATGATGAGGTGGAAGCAGAATATCTAAGGGATTAACAAGGGGCTTATGACGGACGTTACTCTCTCCAGGAACGGAAACATCTCGTTTAGATCAGTCTGTCCGTTCGTAGTGTTTTGCTGTGGCCCTACAGTCCCACATAAAAAGAAAATAACAAAATTTGGCGAAGCCTCTTTGAAGTCCGACTAAGAGTGATATCACTTTCAGATAACCACTCTAAGTGTTTAGGACTAAAGTGGTCATATTTTATTACAGTGAGAATTTTGTCCATGTCTCATTCATTCCTACAGCATTTATAACACGAATTGAAGGTTTCTGGTTTCCGTTGGAAAAAACGACAGCTTTTAAACTAACCTTGTATTAGTGAATCAATAGACGACATTTCGCAAGATTGTGTTATATTCCTAATACTGTCATTAGCCGCGGAGTATCCGAACAAAAACAGATACCATCCTGCATTTCACAGAATGAACATATACCCAAATTTCCATTTTTGAAAACAGACACACGTGTACCCTTCGCTAGCAGGTTCCACTCTTGTAGTCGCCAACCTAAAAGTTCAGCTTGCTGTTTGGAAAGATGTAGGTCTCGAACAAAATCATGCATTTCATTTTGCTCAATCAAGTGGAGCTCGTCTAAGTGTTTAGGACGGTATGCAGGATCCGGATCTTCATGTACGTCCATATTTTCACTGAATGAATATTCACGGTTAAATGGACGTTTTCGTATAGGAAAAATTTCCCATACAGAATTGGCCTTAAAGGCTGATGGAAAATTTGGATACTGAATTTTACTTTTATCCTTCTTTGAAAATCCACTCACTTTGGTTAAACCAAAACAACAATCTTTCACATGATCAACTGAATCACGTCAAATCATCGGAGCTGGGAAAGACATGGATTTGAACTAACCTTTCAAACATTCACTCAGGCCAACAAAGCTGGAAATGTAGCAGAGATATGAAGCCAACGATTTATTTTGGTCTCCAACATGACATCCAAAGTACAAACGGCAGGCTTTCCTCAGAGTCTTTATAAATGGACAAATCTGCGATTTTATAATATACTGTCCTCACACATAACAGAACTCATGCGGAACATTAATACATCCGCGACGATCCCTTTTCTCCATTACGCCAACTTTTGTTCACGAACATTGCAGAACGTGTTACTCCTACAGTGTGTGTATAAAAGATCAGTCCCGGTTCAGTTGCGAATATACATACTCTGCCTATTGAGAAATCAGTGTTGCCACAAATAACATGTCCGGTTGCGAAATATAACAATAAAAAACCTAATTTCCTTTTAGATGGCTACAAACAGTAATGTGGGACAATTATGCATAGGTATTGGCCCATAACAAAACACGTGACGTGGTGGACATTTTTTAAGGTCAAAACTGAAATCCGAACCCAAAAATTAGTTAAAAACAGCTACATTTTTTCATATTGTAAATACCGTCTGGACCACTGATATTGGTTGGGCCATGGGCCACTGAGCTTCTGGATAGTACCAGCTGGCGTTATGGGCAGGTGATGTTCTTCGTACTTTAAATATGACATACATTCCCTGTATCTGTTTAACAGCAAAAGATTACGGTGGTATATCTTTGACAGAGTTATGACTTTTCTTGCGACACTACGGTATATTTCACAACGTTTACTAAAACTTATTTCCAAAGGAGACCGCTGCAGTACAGCTCGGCTATTCTTCTAACCAAGATTCAGGCTTCGAAATGCGCTTTTTTAGATACCAGAGATTTGCCTACAACCAAGACTAACAAAGGGGGCAGATATTGCTTAAATTGTGTGAATACCTTGCTTCTTCCCAGGAAGATAAAGAAAAGAAGAAAAATTAACCGGTCATTCTTATTGGTGTGTCCGAGGCGAACGAAATCTGCTGCGTTGGTCACATGGATTTCCTGCTCTGATGGAGAGAGGGATGTGCAAAAGGAAAGGATGCAAAAGAATAGATTATTAATTTAAATTTAAAATAAAGAAGAAGTCACTTACGCCATGCCCTTTTAACAATGAAGTAGTAAACCAATGTGACCCGAAATACGAAGTACTTCAGCGTCAAACGGGAACAATCCAAATCACAATAAAGTATTTTTACAATTAAGCGCGAAAGTAGCATTGTTTTAGGTGTTGACCTTTTAATCAACGCCCGCGCCTAATATTTTATATTGTATATATTTCATACGTGATTGACCACCCATAGAACCCAGCACAAAGAAAAAGCTAGTTGGGCGTAAACACATACTGTCGCACTGGTTGTCACGAGCGCTAAACCTGACCAATTGCCAAACAGTTGTTAATCAAATCATGTGTAATTTCCTGTAATGTTGGGAAGCGATTCTTAACATCATATTTCAAATCACAATATTCCGTAAATTACTCCGCATTGTTTTTATTTGTTTGTGTCCCACTTAGCGCTAGAACTTTTCCCTTCGCTCACTAACACTGGGTGTTAGGAGACGTAACATAAAGAGCGGAAGGAATACGGTACCAGATATACGACAACAATTTCATTCTCTCACATTCCAAGATCTAGCTCCCGATTTCTTTCACCGAGTACCCTTATCTCTTCTCTGAGTGAAGTTGCTGAATGGAACAAGCAACGCCCCCGTGGCACAGCAGTCTAAGCGTTGGTATATTATATATGTTCAAGGAGGCTCCGGGTTCGAATCCCGGTAAGGCATGGATATTGTGTTTGTCTTACGGTATTGGCTCTCTCTCTCTTACCTGGAACAAGTGATTCTAAATGAGAGAGTGGTGGCAGCTTTTAGGCTATTGATTTGCTCACGGTGGTCGTTAAATCTCCAACGACAAAAAACCCCCGGAAAAAATGTGTTCTTGTAGAGCGTGGAGACATCTATTGGCAAGAATAAACTCAGTGTGAACGCCTTAAAGAGTACATTTTCCTTACAGGGAAGTTCATGCTTAGCTATTAACTTGATACTTCTGACACCTCATGATATACTGTATCAAGTTCGTCTTCAAATGAAATCAACAGAAGTTGACACTGGAAGGCGTTTGGAAACACATACGAACAAATCACACGACTTAAAAAAAAAAAAAAAAGGATAGGAACCCTATCCTGGGCCTCTGATCTGTTAAACTGGTTTTTAATGGTTAATAGTATTAAACCCGTGTTTATGAGTGTCTCAAATCAGCCCCTCTACGGCCGTTTGTCAGTTTACCATATATCACATTCAGTAAAAAATTGGAAAAAGATATTAAGTACATCAAAATAACTTTGCTCCAGTTTGACACAATTCAATTGAACAAAATTAAATGTCTTGTCCCTTGTCTGCATGTTTAGTGTAGACAGCAAGTTACATCTTAAGCTCTGACTTAATATTTTGTGGTGTTTCGTCGTAAAATTTGAAACTTTTCATATGGTTTAGTACAATTCTGATTTTTATTCACCTTATACACTGGCGTGCAAAAATTAAGGACGAGATGGTTTTTCGAATTTAACGTCGTGCAGAAGTGCTCCACATCGACTCAAATTATACCCTAAGATCCCCAAGATGTAATAATATGGGAGAAGTGAGCAAAACCGTCGAAACAAGGAACCCAAAGGATACAAAGGCACTTTATTGAAAAGGTAGCTTCGAGCACAACTGGACAGAAGACAGATACGTCCATGTGAAAGGCGGCTGCCAAGAAAAATCCAGTCTTCAGTAGGGGGATGTGATCACCCCTGACTGCGTTGCAGGATTTACAACGTCTGTCCATGCCGAGGACGAGGTTGTCAAGGAGCTGTTGCGGCATCGCGACCCATTCCTCTTGTAGCGCCAATTGCAGCTGCGGAATCGTTGCTGGCGGCTGGTGACGTGCTGCCAAGCGTCTCCCGTGAAGGTCCCACACGTGTTCGATTAGATTTAGGTCCGGGGACCTTGCGGGTCACTCCATGCCTTTAATATCTTCACTCTCCAACAGCTCTGCGACAGCCACTGTACGATGAGGTGTAGCGTTGTCGTCCATGAAGAGGAACTCAGGACCCACAGCACCTCTAAACAGACGCACGTGAGGCACGAGAACCTCGGTACAATAGCTGACACCAGTGACTGAACATCCTTGGAAGATGTGAAGGTCAGTACGGCTACCAAGCATGATACCGCCCTAAACGAGAACTCCGCCACTCCCAAACAGGTCCCTTTGAATGATGTTCGAGGCGTGATTGCGTGTTACCTGCTCTCTCCAGATGTGTATACGTCCAGAATCGCTCGTCAGACTAAATTGGCTCTTATCCATAAAGAGAACTCGAACCCATTGCTGATTTGTCAAGTTCTTGTGTTCCTGGCACCACACAAACCGCCGTCTTTGATGAACAGGCGTTAATGGCACACACCGTAATGGTCGTCGTGCAAATAAACAACCTTTATGCAGCTTCCTGGCAACTATAAAACGCGATAACGGACGTACAGTTGTCTATTACATGTGCATTGCGATATCTCCCACAGTCTGCCGCCTGTCTCTTCTCGCCTGTAGGACAATATACCGGTCGTCCGCCTCCGTGGTTGCTCGTGGACGACCACTGCTAAACTCTCGGACAGCTGTTCCTGTCGTTTGAAATGCTCTCCAAGCTCGTGAAACGATGCTGTGAGCGATCCCTAGCTCCTCGGCCACACTAGTCACACTTCGACCTTTTTCCAACTTCTCAATGACGCGACCTCGGGTAAAGTCATCCAGATGTCGTCTACTGGATTGCCTGTTGGCCAAATCACACGGTGGCAGCAACTCGACGTCGTTCAAACCGATGTACACCGTGCAATAGCTTTCACCGAATTGCTGAGCGTACACCGCCCCTGTGTTTTATACCTTTCCGAAACTCCCCTTCCCTTATGTTATGCTGCATACATGCGCTTGCCCTACCGTATCGGACACTAGTCTATGTCTTGAGTGGTCTTTCGGTCCGTTCTGCCTGCTCGTTCCGCTGTTATGGTAATTTCTCCTCTTTGTCCTTAATATTTGCAAACCAGCGTAAAGCAAAAATTGCAGTCTTCTGTGTTTTTCTAAAACATAATTTTACTTTTTATCTATATTAGATGTTTACAAATAAATACCAATAGTAGAACATTACGATTTGTAATTTTGTTTTAAGTTTACATAATTTATAATATCCAGAAATGCAATTTCTTTATTAAAGAAAATTTGTAACATCTGTAAAACTTTACACTGCAGTCATAGTATGGTACTTTCATGTTTCTTCCAAGGCGAGGCGAGTGTGCTGCTTTACAGACACGTTCAAGATTGTACCACCTCACCTTCTTGAACGTAATGTCTACCTGTAAATCTTGGAAAACATCCCTTCCTGGGGTTTTGAATCTAAACTTTGATAGTTCTACCATGGCCGCTGTTGTTAGACTCAGCTATTCGGCTCCCATGTAGTTCCAGCATTTCCGAAGTGCGTCGTGTATTAATGAACGGCCTTTGCCGACGCGTTTATTAAGGTTGAGATCTTGGATTCTGCGATTTAAGCCAGGGTTTGAAAATTTTATAATGCTTTGCATCCTCAGCTGTGTCGCGCTCTCTCTCTGTCGGCGGGCGACACATACGTAGACACATACATCGTCGACTCTCTTGTTTTACAAGGGAGTCGACAATGTAAATGCTTGCTCAATTACATGGTCCAGTCCAAACCAGCGAAAACATACTTGTGCAATAAACCACCCAACAGGATACAACGAAATGCTGCTCATCCGATCCAACGAAATGCCGCCTAATCCAACGAAATGCCGTCAAATCCAATGAAATTACTCATAATCCAACGAAAAGCGTCATTGGCTAACGCTAAGTCTTCTTCTGAACCCTAAATTTTTTGGAAAAACAGATACAAAAGGCACACCGAAAGAAATTATACGTCCCCGCTACAAAACACCCCAAATGTACAGCTCGCAATCTACCGGAGATATCATATATTGTTCTGGATGAGAGGGTGAAGAGGAATTACAGAAGATGTGTGATCACTGATGTGCAGCCACCAATCGTCTGTTTAAAAGTACTTGGTGTCGAATATGGAATGACAACCCTGCTGTGTAGCACTGTCTTCCGAATTCCGCGTTTAAAATGGAACGCATGATGAAGGATTCGAACAAAGGTATCAAAAATTTTCATCGCGATGTTTCCATTGCACATTTACCTAATGTCACTAATACAATTGTAAACAGATTAACATTCAACCATGGTGAAAGAATATTTGGAATGAAAACAGATATATTGATACATATTAGAAACTTACTTCGCAATGAAATTGTCCCAGTTTCAAATAGACATTTCCCTGTTTCCATGAATGAACCAGTTAGTTCGAGAGCAAATTACTTTGGCTAAAAGCATGGGAATGAACATGTATTAAACTCATAGTAATTTCTATTAAACTTCCTGTAATTCAATACAAACCTTTTGGAATCACAAGTATATATCCCATCCGCTATCTACAAAACATGATATGAAATTCAGTGTTAAAGCGCTACGATATTCTTACATATTGAAGTTAATAACCCTGTTAATGTTTCATTATCACTTGTTCGACATGTATTTTCACAAACGAACACGCAATTTATTGTCTAATTGGTCTCCTCCACTTCAGCGCGGCTCAATGAGAGGACGAAAAGAGGGAGCCAAAAACTGATTCAAGATGCTAGAAAAGTTTTGGGAAATCATACTGAACATTTTCATTGCTTTTAAACTGTCGGAAGAACTTCTCTTTCTATTGTGGAGGTGTCAACGCCTGCACCTGTTTAGTCATGAAAAAACCTGAATCCTTCCCTTGATTGTTTAAGATTTTATAATGGAGTTTTGATATTTTGTAAGTTTATGAAGATGTCTGGAACAGCAGGTATAACTGGCAGCCGGAATCTTGACCTCAGGTTGCACCGACTTCTTCAGCCTATCAGTGTTTTTGCTGCTATTGTTGTGGAGTGCTAACTCTTTCAGAGCTTTACTGTCTTCCAAATCAGTCGTGTTGGCAACTAGCAATTGAGAAGGTTTTTGTTTTCACGGTAATAATCCCTTTCTTATTTTTAGGTTATGGAGTACAGGCGTGACAATGAGGGTGGGTGTTTTTTTAATTAATTACTTATTTATTTATTTGAATGCTTGTGAGTGAAAGTGATGGGTATGTTGGATGTGGTGTGCCGGCTCAGCTGGTGTGCGAGACCTGGCTGATGTGAGAGACACCGTGGCGTGGCGTGCTTCTCTTAGGCTAGCATGTATCGGGGGTATTATGTGCTTTGGATGGTGAAACCGTGGTCTATGTATAGTGGGTGTGAACGTGTCACCTGCCGATCTGACCTCTTGACTACAATTTTCATGAAGGGAGGGAAGGAACTGTGTATTCGGCGATTGGGCAACAATAAGCCGAAGTGAACTTAAAAGTCCACTGTAACAACATTCGTGTATTATGGAGGGCGTCGTGAAAGAGTACATTATCGCACTTCTTCTGTTTTAGTGGTAAGTGCAAACGTGAACGACAAACATATAAATTTATCAGTTTTTATACGGTCGTTTGTATTTCATACTTGTGGAATGTCTTTCAATGATTTAAAAATTAGTTTTCTTCAGCAACGCCTGTACAATGCATTTAAAGGTGAATTTGTTTCAGTACTTCATGCGGTGTCAGTAACATAAAGTCAATACCTAAAATTATGGTCTGTGTACGCTAAACCTGTGGTTCAAACTTTACGCACGGTGTTTCTACCTGCCGATAGCTGTCACTACTCTTCACTAGGTGGTTTCTTTCTGCAGTAACTTCACGCGTTCTGTAGTGCTGCTGTTTCGTTTGTTTCGGTAGATTTGTCTTTCTCTTCCTTTTTCTCACTACCTGTTTCCTTTTTCTATCGAGTTCACTTTCTCACATTGCTTGTCTTCTAATTTCCTTTGGGCAGTTATAGATTTCGTGTTAGGCTCCCCTTTTATAAAACTGCTTATCATTGAATTTTTAATATACACTATGATCACTGCATTATTATAGTATAAGGAGACGACCTAATTAAAACGTGCAGAATGAGTTACTTCCAAAACCAGGGCAGAAATCCATCGGTGTACATTGATGAATTCAATACTAGTGAAACACTAAAACTTGCCAGAGCTCCAATGATTTTAATAGCACACGAATTCAGTAAAAAAGGACAAATAAAGTCTTGATATCGTTCAAGTTTCCATTATTATAGTGCATTATTATAGTTTTGAATACCATGACGCATTAACTGTTTATTGTCTTAGTTAATATAATACAAAGAAAACATACCAGCGTACAGCTCTTGATATTTACCGGCGCGGTAGTGGTCAGATATGTAACTAACTCCCTTGCCACTCCAAACGAAACTGGAGGCTATAAAAACAGCAGCTCGAAGGGAGTCTCTAACGCTCTGTTCTACTGAGATCTCGGAGGACAACCTGTTTCCACTAGCTTAAAGTGAGGTTGGCTTCTGGACTTTTGTTCTGTGGAGTCATCAATGTATTCCAAACTTTTCTGCCAGAAGAAAAGAAAAAGCCTCGTTGTTTTTGAACAAATAATTACCAATTTATTGGAAAGAGCTTATGCAATTAGTGCAAAATATGAAGCAGCAAAAAATAGTGGTTCATTTCCGTTAACCCAAGGTACTTAATCTAGATTGAGAAAGATGGTGCTGCTGTCGCAAGACTGATGAGATTGTGGACTTGCGTGCTGTAAGACACCGATTAAACTCGTTTGCTGGAGGCAGATTTACGACAAAGTTTTCAGAAGACGCCCACTGAGTTTTGTGTGGTGACATACACCAAATGTGTCTCCCATGCGATCTGATGGGACGGTTTTTAGTTGTTTTTAAGTGTTTTTAGAGTATATTTATCCCCTAAATTATGCTTTTAATAGTTCCATGTTCGTATAACTTTAAGTTCCAAAGTTCTTGTGGGGTAAGTTTAGAATAGGCTTAGGACATTGAGAGGAGAAGGGGTTTTTCGAAATAAATAAATAAGGTCTCCTGCATCTTCATACACTAGTCTATGAAATATTCTGTTTAATTTCAAATAATCTGGACTCAAAAGTAAGGTGGATTGCTATGTGATTAAACACCAATTATTGTACTGCTATTGCGCAGTAATATGATAAAAACTTATATTATATATATAATACAATGAATGAGCGGTTTAAGTGTGAAAAGCCCCAGACTCGTTTCAGTACGAGCTTCTGAGAGAGAAGCTAAAATCAGCTCGTTGTGTTTGCAATGGTGCAGCCAAAATCTTCTTTATACATGTGGAAAATAGAAGCAAGTGTGATGGTATCGCTGTGCTGCAAAACTTTCATTGTGGTAGAGAGGACGTTGTTCGTAAGCACACACTGACGTCCCTCTCTAGCAATTTACTGACTGCTCGTTCATTCGAAGACAAGAAGCTTGAGCAGTTTGCGTTAAGGTTCCTTACGTTTTGATCCCAAAAAAAGATTCGTACGTTTCTCCCCTTAGTGCGGTGACGGAATGGTGCTAGGTTTAAGTAGAAACGGGTGTTTCATAAGAGATGGGTGTGCTCTCCGATGCGTTATTTCATTTGAGGGAACCGGTCTCGCGGCTCTCTCCACAATTACCCCTAATTGGCGTCGTCCTCTAGAATAAGAATGACAAACTTTTCTATCTCTGGAATAAAACAGCAACAAATTAATCAGCATAAAAATATTGTGACTATCTTCTTTGTGGATAGCTAAAATAAAATATATAATCGTGTATACTGACTTATACTAATTATCATCGTGTTCTAAAATCGAGTCATCGTCTTCCAGAATAATATTTTTTTTGCTTGCTACCGAAATGTTGTATTCCACTTTATCTTACACAAGGCATCGTTACATTTTTGAATCCCCGTTTTACATTTAGAATTAGAATGAGTTTAACACGTGTTAATTCTGAGAGCGTTTAATTCTATTTTCTTTATCCACAGAATCCATTGTTATCAGCTGTAATCCCCTACTGAACAAGCCGTAAGTATTTGTAGTTCCTGCAAACGTAATTATGCCGCCCCGGTGGCGAACAGATCTAAACGATTGCTTTTGATCATTCGTCCGAGATGGGTCCGGGTTCGAATCCTGGTGAGGCATGGATGTTGAGTTAGTCTTAAGATTTTGTCGCTTCTAGAAGAAGATCCCAATTGGTGGAGTTTGTTAGCTGGGAAGGGCTCGAGGAGTTCTGGCTAATTTTTAGGGCACCCGCTCCGTCCGCAGTATTGAAATAAACTCTTTGAAAACCTTTCGGTTTATGGAAAGATTTGTGTCTACAGAATCTGAGTCGGATTCTTTCGGTTTAGAGAAGGTTTTGTGCAGTGGCTAACGATTCTGAGTCGGATCTTTTTTTGTTTTGACAGCTTACGGTTTACTGGACGGTGTTTAAGTTGAAATTTGTTTTTAATTTTTACGGAAATTTTTTTCCTCGGTTTCCATACAAGTCCATTAAATTAAATATTGGATTTGTACACTTTTGAATGATTTAAGATTTCTGACAAGAACATGAAACGCACCAAGACATCATGATAACATTTTGATGTCTAGTAAAAAGTAATTCTGACTGGTTCTTTCAGGGAATCGGCTTACTTGCGCCCTCTATTCTTTTCAAGAAAGATTCTTTTCCCAATGACTCAGTTCGTTGATTCGCTGTTTTCAAACGAATCGTTTGCGAACGATACAAATATAGTTTGAAGCACATATCTAGTCATAACGTTATGATTAATGTATGACTGTTTTTCAAGGCGGAGGTATTTAAGGATTGAAAGGACCACGCCTGAATCTACAATTTGTTTCATTGATTTTCTCTAAGTTTTGGATTGGTGTTTTTCCCACAGCTGGGATTTTATTATATATCCCTGAGGACTTTAGAGTTCAGCGGATTAGTTTACGAAATGAGATTTGGAATGCACACTAAGTTTAAATGGCGGTGGTACGACGATTCTTTATCTCTTCTCTGCGTTGAATGGTATAGTTCCATTCAAGCGAAAGCCATTGGTTGCGTTGAGCACGCTCGTACTTGGTGAGAAGATCTTATGTCGCGTCCTCTATCGGCTGTGAGGTTAACAATACAAGAATTCCGAAAGTAAATGCTTAGCGGATGCTTTATATGCAATCAGTCAGATGTTTGTGGACTTTTGAGAAAAAATGACTAAATACTCAATGACAACGGATTATAAAAAAGAATTTCCGGAGGTATCCAACGAAAAATGAAAGTTTTTGAAATACATCAGAACAAAATAAAATTCATAAAAAATAGAAGAAAAAATGAATACACTTTTTCTAATGCAAATCGTATTTTAGTCAAAAACATAAACAAAAAAAAAGAAGAAGCACTTTTAGATGGGACTTGCGTACCCTCTCCTTAAATACGTCTCTGCTCAATGAGTTCCGAAGCGGAAGAGTGGAATTTTGAGACAAAATGTTTAAATCATCTATGAGTTCCAAGGTCCAAGTGTGAAAAGAAAACTTTATTTCGGTAGGCCCAGTAGGCGATAAATGTGGAGTCAGGAAACAGTATCACGAGTTTGTGAAGGATAACTGAAAATTTTTATTCTCAAATATTATGCATTAAAGTACTTTTTTCTGGCTCAAGTACCGTATTGCTGTGCCAAGTCAGATATCTTTTCTGCCCTCATTCTCTACCGACAGACCATTATGCAATGTGGTTCTTTTTGGAACAGGGAACATTTTTCAAATATCAACAACCATTCTTTCAAAGGGATATTCGTTTTCGAATCGTCAATTTCTCCGAAACATTGACTTCAAAATTATATCTACTATGGAATCATTAGGGTATCCTCGATTATTGAAACGCTCCTTAATCGGTCTCCATGATGCTTCGATCTTCTGCGCATAAGCACCTGCCATGTAATTTACGAAATTGGTGCTGTGGTTCACAGTCTCATATGTGTAATTGCAGTCTTTATCTAATTCTTTGCATGCTTTCCGCTCATCGATTATATTCGTCGTTCAAGGGGCTATATGCTTCTTCATAAAGAGCAATAAATTAGTGGTATCTCTCGTGTTGGGAGGCCGTACTTCCAATCGGAAAGATTTCGAATTACGTTGGATCGTTCCCAGAATGCAAGTGCCCTCCTCAACCCTACTTACATTGTACATTCTTTTGCCAAATTTGGCTTCATCGACCTCCACTATTTTGCTGATACCTCCAATGGTCCATTGTGTTCTTTTTTTTTTTTGTTCATAAATGCAGAAACAAATTCTCTTCAGTAATTGAAACAATACATATATTAGGATTTTTTAAATATTTTGAGATCTGCATGGTATTTTTTATCGTGCTTCGATAGCTATTTAATTTGATTACTACCCAGCACGAAATTTTAAATATTAGTAATTAAATGGCAAGCCAAATTGTCAACAATACTTATTCTCCTTGGTAAATAAACAGTGTGAACACAGTGTTTGGTTTATCTACATGATAGCCGAAAAAAATGCAAAATGTTTAAAGCATTTTATTGCCGAAGTGTTCCTGAAAGAGTGCCTTTAGTGACAGTTGATATGCTTTGATCGTTACAGGCTGAAATTGTTTCGAGCAATAGCTTGCCTGGTGTGACAGTGGCGAGACGCACAGAGGATCTAGAAGTAAATGTGTTCAGAAATTATCAATCCAATTGCAAAGAGTTTATGATTTATTTTATAGAGATTCATGAATTCATATTTGCGCAAGTAGCCATTTTCATTCGTGGCGTCGATAGAAACTTTACGACTGCAGAGGAGTTGGCTAGTGTAGTTGCTCTTAAAGACTTGGCAAGGGAATTAGATTTGTATTCATGTCTTAGGTTTACCTTGGCTAAGAATGATTTAGACTTGAGCAACATATCTGCCACAACCACAGCCACATATGTCCGGAAAGAAGGGAGGAGTAAAAACTTTAATGGAATTTGACACGCTGTCGCGCAGGAGTGCTGCAACACTAAGAATATGGCTTTCCACTGCATCATCCATCAAGAAAAACTGCGTGCGTAGTCCTTCTCCAACTTTGAACATGTGATGATTGTTGTTATGAAAGTGATCAATTTTATCTGGACGAAAAGTCCGAATCACAGGTGCTTTCCAAAATTCTTGAGATATTTTTAACTGAATATGGTGACGTTGCATATCACGCGAAAGTACGCTGCTCGAGCCATGGGAAGATGCCTGATCGATGTTTTTAATTAGAGGACGAAGTTCAGTAATTCGAGGAATCCAAGGAACACCCATTCGCGAAGTCCATGAGGAGGCATTTATTTTCGGTCACCGCAATGAATTGACCTACCGTTTACTTGGGAAAGGTAAACTTGTTCATAGCCTTTGTGACTATGTGAAGGCTTTTGAGACCAAACAAATCCTGTGGGAAAGTCAGTTGCAAAATAAAAGCTACACTCACTTTCCAAATTTAGGCGGGTTTGTGAATGAAAATAAAACTTGGATCTCAGAAGATTGTATACAATGCATTTCAAATCTGTCAGAGGAGTTTAACAACAGATTTTCTGACTTCAGAAAGAACGAAATGTCCGTGAAAATGTTTGACTCGCCCTTTTTTGGTTATCATCGAAAGTATCCTACCTCATCTAAAATTAGAGTTTGCTAATCTGCAGTATGACCTTGCAGTGAAATGCAAGGTTTTACATCTTTCTACAGTAATTGACTTTTATTCCAAATATGTGTGACTGAAGAAAAGGATCCAGAAGTTCATAAACATGCTTCGTCCTTTAGTTCTACCTTTGGTAGTACCTAAATATGTGAGCGATTCAGTCAATTGAAGAATACAACATCGAAAAGAAGAACACATCTGAGCGATCATCATTTGGAGGTCACTTTACGAATCGCGACAACACGGATTACTCCCGACATTGAGGCTTTAGTCAAGAAAAACAATGTCAAGTTTAACCTAAAGACTTCAATGACATCCATCCCTGCTCTGATGGGAGTAGAATATTGTCAATGGATTTTACTTGTAACACAAAACATTTTTATAATAATACTGTTTTTATTCTGTTTCATAAAGTGCGAAGTATATTACTACTGAACGTGCTTTTGGCTGCAAAAGTGTAGGATAGTATGAACCGAAATGTGTCATGTGTAATTCGTAATCAGTGTCGAAAGACTTGCACCCTGTGAAAGCTTTCGGCTTTATTGATGTGGCTCTCGGTCCTGAGATGCTGAAGACCACCAATTTCAAATATTACAAAGCATATGCTATAATAAACACACATTGTTTTCTATAGTAGTGTAGCGTTGGGAAGTATATGCACATTTTCGCAAAAATATGGAAAAACGGAATGCTCAAAATCGCCTTTTTGGAAATAAATAACAGTGTCCTAAAGTGCGCAATGCTTATAGAACACACAAAGCGTAACACAAATTTTACTCAGCACTGACTACTAGATAACGCTTACCATAATTATTGCAAAAATGATATACAAGTTTTCAAAATGCTAAAGGCTACAAAATCTTTGAGAAGGCAGTTCGTGTTATTTGACCTGTGTTTAATTGCAGCGATTAAAAATCGCTTTACGTTAACAAAGTTTCGCGAGTCAAGTTATGAATTTAAATTGGAGAATTGATTTATTATACTATCATTTTCGAATATTTTACTAAACATATGCTTGGAATTGTCCTTCCAAATAACCTGTAAGGAAAAAAAACCGTTTCTTTGCATCACGGTTGGTCCAACGGAAGAGATTGCAGTGAAAATCCTCCGGGAAGAGATTGAACGAAAGAAAATTAGTGCCAAACTGAAAGCAGAGTAAAGACCCTACTTAGAATAGCACTACATGATGGATGGCAAATATGACTTCTGAGCTGTATAAAACAATACATCATTTGGTGTTTCATTTGCGTTGCTATCGCCTGAGGGATGCTTCCATCTGCTTTTTCAAAGTTCCGAACAAGTGTGCATAAAGCAAGATCCTCTTTTCCTGAAAAGACTAAAAAACGAACATTTTTTATTACAAAGGAAGAAAACTGTTGATTCAGAACAAGTGGAGTGTCTGAAAGAATATTTGGAAAGTGTCCTTTATCGACGTTTAAATAACGAAGAACGTTTAGCGTGCCTTTTAAACATACCCACAAAAACTGCATATGTTAATACAACCGAAATGACTACCGTCTACGGACAATTAAAAAATAAGGCTAAAATCCTTTTAAACCTTTAATAGAACTAAATAAAACCTCACATACGATCTTCCGGATCATAAAATACGATCCATCATCAGATGTCGAGAGAACTGGTAATACACAGTATATATATACGGTTGAGCAACATTATTGTGACCACCAGCTAATATCCAGAGTAACCGCCGTGTGCAGCGCGGGCAGCATCTAGACGTGCTGGGAGTGGATTAATAATTTGCTGGAAGGTCTTCACAGGTATCTGGAGCCTTGCTGACTGCAATGCGTGTGATAGCTGCTGGAGGATACATAGAGCGAACACACAATCCAGATGGTCTCACAAATGCTTAATTGGGTTTAAATCTGGGGAATTAGGAGGCCAGGGAAGTACTTTGAAGTCTTCCTCGTGCTCTTCCAAACACTCTCGGACATTTCTAACTGCGTGACACATCGCATAGTCGTTCTGGAAGATCCCATCTGCCCCAAAGTAAATAATCGGCATGTATAGATGTACGTGGTCTGCAAGGATGAATTCATAACGAATTCGGTCCGTAGTACCTCCCAAATGTACGAGTGGACTCAGAGAATGCCACGAAAACATTCTCTAGACCATAACGCTGCCCTTACCAGCTTTTGTTCTTTCAGCAGTGGTTGAGAAGTGTTTGTTCTCCGATGTTTCTTCCTTTATACCCCTACAAGATTCAGTAAATATTTCTATCCATTTCCATGCATTATTTTTCATTACATTACCATTGCAATCTTTGTGAAAAATGTATGTAGTCGGATATGTTTCCACAGCGTTGATTAACATTTGTCGTAGCAGAATTGTTGTAAATCCGGCGACTACGAGGTAGGTTTAAATTTTGTAATCGTGAATTATTTTCTGCCGACATCCTGGTGCACCATACTGCTACAGCGGAACAGGCTGACTTGTTATTATTACCTTTAAGAGGAATCTCCCTAAGAGCTTTGTCTTATGTTTTCAATTGTAAAAACTTCTGTAGACATTTTCTGCTTAATTATTGCATTCGCGAGGATGTAAATTTGCACATTCGTAAGAGAAACTTTAAATTGCAGCCAAGTATACGTAATATTTGGTAAAACTTAATCAAGGATAATTTTATTAAAATCAATATTTTCCCCTCAAGTAGCGTTTGCGATCTGTTGACAGATATCGCCACCTTACAGATCGCTTACTAATTGTAACCATGTCGTATTTATTTTTCAATAATTTTATTAAGTTTTGGAATGGAATCAACACTTGGGCATAACCATGCGATTTTCAGGTATATTTAGGATAATTTAAGCCACTCTGACTAAATTTTTTTTAAATATATTTGCTGAAAATGTTGCAGAGAGTGCTTTCTAGTTTATGGAGGAAATAAAAATTGGTTTACCAAATCGGTAAATGTGTAGTTTAGCTACCTAAATTATTTGGCTGAAAAGTACGAAAAATTTCGGAAAAAAATGTACATATTTTCAAGAATGTAATTTGATGCGAAATGGTTAAATAACTTTAGCTATACAATTGGTTTTAAAGATATTTATAGTACAATTTACATGCAAGTACGATGATGTTAACCTACGATGCGGTGAGCTTTCTCCGGCCCCGTTGCGTCGCTGATCTATGTTATATTTATATTTATACGTATTTCTTAACGCAGATCAGATCATATGTAGAGCATTTTAGGAAGGGAGTGTCGGACCCCAGGTCAAAAGCAACCCCTAGAAACAGGATGTTAGGAGATTTGGGCTAGGGTGCCAGATTGGAAAGTCACACAGAAGCAAGGTAGCAAGGTAGCAAGGGGGAGGTAGAAAGGGGGAAGTAGACGCATTTATTTATTACCGGGGGACCAGTACCCGGGGTCCGACGGCTTAACGTACCCATCCGACGCACGGCGGGTATTTAGTGGTTCGAACGTTTGTACCTGCCCAGGATCGAACCCGAGATTACCTCCATGGCAGTCACGAACGCTGACCACAAGGCCACCCGCGGCCCCTTTTGAACTTTTGCCTAACCGTGCGGTTGCCATTTTATGGGCGGAGAAACACGAGGCAGGCGAGCCTTTGCATCTCACAAAAATCCGCTTTGCTCTGGAAAAAGAGTTCTAAATTTAAGATTATTGTGTGCAGAAAGGGCGTTACAACTCAGTTTCTATGTGTATTCCAAGAAGCGAAAACATAAGAAATAAAACAAAAAAAAACGAAAACATCCGTGGACTTCGCTTCGTAAGATCCATAATATCAGCCGCAGGACGACTGGAAGGTAATCGCTTCGCCGGAGTCTCGGACGACGCTGGGACGTTACTGGGGATTACGAATAACAGTATTCGGATATTGGAATCATAAAATGGGGTATTTTCCATAATTCTCTCACTATGAAAAGGAATTAGTTTTGTCTTCTCAGCAAACTTGTTATTTTATGAGAATTGCTTGATGTGCTAAAATCAAAGCTACGGATAAAATTCGAAAGTACAGGGGTAATCAAATTTTTGATCTCATTACGTTAACCGATTGATGCGTGGATCTTCCCGACTATTCTACTTATGTTCATTAAATTGTAGAACTTTCTAGTTTCGCGCTTCTAAATTTAATGTACTTAAGGAAACTCTAAAGTAATAAAAGAAATTGTTTAAAAAAAGAATTTTTTTATGATAAATTACTGACAAATATCTCTAATATTTCAAATATAAGATGTGATGAAAAGCATCGAGATTTGCTTTATTAAAAAAAGTACAATATCTACATTTTTCAAATTTACTCGCCTTCGAAAGTCCGTTGCAGATGCCGCACACTTATCCCAGCGTTGTTTACACTGCTCGAAGATTTTTTGAGGTCATCTGAAACAGCGAATTTCTGCTTCGCCGCGTATTGCTATATCACTTCAATGAATTAAAATCTTTTTTCTTTCAAGTGGTATTTAATTTGTAGGAACAGAGAAATTCTCAGTGAGAGAGACCTGGAGATTAGGGTTGCTGACGGAACTGAGCAATCTACAGCTTAGCAAGAAGCGGCTGCGCAGATTCTAATGCATCGGCTGGTGCATTGTGATGGTTCAATTACCACGACCAACCCTCATGCAATGTCAGCGTTTTGCGACGAATTGCGTCCTTCGAACTCAGTAAAACTTGACAGCAGTATTCCTTGTTGATAATCTGGACACATAGAGCGTATTAGTGATGCATAATTCATTCTATGATTGATAAAATAATACAGTCAGCATCGTCCTGATAATTGCTGCTGCTCTGCCTCACTTCTTTGGGTCCTGAGTTTTCCATTCTGAAGAATAAGCATTAGTTTCGGATTCAAACCCACAACCCTACAGTTCAACACCAGTTTGACAGTTTTAAAAAGTTTTCGTCGTTTTTGTAGCGCTTAATCAGATCACTACCAGCTTTTACACAGACCTTTTTATGATTAGCTAAGAACAAAATTGGCACAAATTTGTCTGAGACGTGTCTCATACCCAAATCATCGTTAGGAATCTACTGAACTGAATCGAAACTAATGTTGAAGTCTTCGGAGAATTCACGAAAAGTGGTTCATCGATTTTCCCTCACACTTATGAACACAAGTTTGAAATCGGTTTCCCTTTTTTTTGTTGCAGTCCTCGCAGAATGTTCATCAACCTCAACACCCTCGCGACTATCTGTAAAACATTTATACCACTTATAAACTTCTGTACCACACGTACAATCCTTATCATGGACTTTCAATAATTTTACGTACGTGTCTTTTCAAGTTTCGTCAAGTTCTTTACAAAACCTGATGAAAATTCTTTGATAAGTTTTTTGGAAAGACAGCTGCTACCAGCAGCTTCATACAAGCAAAAACAAAGCGCTGCTGTAAAAAAACTTACGATCTGGGAGATGTAAATCACGGCACAAGCAGATTAAGTTCCAATATCAACAACTGCCAATCAGCTTATTGCAGTTTCGCGCGATACGGGAACTAAGCAATCAGGCTGTATATTTTTCCCTTCCACCTCGTATTACACTTGCACTATCCACACGACTTCCCCTGGTCAGTTAGAATTTAACATGTTACATTAAAATTTAAATGGAAGTATGACTTTACCTTTAAGAGGCTGGAAGGAATTATGTAGAAGTCCGCGAAGGAGCTGCAATCATCTCTAAAAGTAGTACTCGCAATTAGGTATCAGCAGAACGCTGCTGGAACAATTGAGCTTGCACATCGGAAAGCATTGGTCTTCCCTTCGCTTTGCTATTCTAAATGGTAATTTAAGGAGAAGATTGACTCAAATCCTGTGTAACTCGTTACCAGCAAAAAGTCCTGCACCAATGTCGGGCAACTTAAGAAAGGAGAAAAAAGGTGTTTGAGTCAATTATTTCTCCTCATCATTGTTTTGGTTTCTCTGTCAGGAGGACTGGGCCTTCCCCATATAGACTTCCGTCACGGACTAGGGCAGAGACACCCAATCTGTGAGAACGTATAATTTATAGTGAAAAGTAACATGCAAATTTTCAATACATGTACGTATTTTAAAAAATGAATTGTAGGAAAGAATGTTAAAGAAAAAAGAAATTACCATTTTTCTTTCATGGAACCATGAATGTATCAAAATGTGTACCATTTTTCTTATGAAAGCGATCCCTTCACGTGAGTTCCGAACTGTAATGCTCTTTCAAAACTTGGAGCGACGTCGTGCATATCTGGCTCCCCCTGCAGTCTGAAAATGGACTCAGCCAAGCAAAGCCAAGCGGTAACGTTCGGCCGCCGCATTGTTGGGCGCTTAGTTTGCTACCCAGTCTTCATTCGATAAATATGGATCGTGTATAAACATTAGTTCGAACTGAGCTGCTGTGTTTTAAAAGCTGTAAACCTAGTTGTTCTAAGTGAATGCGTGTTCGGTCATGATAATGGAGAAGCTTTTAAATAAAAAACGTGTAGAAGAAGTTGCAAGTAGTTCTAAATAGGCGGGAAGGAACACGTCCAGAAATTATGATGACACGTACTTGGAGTTCGGTATTATGTGCACTGTTGTTAAGAACGAAGAACGTACTCAGTGTGTAATCTGTGTGCAATTTGCCTGAATAGTAGCTAGTAATGTAAATGATTATTTTCTCTTAAAAAGGTACCAGAAACTGGAATTTGGACAGAGGGGCGTCGCACGGAAAATGTTACATGTGAGGGGCGGCGTGGTCTCAAAAAGTTTGAGAAACCCTGGACTAGGGAATAGATGATAAGCAGCGAGCTTTTAATATTTGTGGCAGCTGTAGGCTCTGAACAACTGATATGAGAGGGGCAAAGAATAATGGCTTATGTTCTGGAATGTATGCAGAAGTTTTCGTAAAACACGTCCCCTGTAAATGTAAGGAATTATTTATTGGAAATCAAAAATTTGAACAATTAACACAGCCATTAGGTGTTTTTCAGTTTTGTTTATATGTAGCGAAGTACAATTATTGAGCAATATAAGCGCTGTTTGGCTGTTAGCAGGCATTTTTTGTTTTGCTTTCAAAGAAAATGCGAGGTATTTCCCGCTCTTCTCTGTACTTTCCTAAATCATTCGTCGGTTTTTTTAGCTGGTTCAAAAGGAGTCACAGTTAGAATGTAAAATACATTCTTCGCCAAAAAAAGAAAGCACCAACAAAAATTATCAATCAAAATCAAAATTGTTGTGTGCAATACACATGTACAAGAAAGAAAATGTTTGCAATTTCAGAGCAGTTGAGAAATTCATTGCAACAAAATAATACACGAGTAGTACAAATCAGTACGTCGTTACCTCACCTCTCGTTCGAATACAATCGGTTACCGACTTGGCATAGACGTATACAGTTCACTGAAGCTGTCCTGAAGTATAGCATTGGATTAAATAGCTACACGAGAAGAACAAATCAGTAAGTTGTAGCCTCATCTCTCGTTCGGATGCAAGCGGCTACCGACGTGGCATAGACGTATTCAGTTCACTGAAGCTGTCCTCGGATGTAGAATGCTAATTGGTATCCATATTGCGGGTCATTTAATCGAAATTCCGGGATAGTCGTAGGTGACTTCCCATCATGTCCAAAACATGTTTAATCAGTGAGAGGTCGAGCAATCAGGCTGGCTTTGGAAGAGTGTCCACATTACAGGAGCAGGTTTCTTAGCTACATGCCTTGTGTGGCCAGGAAATATCATGTTGAGAAATGCTTGATGATACTTACCGTAACAAGAATGGCGACACAAGTCTTTGCAAGGAAATACAGAGGTTTAACATTTTTAAGTGAGAACGTAATGGTCTCATTAGAATATAACGTCGAATCCGAATCATGTGGGCCATATTCCTTCTATAGTTGCCGGCATTATACAAAACCCACTGCCATCTGTGTCGAAGTCTCTCAATGCCGTCAACAAGGCGAGGAGTGTTGATCATCGCCATGGACGGATCTACGCTGGTAGAATATTGGTGGTCTTGAAACTAATACCAGATGCGATTGTTTCATCTCAGAAAACAAATTAAAATCGCAAAACCTTAAGTCAGGCGAACAGGGAGAGTGATACAACAGTTCTCAACTTGATTGACGGACCTGGTAGGCGACAACGCCTGCAATAGGGCAGCTAGCGTTGTCACTCACAAATATTAGAGTACGATACGGAAAATCACCCAGCTTCTTCCGGAGAGCAGGAAGCCAGTTTTATTCGAGAAAAAGCGCATATTACTCCGCACATACCGTCTGTTATCAAAGTACTACATATGTTACTCCGGCGCCATCCCAGTCAGAAACGGCGATGACTTCTGTTGTATCATTTGTCGGGTTCTTTCGAACATTTTTTCGGCGCGGCGGATCATAATGCTTCCATTCATTAGACTGGCATTTGATTTAGGGTTCATAACACCTTTCCCATTTCTACGGTTCCCTAAGGATACGCCGTGGAAATATGTCTTATACACATTCATACCGTTTCAAAAGGAGTCGAGCTTCCTCGTAATGTTGCCACTTTACAACAACACGGAACCCAATGTGATGCGATTTTTCTCATGTATACTCGGTTTTTCTTTCAAAATGTGCAGCACTAATGTGCAAAGGCTTACTCACGTGGACGATTTTGCGAATTGTCAACCGGTAGTCATTCTCCAACAAGGGCATACACAGCGTGCATTTCCGTTTCATTCATCCAGAGATGTCCGCGTCCAGCACCATCAACCACGTTTATTCATCCTTTTTTTGAAGACTGCCACCTACTTTGTTACCGTACTGTACTCTAAATAATTTACTCCACATGCTTGTATTCCTTCCTAGCATTCCTTCACGGTCCGACCTCAAGCAACTTCCACTTTTAGCCAACAACGCTGCTCGAAATTTGAAACATCGCTTCAGAGCGCTTACTAACTACGATGTGTGTCTGCGTCTCTACTGCACATAAGCTGTTCTTGAGAGGATTGAACCATTTTACGCAGGTCTACGTCGGGAGGTTACATTAATAGTTAATACCCATTAGATTCTTTTGGAGGACTTCCGTCTCCTCTGTAATACGTTTCTCACTAAATAATTTCCAACCCCGTATATAGCACGATCGAATAACAGTTTACGTCGGGACAGCAATAAACTATGAAAAAATCAATGATTTTTAATATACAATCACTTTCATGTTACGTCGTAAAACTTTGAAAAGTATTATCGCAGAAATGCATGGACTCAACCGAAGAACCAAAATTATCAGGGTAATGACTATAATAACTTTATTATTATTATTATTATTATTATTATTGTTGCTTTCAGGAGTTTCCGCACACAAGTTGTTTTTTCGACCATCGCATCAGACTGAACCCATTTCAGCCGAAAGTGAGTGAAATTGGGTCGTGATAAAGAAGCTACATTAAGAAATGACAGGGAATGTAGAGATGAGGAAAACATCCACTGTAACGGCATAGATATCTAAGGCCAATTTCCATCGGTCATCCACGCATTGGGTTTGGGTACGGTGGAGAAGGCAATGGAATGATTCCGAATTAGATCAGCGGCATTGCAAATTCGGGCCCACGCCTTTCTCTTACCACACAGACACGAAGCTAGCAATTAGAAAATTGGGCCTAACCGATGGTCAATTAATTAATTTACTTGAATTCTTTGTGGAAGGATAAAGTCATATATTCCTGTACTTTCTACAAAGTTTACTTACTACTGTGATTTTCGTTAAGTATAATATGGCAAAACATATATATATAAATTAACTAAAAATCGAATATTCATACTTTCTTGGTAGTGATAGGCATAATCGAGTAAAAATAATCGATTCATTCGATTATGAAAATATCTCGAAACATTCGATTACGTCAAATTCATTCGAATGAAAAAAACCTCTCGAAAGAACTCTCGATTGCTCATAAGCTGTCTCGTTCAAACGAGTGCATTCAAAAGGCGAAATCGCTCGTCTCTTCTCGAGAACATGGGTTCCGAGCAAAATCGCTCGTCTACCCGAAAACATTTCGAGAGGGACCGATATACGAGAGGTTCGGAAGTACTCGCTTTTCACGTGATCGAATTATCTCTCGCAGGGAGAATCACTTGTGTTCCTTTATGGGTTCCTTCTATCTTCTTAAGCTAGGTTATGCTATTCAAAAAATTCAAGCGTCTTTAGTGTCATTCCGTCCAGCGAAAGAAAGCTGAGCGTGTAGCACCAATTACAAATCATTCGAATGGTTATTTCGAATGAATATCTCGATTTGTCAAACGCAGAAGGCGGTTCTGAGCGTATCACGCCATCTACCAGTAAATTCTAAAATTAGAAATCGTTCGAATGATTATTTCGAATGAATATCTCGATTTGTCAGACCTCTCGATTGTAACCTTTCGATTCTTAAATTCAATCGATTATGCCCAACACTGATACGTTGATGAACAACTGCGTTCTCCTCAACTGAAGCCAAACATTGCACTTCGGTTGGTTGACGTTTGCCACATCCGCTAATTGGGGTGCATAATTTTTGGTAGCGGGGTCTGCGTTCGCGCAACCCTTGTTTGACTAAGATGAGATAATATTATTAATATGTACCAATCTTATCTGTACGTATTTCATCCACACGCGGCTTTTGAACATGTGACAGTAAATTCTGCAATTTATTTGTCTTACATTCGGTTGCGTGCTAATTATTCTTTCCTGTCCCGCCCACTTCTAGGTGAGCGATTCAGGTGAGGTTGTAACTAAGGAGCCGACAATCTAAAAACTTGTGCGATAAAACCATCCAGTCCATTTCAGTTTAACGGAAAATGCTACTGGCTAACTGAGGCTGTGCTTCCTTCTAAACACGAGGAAGTTCAGAAAGTCAGATTACGTGTGTATTCATCATTGTTCAAAAAATCGAAGAACACTAATTCGTGTTAAGAAAGGTATGTTGTAGTTCTGTTAGCAAGCAACGATGCATTCTTTTGCATTTCAATGTGGACCCATTTATAATGCTTAACGACACGTAAAACGTTCCGAGTGCAGCCATTATTTATGTAATAAAATAGATAGTTTTATCCCCAAACACATATACGAAGATTTTCTACGTTTGTAATGGTATGTACTTAAACACGGTACCTTTCGTGAATATTCTTACCATGCACAAAATGTGATTCGCGTTTTGAGCTGTGCTAAGAATTTGTATTGCACGGAAATTATTTGGGTAGACTTCCGATTATGTGCGAATGAAGTTGCTTCATTTATGGGATTTACTTAAAAATAAATCATTATTTAATATTTACAAAATAAATCTTGTTATTGTTTACAGAACTTTGCTTATCAGCGTTGTAATTCAAACCAAAATCACGGAAAATGTACCAAAAGTATCGTCATATCAAGTACTTGCATTAGCAGGGCGAGGAAACAAGAATAAAATGTTATTTCTATAAGATAGTTCGTTACTGGGAAATCAAATCTCATTACCCTTTTAAAGAATACTACTTTGTCACTTCAAATTAAAGCTAAAATTTACATAATGTCACTATTTGTTGTACTGAAAATTGTAAGGTTTCTCGGTAAATGTGTTACCTTGTGCGAGGAATCCGTGTTTGGGAGAGTAAAATTAAAATAAAAAGCTTATTATTTCTATTTATGGCGTTTCGTCCCCAAAAAATGAATATTATAGTCAGATTAACACGTCAGAATCTGAATCTCTTGCTACTCTTCAGAGCACCTTGCACTATTTTTAATTTTTTTTAAATTTTGCTCCCCGCTGTGCAACTTTGCTCATCGCAGTAAGGTAAATTTTTATTCTGTCATGCCAAGCTCCAAGCAGGGTTTTATTATTTTCACAGAGAATCTTACTGCCACCAGTCGGGCACAACTTCTAAAGGAGACACTATTAAGAATAGTATTCTGAATTTGAGAGGTCTTCTATTGAAGCGGATGTGGTTTTTAATTTGTTTTTGTACAATTTTGCAAATGAAACTTCGGCTGTACATCCGAAACACAACAGGCAGGTAGGTTTGTTTGCATTTCTTAACATGGCTTTCCGTATGCCAATAAGCGACATAATGTAAATAGTTCCGGATAGAAATATATGCAAATGTAGGCGTGCGAGCTTGCGAGTGGAATACTTTCCTATGACTAATAGTGTTTTCTGTTTGGGAGGCATTTAACACGCAGTTCGACCGAACCTCTTAAATTGCTTGAATTTAGAAGACATATCATTATCCCATAGAGTTTTACGTTTTATTGGATTGGTTTTACTGCGCATGTAATTATATTGCTGGTTTCCTTTATATCCTCAGTTGTGTTGCTCACTAGAAGGAAGAGCGGCTGACACGGATGAAGAGAACTCATCTCAAAATTAACAACCCGAGGTTAAAATGCAAAAGCCACGGTATTAGACACGCGGAGGAATAATCATAGTACTGCAGAAACTTCATGCACCTATCAAATTAACAAATGATCTATCGAGTGCTAGGCTGAAAACACAGTTAAACAAACCAGCAACCTATTAATCTCATTGGATTCAAGACATTTTAAGCTTTTTAACATGTTAGTCTCACGGTAAAAGCAAGACTGAGCTCATAGTGAAGTGTTTCACGAGTAATCATGCGATAATTCTCCAAATGCGTAACCCAGCGAACAGTTTAAAAAAATAAAAAAATATAGGAACAACTGTCATTTCTACTGCTGAAATTCCAAGACATTGCGTGGAAATTATATCTTATCATATATAATATAATAGAGAAAGAGGAAACTTCTTATAGAGACATATATTGTAACTTTTGTTGGTTTGATTCGGCTGATCTTTAAGTTTCATGCTGCAGTTTAGGTATAAGAAAAAGCGAATTATAATCTACTCATCAGATGTAAAGGAAGTGTTACGTTACTCACAGTGCCTGTAATTTTCGGGAGAAATAAAAAAGAAATCCCTACGAGCTTTCCAGAAATGGGATTCAAAGTCAGGTATTTAATCACAAAAAGCCATACGATTGGAAATCACAGATTATAAAGAAAAACATAAACTCTTGAGAACTCAGAGGATTCTTTGAGGTTGAAAAGAAATGAGGCAGTCATGGTTTCCTTAGACGAATTATATGTTCTCAGGTTTTACACAGCCATTATGAAAATTATTTTTTCATTCAATCGCTAGTTGAATTGTAAAGTACATTGTGATTTTCACTGTCGACGATTGTTTTCTTCATGTGGAAGTTGACAATCTTTCGAGAAAATTACATTACCAACAATTGATAAGATTCTCGTGTAGACTAACCACTTTTGAACAAAAAACTGATTTTAAATAAAATTTAGTAAGCACCAACTTGAAAGAAAAAATAATAACACTGATAACAAAATGACACTTCAGGTAAACTTTGTGTCAAGGATTTTTCCCTGAAGAATGTGTGTCCTCCGGGTGACAACCTCTCATTGCACTTTGAAGGGTTGAATTCTGCAACATCACACAGTGTGGGCGTTTGGACGTGTAAGAGTAATTCCAGTAAGGATAACAGAATGTGTCGTAACATAATGAACTAATCACTTTTCGGAGAAATAGGTATATCCCATTTCTACCAACCCAAATTTCTAGTGACATTTGCTATCTCAGCTTTCAAACCTATGTGAGATGGACGCAATTTATAGTTTTTAAATTATATGCATTTTTGTAAAATCATAGGTCTAACTTTAAAGATATACTTTTATCAACTAAAGTTCTGTTTATTTGTTCAGAGAGTCTTTATTCATTTTTTTCATCTTCCTTAAAAGTGCACAACCAATTTACGTTGTGAACCTTATGTTATGTCATTGATCCTTTTAAAACATAATCGCTTTGTTAGAAGCGTCTTTCTTTGCAGTAAACTCAGGATATGACAACAGAAAACTTATTCAGCGCTGGATTTGTGTTAAAGTCCATCCGGTACTACTTTAGCTGTAGTAGCGCATAAAATTTACCATATACCTCAAAGGGATCATTTGATATGATCATTAGTACTGATGTGTCAGTGAGAGAAACCACTGCGCATGAGGCTTAAACTACTGCTAGTTTTACACAGGATGATTACGTACCAATCACAAACATGTAAGTTCTTTGAAAGTAGAATAAATAGATGGCTTCACTTTTGCTTCCGACGCTTTATATGCAGAGTAGCATCTTAACAAAAATCTGTGCACAATCTTCTGTTCAGAGTCAGGCCCCAGTTTAATGGAAAAGTGATTCTTTGATAACCGTTGAAAACTAAACGAAATTTTTTTTATACTTTTCATTTTGAAAATACCTTAGGGGGATATCCCATTGAAAACGTAGGCGAAAAGGCATTTCACTTTGAATTCACTTTCCAATTTTTGCACTTCATGTGAATGAATTCTAGTGAATTATTTTTTTATTTGCTTTGTTTGAGCACATTCCTTGATGAACAATATTTTTTGTCAATCGGAGTTTTGAAATTGCAAAATATTTTTAACTGTTATAATTTAATTTCGAAGGAAAAGAAAAAAATGAAAATTAATATTTGAAATTGCAAAATATATTTAACTGTTACCTTTTAATTTTGAAGAAAAAGAAAAAAGTAAAAATTAATATTTAACACTGTATTTTCCTCTGTAGTGCAAAAGTATGGAAACATATTTCTTCCGTCAATCTCTTGTTGTGTGCTTAGTATTATCATAATGTTCTTAATAGTGATCAACAGACGAGAATTTAGCTTTTTTATGGAAAATATTAATGACAAAACATTGTGTTCAAATTGAAGTTTTCAACTACAGACTTAATGAAGTAATACTAACTTGATGTGCAGTTTATAATTTGGAAAATATATTTTTAAAATAAATACTTTATTTTCTTTTAAGCTGTGCAGCTTCATTTTAAAGGAAGGGAAGGTTAGTTCCCATTACGCCTGGTGTCTGGTACAATTTGGATGTAGTCAGGACAATCTAGTCGGAAGGAAAACAATTGCTTAATGCTCTCTAAGTAATTTCATGTGAAACAACAGTGGTCCTTTTCTACTGGAACTGTATCCTGGTAGAGTTCTAAGTCATTTTTATAATTAGGAATCAAACTATTTATGTCATGTGCTCAACTGTTTGCCATCGAGAGATATCGTAGTTGTGTACATGAAATCACGACAATCAGGAAAGTTTGATTATGCGGTAAGAGGTAAAGGAGAAGCATTGCCTACGTGACAAAAAAATTCGTATGAAAGCAACACTTTTTAAGTGATTGAGTTTTAAGGCTAGAATTTTCCAAACTGAAACACAATGCTTCTAAAAAAGAAATACAGCTTTTGTGGAGTGTCACTTTAGGGAAGTAATAATTTTTACCTAAAGGTACACGTATTGGTGATGTCCTTAATAAATACAAATTGATTTTAACAATTCAGATGAACTCCTTAAAAGGAAATTTAAATTCTTGAAATACAGGAAGTCTCTGGCTGTGTTTTAGTTAAATTGGATGTCCTACGCGAAGCCATCATTTAACATTAAATCCTTCAAAGACAGGGCACCCAATCAGTGAAAATCCCCAAAAAACAGTAAATCCCAAACTAAGTTAGTACTTATTATAAAATCACTGAGAGACAGGAAATCACAGTGTAGTCAAATACCACAACCTTTAAAGCGAAATAATCAAATGATATTAAATCCCTGAAAGACATAGAACTTAGTTATGTGTAATCAGTAGTAAATTTCCGGAGAACATGAAGTACCGTACCTAGCTATCAATTACCACTAGTCCCTGAAAGACAGGAAGCACGGAAATCCCAGAGTGTGATTCCGTTGCAGAAAACCAAGCAGTCGTCCCCACCTTCCTACCGATACCCTGTCCAACCATGCAGAACAGTAGTACGGTGGCTCTATTAGTGTGATCCTGAACGGATACGAAGTTCACATGATCATGTACTTCACCTGAGGCATCGCGTCCGGTAAAGCCAAACTTGATCCCCAGCCAGTTGGCAAATTTATCCCTACAGCAAACCAGATTCCTCCAGGAAGCTAGAAAGTCCCAGTAAAACTAATACCTGAAGAAATGCACCACAAGCGTTAAACACACAAATGGGGAAATGTAGATAACTGACGCAGTCCGATTCCCACGAAACTTCCAAGTTTGATCTTGGCGTTCCAGAAATTTTCATAGGGACCCGGAAGGAATCACCAGCGTAAATTTTTGTAACACCCAGGGCAAACACATGGAGATGAAGACCTATCAGGGGATGTTACATAGTTCGTATGATTTACGCATATTTGGAGAGGTCAAGATGGGTCATAAGTTCACACCGTTAAAAGACAGCAGGAGCTGAAATTATTAAAGAAACAACCGCCTCTGACTTTTGCCTTGTTACATTACGCTTGGTGGGACAACTTAAGCAATGAACTGTTTATCAGTAAAGTCCTTTGCAATTAATATTCCAAGAAAATAGTCATCTAAATTAGTATAAGCAATGTCCAAATTAACTAAAAGCAACCTGTGAGTTTTACAAAATTACATTGTTCTCAGGGACGGAGATATTGGCGTCAACGGTGGCCCATAGTGCAGCAAAAAGCTGGGGAAAGTGGTTGGTCGATATGAAACAGTCCCGTACCAGAACTGCGAGAGATAGAATAATTCAAATATAAAATATCTTTCTCGCGTATGATCTTTCCGTTGGCTCGGCATAGCCCTCAGATGGGTGTACCGATTTTAAAAACACAATACCAAGAACGGTGGCTCAAGCTTATTATCACAATGCCAAGAACGGTGCCCAAGCTTATTATTAGTGTCCAAAAAGAGAAGATTGGGTGCAGGTGTGAATTATGAAGCACCACCCATGGACAGGGGTATGAGATCAAATATTACAGACAGCATCAAGAGAATGTGGTTGAAAATGCACCGCATACACACACCAGGGCTAGTTCCAAGTTTAAAACCATGTTTAGCATCATTCGTGGAGGACACTTGAGAATTCCTTGTTTTCCGAATGAAAATTAAGGCAGAACTTAAACACAACTGATGCACCACCCTCCGTAGCAAGTTGAATGGGAGAACAAACATTAATGGTCTTAGAAGATGTTGTTATAAATAAACATCCAGGGAGAGATTCGCACAGAGGGAGAAGGACCTAGCGAAGCCCCTCATCCCGTGCTTGTATCAATCCCTGGAACAAAAACGGGAGCAATAGGGGACATCAGCAGAAATAAAGAAATAGATTGGGATCTTGGAACAGTAATACAACATCTACCCACAGAAGAACCGTGCTGCAGGGGTGGTCCTTCTAGCGCTGACATATTCTGGAAGAGTGGAAGTCAGGCAGGTGAGTGCACTTTGCAATGAAGGAAGACTAATTCGATAAAACCTTAACAGACACACACTGAGGGCAGCTCAAGCCCAATAGCAAGGTCAATTATTTCCTCCAAAAGAACACAACACACAACGAAATGGTCCTATTCAATGAGGTATGCGCAAAACTCAGACCTTATTACCTCACCTCCGAGAGGAACAGAACAGTAATCCCAAGTTATCGTGGCTCGCAATCGTTCCAGACCGTCGGAGGAATAGTATTCTCCAAAGAATTCAGATGACATTTCTTCTATAACAACTATTATCCACAGGTCTGAAGACAGATAGTGATAAAAACTTTCTTCATTCCAAGATAATATGTGGCTCAAAGAAATCCTCTTTCCTTGACTTATATCGGACAGTTAAAGCTGAGACTTATTCTTTTCGGAATTGAGATGGAATTGCATTTTCTTATTCTGTTCTCCTTTTCCTAGAAATATCTGCTTGCATTCCGACGCAAAGGGCGTGCGTGTCTCGGCGGTGGATGCTAGAACTGCTTCTGTCAAACTGTAACATTTCATCTCCATTACCGTAACAGCCTGTTTTACGACGCTTGCATTTTGTTGTGAACGTTCGATATATTTTAAGTTTATACCACGCGGGAAAATTTATTTCCGCTACTAATGGTAGACAAAAAGTAATTTGGGTATATTTTTGCTCATCAGGTCTATTTTGTCTGAATCCCATATGGCAGCCTATGTTTTCTTGAAATAGCATGGAGCCAAGAGATCAGGCATATTTTTATATTTCTCAAGCATCGGGAAATTGGAACATCTCAAATAATACCATTAATCCAAATTAAATCTCCTATATCCCTGTTTGATATCCCTGTATCCCTGTTTAATATCCCTGTTTGTACTTTACAACAGTACCATTTTATTTCGTATTTGGTTTGTTCAGAAATTACTTTTATGTAGGTACGTAGAAGTGATTATTACTCTCGCAAAAATAGAATAGCAAAACGTTACTTACCTACAGGTATTTCAATGGAATTTTCAATGATTTACCGTGATGTAGAACGTTTAGTGCTAAAAATCTCTTTTCTATGCTTCCGTTTTTCCGCATAATTTTCCATTTCTACCCTTATTTCAATAATCAAATAAGTGACGATTTCAAGGACTGAATCCTCTCGAAGATAATAATTATGGAATCATAAACGAAATTACAGACAGCAATAAATGTACCCTGGTGTGCAAAAATTAAGAACAAAGAGGAGAAATTACCATAACAGCGGAACAAGCAGGCAGAACGGAGCGAATGACCACTCAGGAGATAGACTAGGGTCCGATACGGTAGGGCATGCGCATATATGCAGCATGACGTATGGGGGGGCGGCAGTGTTGGAAGGGTATAAAGTACACGGGCGGTGTACGCTCAGAAATTCGGTGAAAGCTATTGCACGGTGTACATCAGTTTGAACGACGTCGAGTTGTTGCCAGCGTGTGATTTGGCCAACATGCAATCCAGTAGACGACATCTGGATGACTTTACTCGAGGTCACGTCATTGGGAAGTTAGAAAGGTCGAAGTGTGACTAATGTGGCCGAGGAGTTAGGGATCGTTCACAACATTGTTTCACGAGCATGGAGAGCATTTCAAACGACAGGAACAGCTGTCCGAGAGTTTAGCATGGTCGTCCACGAGCAACCACGGAGGCGGACGAGCGGTATATTGTCCTACAGGCGAGAAGAGACACACGGCGGACAGCAGGAGAAATCGCAAGTCACATGCAACAGCTAACTGGACGTTCGTTATCGCGTTTTACCGTGGCCAGGAGGTTGCACAAAGGTGGTTTATTTGCACGACAACCAGTACGGTGTTTGACATTAAGGCCTGCTCATCGGAGACGGCGGTTTCTGTGGTGCCAGGGACACAAGGACTGGACACATCAGCAATGGGATCGAGTTCTATTTACGGATGAGAGCCGATGTAGTCTGACGAGCGATTCTGGACGTATACACATCTGGAGAGAGCAGGGAACAAGCAATCACACCTCCAACATCATCGAAATAGCCGGTTTGGAGGTTGCGGAGTTCTCGTTTGGGACGGTATCATGCTTGGTAGCCGTACTGAGCTCCACATCTTCCAATGAGGTTCAGTTACTGGTGCCCGCTGTTGTACGAAGGTTCTTCTGCTTCACGTGCGTCTGCTTAGAGGTGCTGTGTGTCCTGAGTTCCTCTTCATGGACGACAACGCTACACCTCATCGTACAGTGGCTGTCGTAGAGCTGTTGGAGAGTGAAGATATTCAACGCATGGATTGGCCCGTAAGGTCCCCGGACCTTACTCCAATCGAACACGTGTGGCACCTTCTCGGGAGACGCTTGGCAGCACGTCACCAGCCGGCAGCAACGATTCTGCAGCTGCGATTGGCGCTACAAGGGGAATGGGCCGCAACGCCTCAACAGCTTCCTGAGAACCTTGTCCTCAGCATGGACAGACGTTGTAAATCCTGCAACGCAGTCAGGGATGATCATATCCCCTACTAAAGACTGGATTTTTTTGGCAGCCGCCTGTAACATCGACGTTCTGTCTTCTGTCCAGTTGTACTCGAAGTTCCTTTTTCAATAAAGTGCCTTTGTATCCTTTTGATTCCTTGTTTGGACGGTTTTGCTCACTTGTCATATATTCATACATCTTGGGGATCTTATGGTATGATTTGAGGTGATGTGGAGCACTTCTGCACGACGTTACATTTGAAAAACCGTCTCGTCCTTAATTTTTGCACAATAGTGTACAAGTTTTGGCGTACATGTTTGTCATGAGTAATTTCTTACAAAAATAAGACTATGATAAAACTATTAAACTCAAAATGCACTTTCAAACATTTGTTTATATTTTATCAAATGAAAGTTAATAAATTAGGTTTAAAGCAGCTTTAATCAAATTTAACTTGTATTCAAACTTGTTAATCGCCGTTATAAAAAATAAAAGCCAAATTCTGTTGTATCTCGGATTATTTTATATTCCTTTTTGTCTGCGCACAGACACTTTTAGATGGTTGTTGATTGCTTTGAGTTTAGACAAAATGAACTCTCCTAAAATCTTTTACCAATATTTTGTTACTAATAGAAAGATATAAGAAGGATCCAGTGAAGCGTTTGACAAAGCAGAAGTGAGAAATTATGTACTAATGCTGCTATTTTTATGACTTCTTGTATTGAAAATACTGAAATTAAAACTCTTAGTTTTCTGTAGATTGCTCTTTGGAAAACAGACAAACATTTTATCGACTATACATGCATGCATATTTGTGCAAATCTTCTTTTTGAATTATTGTTATTCTTTTTCTTCTTTACTCTAAGCGAGTATTAATGTGCTTCGTAGTGTTTAAGATACTCTGTAAAACTCTGGTGTGTTGTTAAAATTTAATTTTCAAAATAAAATTTAACTGTATATTTTTACTCAGGCTTAAGTGCTTGCAGCAGTTCAAATTTATTTCTTAATTTAGAAAGATTGATTGCAGGGTCTGACGCATTACAATGGAAATCAAAATAATTAAAAAAAAAAAAGGATACGATTTTAAGACCTGCCTAGTCTAAGATCATTTGTGCCGCCGGAGCTTAACGGTGGTTACAACCGTTCTAAATAAATATTGACGGCCACATTAATCTACCACATTTTGCTACAGCCAACAGCGGGTCGGAGGCGGCTCAGCCCTTTGAAAGGTAAGAAAGCCCTCTTTAGAAAATAAACATTGTTGTAAATTATCTGAACATTTATGTTCAGTGGTTTATGAAAATTACCCTTGCGTTCCATCAAGATCATGAATACCTTATTTAATCGTGTACGGAAACTTTTTTTAAAAAAGCAAAATTGAAATGATACAGCACAAATAATGAACGATTGAAGAAAATAAATACTTCTTGGGGTGAATCTGTAGAAATATGTGCGACGCGCATACTCAACCACACAGTGGCATTACTTGGTGCTGTTAAATGTCAGGGACGAAAGAAATGCCTCTTTTTTTCGAAGAAATGTAAAATATAGACAAACGTTACCCCTACATGAACGAAAAGAAAAAAGGGAAGAAAGGGAAAGAAAAAAGCAGAATCGTAGGTGGATGCGTTGTTGGGTAAAAGGGCAAAAACTCTATTCATCCCTTGATAAAAAAACAATGAGATACAACTCTGCTGTTAAGGATATAATGTCGAGGAGAGGCTGAGGGTGTTAGCTAAATATGCATACCTTTAGGCGTCGGAATATATATAGGGAGCGTTTTCAATTTCTTCATATTCCTTTGCTCTGGGGCCAGTACGGTTTGTTTTATGATGAGCTTGTGTGGGAGGAAGCAAAATGGTTTGTTGGCGGAAATTTGAGGGGTCTTGGGTTTTGAGTTAGGAAGGAACATGGATTGGCAGTATACCACCGGAAGAACAGGCACCAGGGAAAGAGAACGCTTTATAAAAGATGGAGGAAAATGTGGGACTAACGACGAGGAAAAGGACTCAAAATATAAGTAATATATACACAGTCAAGTCGCCATATTGTGACAACCTCCTACTTTCGACGTCAACAATGCGTAGCCCATGAAAGAAGGATAGTGTCGTGAACTGGCTTGGAGGGTATATAAGGCGCGCTGTAGACATTCTGAAAACATGTCACTCGTTACTGTTATAGATAAAAAGAGCGATTTATCACCTTTTAAAAATAGATAATTATCGGCTTTCGGGACAAGAATGACAGTGTTTCTGAAACAGCGCAGATTGTGAACTGTTCTCGTGCTGCTGTGGTTAAAGCGTATCGTGATTGGAGAAATGGCACCACTGCGAATAATGGACGTGTAAACTGCGAAGCACCATGTGCTATTGATGTGAGAGGTGAACGTCGGCTTCGAAGGTGCGTGAGGGCCTATTGACACGCTGAAGTGGAGCAACTTACTGGTCGAATGAACCAGTGGGCTACCGGAAGTGTGTTAAAATGACAGCTCAGTTAACCCTGTTGTGTACGGGGATCTGAGGCAGCCGGATGGCCACTGCACCTAGGCTAACAAAAGTGCATCGGCAGAAAAATCTTACATTTAAACAGCAGATCCGGAATTGGACCTCAGCTGATTGGCAAAGGATTATCTTCTCCAATGAGTAACGTTTCCCGTTTCATCGAACGGATGGACTTTGGCGTGCAAGGTTAGAAACATCGAAGAACAAACACTCTTAATGTACTGCTGAAAGAACACAAGCTGATGGGAGCGACGTTATGGCGCTGGGGAATGTTTTGGTGGCAATCTCTCGCCCAACTCATACCTATGGACAGCAATATGGAACTAATTCGTTATGAATCCATCCTTGCATACCACGTACAGCTATAGATGCTTATTGTCTTCCCAGGGGTAGATGAGACTTTCCAGTACGGCAGCGCGACGTGTACACAGCTAAAAAATTCCGAGAATGGTTCGAAAAAAAGATGAAGACTTTAGAGTACTTTCCTGGCCCCCTTATGTCCCAGACTAAAACCCAATTGAGCATCTGTTGGACCACGTAGATCGTGTTGTTCACTCAACTGATTCATCACCACGCACTCTCGTAGCATATGTGAGATGTACTGCAGTCAGCATGGCTCCACGTACCTGTGATTACCGTCGCGCACTTTATTGAGATATTCGTAGCTCGTCTAGAGGCTCTCCGCGCATCACACGGCTGATTTTTTTGTTTTTTTATTGGAGGTTTAACGCCCACCGTGAGAAACTCAATTCGCTATAAGTAGTCACCCGTCCCTAATTTAGGGTCACTGGTTCTAGGGCAGAGAGAGAGAGCCAGTGCCGTAAGAGAAACACAACATTCATGTCTTACCGGGATTTGAACCAGGACACCTTTCGGACGAATGATCAGAGGCCATCACTTAGACCACTGCGCCACCGTTACGGCCCACACGGCTGTTACTCTGGATATTAGCTGGTGGTCACAATAATGTGACTTGACCGTGTATATATATATGATATATATCAGTAACTCCTCAATGCTATTAAGCAGATCTACATTAATGACAGAATAGTAAACTAGATAAAAAATATACAGTTTATTAAATTATGAGTAACCTGCATTTAAATCAATATAAAGTAAATTCAGAGAGTGTGATTTCATTCTTTATAATTCAAGAGTGTGATTTCATTCTTTTTATTTCAAGAGTGTGACTTCATTCTTTATATTTCAAGAGAGTTCAGTTTCTTTCAGCATCCCCTTTTCGCATTTTTTTTTTTTTTTACGTTTTAGTTTTTGGGTAGAAAGTATTATTTGCTAATGAAGAAATTTAACAAAGGAAATGTAAAACAATGAAAATATTACGCCGTATTTGTGGAAAACCATAGTATGTAGTTTAACACGCAGTGACTGCCAGATGACCTTACAGACCTCCTGCTCTAAGGTTCTTGGACTTAGCAACGGCGCTGTTTCACAGCCCACAGCGCTGTTGCTGATGCCAAGTGTTTCAGTAAATGGCGTACTATCAATGCACTTGTGATGATGTTGAAAAGTGATATAGGTTTTCTAGTAGCATTTCCAGCATCATGATTCCTCCTATCTATGTTCTCGTGATGATGTTGAAAAGTCATATAGGTTTTCTGGTAGCGTTTCCAGCATCATGATTCCTCCTATCTATGTTAACCTCTAACAATTATACACTGGAAATGTATCCAACATATCTATGTTAACTCCTGACATTTTACATTGAATTACTGTATAGCAAAACTCAGTGGTCTTTCAATTTCTATAGCTACAAAGAGAAGGTTCGTCCTCCAGCGAGTGATTTTCAGAAGCCAGATTTCCCTTGATTTCTCTCTTCCCCTGTAGACACATTCATGTTTTTCTGGTAAACAATGATCTGTGATTTAAAAGAAGTTAAAATGGGGCAAAAAGTTTAAAAGTGCGGAATATTTTTGAATTTCTGGAAACGTTGCAATCTGATTTTCACAAGGGATGGATTATTCTCTCTTTTTTTTAATACGCACGGTTTTAAGTGTGAGAAATAACGCAAATGTAACAGAGTTTGAATGTGGTACCATTGAAAATATTTCCGATATGTTTGAATAAACTTTTATTGTTATTCAAAAATATTTTTGTTTTGTTTTTGAGGTTAGGGAGTGCATTTAGATGGTAGCGTCTGTTGAATTAAACATTGCTCACCATTTTAGGTTCGTGAGAACAGGGTTTTAGATGTGAACTAAAACCGACGAACATTTGCGCTTTACTCAATCTGTACCATTTTTTTAAACTGGTGTATCAGCCTATGATAAAAGACTTGGCGTGCTCGTTAACGCGATTAAGAAATATTGAAACACGAATTGGGGCATTTCTTGTAAAACACTTTTGCATATTACACTGCCGGACAACTGCTAAGGACGGATGACAATAGCAACGATAGCAACCATAAAATGGAAGGCAGGAAAATGTGGAAATTAGCATAAGTGTGGGATACAGTAAGACGTGTTGTGCGTATCCAATTTTGGACTGCCGAACTTGTTCGTGACGTCATAGCGCTGATAAGCGATATAAAAGATTTGACGCGTATTGACCGTTGTTGTTCAAACGCAAAGTTGAAAGGGAAAGAATCAATTGACGAAATTGCAAATTTCAGTATGTCTTCCCGACATCACCTAGATGATTTTACGCGTGGCCGTATTATTGGCAAGATTGAAGAAGGGCGAAAAATAACAGATGTTGCCAGGGAGTTCGACGTCAGCCACAATGTTGTTTGAAGGCTTTGGAAATCATTTCAAACAAATGGAGAGTGTAGCAAACGTCACGGGGGAGGTCGTGTTCGAAGTACGACACCTGCAGAAGATCGGTACATAGTGCTATCAACAAAAAGACACCGGCGCAGCACAGCTAGTGAGGTAGCAAATCAGTTTATGGCTGCTACTGGCCAGCGGATCTCCCGAAAAACTGACGCCAAACGTTTGCATGAAGTAGAACTATACGCCTGCCGTCCTGTTGTGTGCATCCCATTGTCTAGACGTCACTGTACCGCCCGTTTGCAATGGTGCCATCAACATCGCAATTGGACTGATAACGACTGGTCTGCTGTCCTCTTCTCAGATGAGAGTAGATACAGTCTATCGTCTGATTGTCGACGACAACTGATCTGGCGTGATAGTGGTACTGCATATTGTCCAGCAAACATACAGGAAAGGGACCGATATCCGACATGTAGTGTCATGGTATGGGCTGGAATCATGATAAATGGCCGTACGTCCTTCTATGTGCTTCCAACTGGGACTATAACTGGCCAACGATGCATTAATGATGTTCTGCTACCTCATGTTCGCATGTTCCGTGGTGCTGTCGGTGATAGATTCATTTTCATGGACGACAACGCAACATGTCATCGAACAGTCGCTGTCCAGGAGTGTCTTGAGAGCGAGGATATTCAACGCCTCGTATGGCCAGCACGTTCTCCAGATCTGAATCCCATTGAAAATATGTGGGATGCTTTGGGGAGGAATCTTTCTGGTCGCCAATGCCCTCCAATAAACAAGGACACCCTCATCCGTGCACTGACAGAGGAACGGGATAAATTACCCCAACAGCTGCTTGATAATGTTGTGCAAAGCATGACACGACGTGTGGAATCTTGCATCGCCCTCCATGGCGGCCATATCCCGTATTGACATCATACGCCGGAACGCCTGCGGACGGTAATTGCATTTTTTTCACGTTTACGTATTCTGCACAAAATGGCCTGTTTGTCCCTTGAACACGTTCCAAAGCCTTCTGGATTTCAGAGCACAATAAATTGTCTTTCTTGTAATGTCCTAGCATTCTGACATTATTTTATTTCACTTGGCATCCAACCACATTTACTTTTTTATGCGCTATATAGCCGTTTATGATCCGTCCTTAGCAATTGTCCAGCAGTGTATAATCAATTCACGTATGTATAAAAAATAAACACAAAGGAAATCAAAAGGATGTAACCATCTTTACACTTTTTCTAAATAAAAAATAATGATATTACAGACAATGAACTTATATTTTTGCAGTATTGTATCAGAAAAAAAGTTTTATTTTAAAGAATTTGGAAGATGTATCTTACTTAGTTCGCAGTTATATATTGAAAAGAATATATATAAAAACCGGTAGGAAAACTTAGCTTTACCTTGGACTCTATACCTTTTCTTTTCACTCCAGTCGGGCGGGAAATAATACGCCAACAATGATAACTGGGAAAAAATATTCTGATGTGCCTAAAACGCCGCTATCTTGCATCTTCCCAATTGTTAAAAACTGAATATACAGATAGGCTGTCCATCCTCTCTCGACGGGGTTTCTTTAAAAAGTTACCACGAGTTAATATCTTCCTAAACATTTAATTACGAGATGAACTCGGCGAAATATCAAAGTGTCATCTAATATTCAGTGGCCACGCAGGATTATTAGTAAGCGACTTGATTTGATTTTTTTAGATAAGGGCAAAATTATTTCACGTCAGTTTACTGTATGCTGATATGTGGAATAGAAAGCATTTTGCTCCCGAAGTTTTAGATTTATGCTGTTTTGGTTTACTTTGGAGTTTGCAACAATTGAACTTAACCTTCTTGTTTTTCAGCTATATTTAGAATTGCACACACCATAACAAGTCTAAGGTGTTAAACTGGACACTGCAGTGGCACCAATATTCTATGGTCCAAACTCTCACCAGGTTTATCATATTTCCTTCTTACGCCCACATCAAAAAATTCACAATATTGAATTAGCGTAGGATATCCAGGTAAATTGCTCTTAAGTGAGAGGAGAAACAACCTGAAACTATATAATTATTAGTTTTCAGCGCACAGAAGCTGTGGTTTTATTTTCAAGAGAATTTTCACTTGTTTGTGTGGATACAATGCGCATTATAGCTTGAAAGGGAGTCCTGTAGAGTCAAAGGAGATTAATAATTTTACGTACTTTGGATAGGATGTTTCTTTCCTTACACAATTCAATTTGTAATTTTTCTATTTACAGTCGAACAAGAAGAAATTATTTTAATCATATTTATAGTGAAATGCAGAACACCCAAAAGACATGTGCGCTGTAGTACGCCTGTAACGCAAGTAGTTAGCCATTCTCAAAGAGAAAAGAGTGACATTTGTGTTACGTTGAAAAAATCTAGCTCCTGACGACAACTAAGGTAACTCTCTTACAGCATGTTACTGCTTTGATGGAGTTAATCTATATGAAGAACTTCAAAAATATTTAAATGTCTTCATTCTGCACAGCAAGAAAGGCGCCCAGCATTGATTATTCGCCGTGGAGTAGCTTTTCACCAGCAAAACGCACGTCCAAATGTCGCTTTACGGTTCCAAAAAAATTGCTTATTTCCCAGAACTTGCCCCGTTCAACGTTCATCTCTTCCGCTCTTTGTCAAATGTTCTCTCTGAGAAAAACTTTATTAATTATGATAATGGAAAACGTTGCGTGGGTGATTTCTTCAACCCCGCTCGTCATATTTCTATCGCAATGAGGTATTTCAACTCGGAGATCGGTGGGCCATTAAGTCAAGTGTTTTGTGCGTTTTTTAAGTTTGATATACATACTTGTCTTTCTTCTGGGTAGTTTCTTTAAAACCGTATGTTTTATACAATTACATCAAATACGCTTATGTGTTCTTTAATGTAAGAGGCGCTACGTATCATTTCAATACAAATGAGAAAAATGCGCTACCTTTCAATTTAGTCTTACAGTTTCGTTCATGGCATAGCAAACCAAACAGAAAAATTATTTACTCATCTCTACTGCTATTGCATCTTTTTGTCTACAAAACAAATGACGTGCTGAAATCCATAGATCGACTGAGTGGTTCATTTTCTGGTATAGTGTCGTCCGATAGGAATTAACCAACCAAACGTTGGGCCTTGCTTTAAGTGATATTGCCGTCCGCAAATGCTGTATTCATGTTGCGTGCTGCCTCAGATACATGTTGTCCAGTTTAAACTCATATAAAGCAGTAACACGAAATTTGACATGGTTCATCATGCTCTTTACTAAAGCAGTGTCCCCTTACGTGCCACTGAAGAAATGATCACTGTTTTACGTGACGCTATAAATTTACCTTTGACATATAACATCTCATGATGTGAAAAATCCTGAATACCCTGAAAGCTATACGAGTCTGTGAAATCTGACATTTTAGGCGCAGCAACTTAAAATAAAATTTGTGCATTTAGTGTGCTGGATTAAAACTGAACTTTAAGAAAAGAAATTCCGTTTTTGTTTTAGGTAACCGTCATAATCGTAGATATATATTATACAGAACATGTTTAAATCCTCAACAATAAAATTTGCATCTATTTAATACCAATCTTGGAGTTGTGAAAATGTGTACTAAACAGACGGATTCACGACCTCAAAATTTGTATTGTATAATTGTGCAAACCCGTTATTCTTCCATTGATATTCTGCTCCTCCGGGCAATCCCGGGAAATAAATCTTATCCCCCAGATTAGCTATATATGAATGCCAGTAGCTTCGACTAGTGAATCCTGTGATTGTTATATACAAATTAATCGGAAACATGAAACTTGGTCGTTCAGGGTGGTGTAATGGGTAGCATGTTCGTGCGCTAGCTGAGAGACGCGGTTTGGTTTTCCGCTCAGGGACGACGAAATGTTTAAGTTTTCAGATATTATCTAACTTACTATTGATGCAATTTTTACTCCAATAAACGCATTTACAACTTCAATATTTGTTTTGTTCAGTGGTGTAATCCCGTAAGTCATTCATTACTTGTGTTTAGTTTTGGATTTTCGTGTAAACTTTTCCCACATATTTTAGTTTGCGCTGGCTTATTCTTCCACGTGGAATGTAAAACATTTTCCTTGTGTGATCTCATGTTATTTCTGAAATGCAAACCCCTTGCTGACATATTAACAAAACTGAGAATATTTGTAGCAAAGATCTGAAGACTGGATACAAGAAAGATGGCATAGACGGAATGCATATAACTCCAATAAATCTTATATATGTCTGCTATAAGAAAACCAACTAATGATGATAGATATGCGCAGGATCCATTACACATGTTCCGGCCTTTGTAGATAGGTTGAAAAAAATTACTGCGAAATTACAACATCTCAACAACAATGAAATCAATATACCAGTTATCACATATAATATCAAGCTGGAAGGAGAGACAGTGTTAGAAGGAAAGGCGGGTGTGTATGCTGTACCACTGGTGTATCCTGACAACAGGAAAATATGTATATGGGAATGACAAAGCGATCCTTGGACACTAGATGTGACGAATACATGCCAAGTAACTTGGACATGCAGAATACAACCCTCGCCAAAGAAGTCATGAAGTCATCGGGCACTCCTGCATGGAATAGTATTAGAAAAATTAGCCTTTTTATGAACTTTAAGGAAACTACCATCAGCGAAGCAGTCGCAATCCTTTCCAGCAATCTAGTATGAAATGTAATGATCTCCATCGTACTACCAATAGTTTGGCATGCGTTATTATTCTCGTAAAGGATAGAAACACATAGCGACACACCTTATAATCGCATGATAAAAATTCAGGTAATACTACTCGTGACGTCATGCACGTTGTTTTAAAAAAATCATCTTTGCTTCTTATGTGTTCTAATTTCCTGAAATTTATATTTTCATTGCCTTGAAAAAAGCCTTTTAATGGAAAGTGAAAGCTTGGTAATTTTTTTGGTAATTAATCTGACTTAGGTACCACTAAAATTTGTTTTTTTTTATTGTAAAATAAGAGTTTTTATTATGCAAATCTGTAAGTTTAAGGAAAACCTCCGTTAGACAACTTTTATGGACTGCTTTACGAGAAATTAGTAAAAAGTTTAAAGAAAATTAAAAAGCAATAATGATAAGATAGAAAGATGTTTAGAAAGAAATAATATAGAGATTGAAAGACATTTAATGAGAAATAATAAAGTGCAAGAAGGCTAGGTTTCAATTATGACTAGGAAGACATTTATCCCCAAATGCGTAAGAAACTAATGTTGATACAACAGATATATCACACTCTCTTATCAATGCTGAAGCTATTTATAGAAGCAGAAATTCCACATCTCTTAAAGTTCAAAACCAAGAATATATTCTAAATTATCGCAGTCCCTATTTCTGTTATCGCATTTCGAAGTAAGAAAATGCCGATGAGATGTTAAACCTAACCGTTTTCCTTTAAAGTGCCAGTGGAAACTGTTTCAAACCTCTCAGGTAAATGTTACTGCTTCCTAATTAGCAATATCATTTAGGTGTTTTTCTTGTAGGTTATTCTAGACACTTTCTACTCTCTTTTAAATTTTTCGTTAAATACAAAACTTAAGGCATACACTATGAAACCTTGTACGCCTTTCGTTCTTTTATTATTTATTTTTTATATCGAATATTAGCCACTGCAAGTAAGAGCTTTGTCTCTTAAAGATATTAGTCCCTCACTAAATCACCAGTCTATTGCAGTATGAAGCAAATTCTGTAGTAATATTTTCTACTATAAGCACAAGTAGTGGAGCTTTTCTGCAATAACGATTGTGCTTAATAATCCACGTCGCTGTTGTTCTCAGAGGGAAGAAACCATTTATTTCAAAAGAATGCTACTGTTTCTTTGGTAATATTTTCCAGGTATAAATCGCGTAATCTTATGGTTCAAACATTTCGGGAAACACTATTTAACAAGCCTTATATAAAAATGAAAAGATGACGACGGAACTGAAAATGTCATATGGTTCTATTGTATCGTATTTCATAGAAAACAGACATTGAATCAGCCAGTCCTCTGATACTGTATAACATAACAATGACTATCCGCGTTTATTGCTAGTGGGGAGATTAATTTCGCCTTCCTCAATATTAGTGTTTAGGAACAACGAAGAAAATACTTTTGACACGATAATATTAAAATAGAAATTTTTAGAACAACCTACTGTAAACATTTTCGATCAATTGTTATGAAGTAAAAGCAAATGTCATGTATTTTTTTTGTAAACCAAAGAGCTGAAGGTTTTATCGCAAATTAAATCTGTTGAAGTATTTTTACTATTTCATGTGTGTTGTTTCGTATAATTAAAATTACAGAACATGTTTCGTTCTGAATATCTAATACAACTTGCAAATGCGAACATCGATTATGTTATAATAATCAGATCAGTCAGGAATTAGCATTGTTATCTAGTTATTTGAGCATAATATTGATAACATATAATGTGCAACCGTTCTACAGAATTAGGTTTAACTCAATAAAACCATATGTCCGATTTTTAAGGTAGAAATCTGTTCGACTTCCTTGAAAAAGCCATCTGGTTGATGTGCGAAAGCTTGGAAAGTTTTATTTCTATTCTACGCCAAGATATTTCAGATTATTAGTATAGTTATACTGCTTTGACTTTATGATGCGTGTTAACAAAACTACGGAGCATCTTAATATAAGAGACTAATTAATTATGTAGAATATTTTTTTTTCATACAACCAGTTTTAATGTAAAAAGGTAATAGGTAGTAGGTGAAAAATTTTAGTTTTGGTCAGCTTTTTATCTGCCGGTTCTGAGATGAGTCTGGTCCATTCGATCAGTAAATAGTGACTAGTGAAAGAATGTTGACATTCTCAGACAGCATGTTCCAGATTGTGGAGGTGGTCTCAAAACAGAGAAAAATCAACATATTACGAAAATCTATCAGTTGCCAGGAGTCAAAATCAGTAGATCTATTGATAAACCAATAGAATGGCAACACTGCTTCACAGACAATTACATGCGAAGTGGGTATTACTTTCATTTCGTTTTGAGCTAGGAGTGGAAGCTACAAATTCCATTATGCGATACAGAAATTACTGCGTTCGCTAAACGTATGGATCATCCTATCCTTCGTCCTGCGAGAACAATCATCACACGGAATGATAAGCGCACACTATGTTTAATGTACAAATATCTGCTGAAATGCTATTTACAATACTTGTTGGTTAAAAAGTCTAGCTTTTCAGGTTATAAATCAGCAATGTTTTCTCTGCTGTTGCTTTCTGTTATAGTTGATCAGATGTCTAAAACATAAGAAACAATGGAAGTTTGGACGTTGGGAGTCCATTTATTGCTGTAAATGTGACCTGAATGTTAAGTCAGATAAGCCGTCATGTGGAGCAGTGGTCTAAGCGATAGCCTCTGATCATTTTTCCGAAAGGGATACGGGTTCGAATCCCGGTGAGGCATGGATGTTGTGTTTGCCTTTCGGCACTGGCTCTCTCTCTCTCTTTCCTGGAACCAGTGACCCTAAATAGGGACGGGCAACTGCATATAGCACATTGAGTTGCTCACGATGTTCGTTAAACCATCAAAGGGCAAAAAAGTAAGTAAAAGATATTTAGACCATGATCTGGACCAAGAATGTGGAACCTCTTCTTCGGCAGCTGTACCAGTCGCTCCGAAGCGTCGTCTCCCCTCGATTGTTGTGAATACGCATGCTACACACTTAGTTGTAGAATCCATCGATCCGAATGAGAGACTGTCCACCAGATCTCCATTCTTCATTTCTAAAGCTTTGGACGCTGCAGTTGGCCCCTTGAAGTCTGTGAGGAAGCTTCGCTCTGGGGACCTGCTTGTCCAAACTTGCAGTGTTTCTCAGAGTAACACTTTTCTGCACCTCACTAGTCTTCAAGGCATTCCTGTCAAAGTGACACCTCACCCGTTTCTTAACACCTCTCGGGGTGTTATTTCGGAGTTTGATCTCTTGCCATGCAGTGAAGAAGAATTGGTGACTGAACTTGCAGATCAAGGTGTTATTGCTGCACGCCGTATGATGTTTCGGCGCGATGGTTCTTTGATTAAGTCTAAAAATGTGATCTTGACTTTTAACTCCCCGAAAGTTCCAACCGAAATCAAGGCTGGCTACTTGGTCTGTGGAGTTCGCCCGTACATTCCCAGTCCTCTGCGCTGTTTCAGATGCCAGAGGTACGGGCATTCACAACGTTTCTGTAAGAGTTCCGCTCGTTGCGCTAATTGTGGCTCCAGTGAACATGACGGGGAAGGTTGCACTTCTGCGGCCTGCTGTGTTAACTGTGGTGAGGCCCATGCAGCTTACTCCCGCAACTGTATGAAATGGAAGGACGAGATGGCGATCCAGCGCCTCAAGACCCTGGAAGGCCTCTCGTACCCTGCTGCCAAAGCCAAGTTGGGTATTCCCAACACCCGACAGCGTAGTTTTGCCGCAGTTGTTCAGTCTCTGCCACAACCCGTGCAGCCCTTTGTTCCGCGCCCTGTAGCTCTCGCCGCCCTTGCCAAGCGATCTACAACTGACCAAGCGACACAGGTTTTTTCCCGGAGCTCGAAATTTTTCGAATACCTGATTCTGGGCCTTCTCTTTTGCTGCCGACCGTCTCTTCCAGTTTCCAGCAGAAAGCCTGCACGTGCGGAAGACCCGGCCCTCAATCCGCAAAGGTGTGCAGTGTCCATCCAACTGTCTCGGCCTCAGCGAGGTCCCCACCCTCAACCAACATTATAGAGGAACATAGGGGGGAGGAGAGTGACAGTTCGTCCCCAGCCTCAAACAACATTGCAGAGGAACATGGGGGGAAGAGAGTGACAGTTCGTCCCCGCCCTCTGCCAGCATTGCAGAGGAGTGTGGGGGGAGGAGAGTGACTCATCCTTTGTGTAGTTGTGTTTAAAAAAAAAAAAATTATAATTATAATAGTAAATTAATAAATTTTTATATAAACCTAATTAACTACCTTGTCTTCACAGCTTTCATCATACTCTTTTTCAACTTTTACCAAGCCTGTCTGCTCTTAATCATTTTCCACGTTTTTAAAAATCTGTGGCTGATAGTTCTTTGTCTGGCGCTCTTTGGCCAAACCTGGCCCTTGCGCCAATAAAATCCAACAACCAACCAACCAACCAAAAAAGTAAGTCAGATAATATCTGAAAACTTGAAAATTTCGTCGTGCTGGAGAGGAAATCGAACCGGGGTCTCTTGGATAGCGTCCGAGTGTGCTAATTACTAGACCACCCAGAACGATATATTTTCATGCTTCCAAAAATTAAAAATTTGTCGTTCTGGGTGGTTAGCATACTCCGGAGCTATCCAGGATACGCGGCTTCGAAACCCGCCCCAGGATGACGACATTATTGTTTTCGGACATTATCTGACTTAACATTCGGGTCATATTTACACCAAGAAACAGATTCACAATTCTAAATTTGTATTGTACAGTGATGTAATCCCGTACTTCATTCATTGATAAGAAACAATATTTAACTTTATTAGAATTTCTAATCTATTATTCGTATTGATACCTACTGAAATGCAATTATCAAACCAGTCTAAAGCTTAAACGAATTTTCAGCTTTGTTCGAAAATCACTAATATATTTTTTTGTAGTATAAAACCAATAAACAAGAAAAAGCATTTCTGTCTTTGTATTATTACAAATTATCTTTTTGCGATATATCTGTATAAATGTCCGTTTAAAGGTGGCAGCGCGAGATACCGTAGTAAATAATTAAATTATAGCCAAAGGCAGTACCAAATTATTAGTAATGCCTACCTGGTAAGGTGTTGGGCTGCTCAAAGTGTTTAAATCTGCCTCGTTTCCATGTATTCTGCTTGAAAAACGTACTTCTACGTTTTTCAAGCAGGATACATGGAAACGAGGCTATTAAGCAGATACGATGTTGTCCTTCATTTGCCGAATATTTTCTGGGACAAAATGTTCTAAAGAATGATTCGCTGAAATCAGTATTATAGTCAATTTTTGCCAGTGTGTGGCCCGTTGGGCATGTTGAAATTCTCCTGTAGGTGCCAAAGCTGTACTGCACGGTTACACCTGTTACACGGTTCAACCCCTTCCATTCTCATTTAGAAGCGAACATCGACCAGTTTTATACGTAAATATCAGTTACCTGCATTAATCAGGATAGCACGTGTCTGTCTAACAGATATTTAGCAGTTCCGAAAATATGATCTTTCAGCTTAGTTCTGATGCATTCGAAAATAAAGTTTCCAAAGTCGCAGAATTTATGGATTTTTTTTTAGTTTTCTCAGTGGAAAAAGTTTGAACTTGCAAGTAGTTGCGACAAAATCCCGTTATATTTCGTGGAGATAAAGTGAATAAACTGCACAAATACATTACCAATATTTCCTCGCTCTCACCTGGACGTGTTAGCCACATCATCAGAGTTATCTGGGTAAAAAGCCCATCTGACGAGTAAGAATGTCTGTGGGACGGCATCAGTCAATTTGCTATTACGCGGACAATTTATCAAAGGTTTCATCAGAAGCCTTTTTATGGTAAGTTCTCCGTGCATCTCACTGCGGCGGAAACACATCGGGAGTAATCAGTAGTCGCCAGAACGTTGTTATACTAGCTGAAAAACTGAACGGTGCGCCGACGTACGTGATGGTGAAGTCATGAGGATGTCTGAACCCCTCGACCGCCGGGTGAGAGAACATGCACTAGAAATGCACCATCTACACCAAATGGCATTCGCCGAACAGTGGGCGGTGCTGCGAGAGCACCAACAGCAATTAAAACAGCTAAATTGGATGCCATCCTTCTGGAAGTAAGGTCTCTGAAGTCACAAAAAATTGTACGTTTAGCTCTACGAGTTGACCTTTCGCAAACTGATATGTTAGACTGGATAGGGCAGTAGAGTAAATTTCCCAGGAGAAGCCCGCATAAGAGTTGGATGATGATTTTCGAAATTTGTCCGAAAGATCGCAAGCAACACTTTTGTAGATATTTCTGCTGTAGACTTGGGGAGTATCATTGGATTACGGCAAGTTCATGATGAAATCGTAGTATACCAAACACTTGACTGCAGTAAATGAATGATTGGACAATAGATTGATTCCTGCGGAAGAACTCCGCATTGGTGGAAGACACGTTTGCAAGCAAGATTTTTCTTTTGGAAAATTTTATATTAAAGCACTTTTCGCAATTATTTATTGAAAACTACGAAAAACAATGATATCTTAATTATTATCATATACCCGACGTAGAAAATACTTTTGGACACCCCTTCAGCAACATAAATGCAACATTCAAACGGATCAGTTGTGTCATATTTACTTTTAAACTTCCGTTATGCACCCCAGATGATACATATATATTCACACAAGTACAGATCACGCTATGCAATTCTGATTTTTTACATTAACATTTTCTTTGCTTGGCTTCCAGCATCGCATTTCCTTTTTCAAAACAAATCTGCGCAATTAACAAATATGGTACCTATTATTGTGTAGGCAGTATTCATCTTTCTTTGACATAACATTTCCGTAGGAGATACAAAATTCAAAAATTCCTGGAAATGAAATTGTGAGAAATCCAGAGCTGCAACCACCGGCGAATGGAACATTTTGAAATGGCTATACAAAGCAACTGCCTGTACTTAGCAGAATCAGGTGAGCGTGCATGAATTTCTTGCAAAATTAATCTTTTAACTGAAAACTGGACGAAATTCGACTCCCCTTGGTAAATGACACAAAATCGATGACACCTTTTCTGTTGCTATTACTCTTTCTTTTTCTTTACTTTATAAATTTATATTGTACACGTACCACTGTACTTGATTCAGGAAAGAACGTAAATCGTGCGATAGTGCGGTGCATTTCACTTTGTGGTAATTGTCGTCTTGCAAGAATATTCTACATCGCAAGTACAGACTTTCCGGAATTGACCAATCATAAGGAAACCGAAACAAATCATTCACAGACGCGTTCATACAAATTAGTGATAAAATAGCTTCATTTCTTCAGCTAGGTGAGCAAATAAATAAAATGCACTAATTTATTTCAAGGTTTGAAATCCTGTATTTAAAATAATTAGTTTTTTGTTGTATTTCAGAAAAACAGAAAAAAACTATCACAACCTTTTTTTTTCCTTTTATTTGGACAATTGTCTTAGATGATAAAAGTTTCTTAACATAGGTGGAAAGAAATGCACCCTGTTCAGTAGTGTAAAAATTCTCAAATTTTTAAACTTATTGAGGGCATGTTGTTAAAAGGTAGATTCCGTTAAAAGTAAAAAAGGAAAGTGATATAATGTTCATATAGAAAATGTCAAAGAATATTTCGTGTTAATTAAAGTAAAAATATTACTTTAAATTGAAAAATCTACTTTATTTCCACTTATCTTGAATTTTTTATATCAGCACAATCAGATTCCAGAAGAATACGTTGAAGCAATTTCCACGTAGTAGTTCAAGTGAACTGTTTTTGAAAGAAATTCAATAGGTGTTTTCAAACAGAAAAATACATTAAAGTAAATTTGAAAACTTATTTTTCCGCACGTATGCCGCACAGACAATTACTGAAATAAAAATCTCAAAGGCACTTTACTTGCACTTCTCAGGAATTTTTACGAAACAAATCAGATTACAATAGAATTTACTTGAAATATTACCCAGCAGTAGCAAAAGTGAAATCATTTCAAAGCACGTAAATAGTATAAGTATACTAGTGATGAGAAATTTCTTGGCGTAGAATAGAAATTAGTTTCCAAGCATTCGCACAACAACCAGACGGCTTCTTCAAGAAGGTAGACAGCGAACGGCAAACTGAATAATAAAAATAAAAATATCTTAATTATCTTAATTTTGATCATTCTAATTAATTATCTTTATTTTGATTTGTAATCATTGAGAGTCGTTCGACGGACTGTAATGTAACGGTAAATACGTTATTGTTTATTGTTTCTTTTTTATTATCTTAATCTCGAATCGATTTGTGCCTTGCAAACGTTTCCTTCATTGCGATATATATAATACTTCATTCCTAATAGCGTCATACCGTAGTTCCTGAAGGAAAATACTTCATTGTTGAATCATTTTTTCCCAAAACAACACAAAGTCCTTCCACAATCCACGTTCATCTCTCAGGAAAGGTCAAAAGCGAAGCTTTAGAATACTGGGCCACAAGAAAAGCATTTTCAAATTCAATGGCTTGCAGTGAAGACTTTTTAGAAGAGCTTCAAAACAAGAAAACACAAGAAAATTAACAACAAGAAATATCTGTGAATAATGTTTCTTTAAATTAGAGAATATAATCTAGCAATCAACGGTGTCAACAAACAATTTGTGCCATCATTTTGGGCGTTTTTTTTTTTTGCAGATTCATAAGAGTTATTATACAGAACATTTTAAGTTTTCAGTTGGTTTAGTTTTCACAATTCAAATTTAATTATATTCGTTATTGAAAGGGAGGGAACTACTCTCGGTCCTATGTCATTGCCAATAATATTTCAGGAGATGTGGAAATGCTACGTTATGTGACGAACATTTTTCCACTATGTTTGAAGTGACACGATCTGTAGCGAAATTTTTCACTTCGACCTGCTCTACTCTGTAGCATATTACTCAATATATAATATTTCTATTTGCAGCTCTGCTATATGACATGATATAGAAAACTAATTTTGCAAAGCTATGTGCAAGGCGGAATTTACAATCACTGCCAAATAGTCATAAACAAAATGCGAATGAATCAGCATAATTCCTTATGCACTGAATTTAAGCAGCTTTTATTTTTCTCACATGCGCAATTAACTGATTTTTCTAGTTCAGCGAAGAAAGGAATTTCCCTTTGTTAAACATATTATGGGAAAAGGGTAAATGCAATTTTTCAAGGAATTTGTTTAATTCCAGTTCATGCGCTGCGGATTCTTCTTCTTTGTATGATAGACAAATGAAGCTATCATTCTTCGAAGTAGCATAGCTATAGCACCAAATTTCCCGCATTTTTAATTCATCGTCCAATGCTTGCTGACTCTTCTATAAAAATGCCTTTCCTTTTTACAAAACAAACTGGTCTCATTTACCGAGTGACAACGTGTAAATGTTACCAAATAACAAAGAAATGCAACATTTTTTCTCCAACTGACTCAAGTGTTAATATTATTAACTATTAGGGAAACATTTAATTGAAGCACCTTTAGTTCCCTTGGAGACTTCAGCTTTCAAAAGAAAACTCAAAAATATTGTTTCAAATACGCGTCTTTGACATTTTCCCTTCAAAGGTTTTAGATAACATAGAGATGTGAAAGAAAAAGATTTCCTACAAATAAATATTATATTTTTCTGACTAATTAGTGAAACCCGTTGGTGATGAGCTTAAAGAAAAGAATAGTACTAAAGATTTCCCTTAGTATTATAATATTATTATTACTAATGAATGTGTCCATGAAATCAGCCAGCACTCCATAACTGCCAAGCTGTTTGTGGTCCTTTTAGAAATATAGGTTTCGCCTTTACCGTAGCCACTCTTACCAAAAATTATGCACGCCGATCAACCTCAGTGTCAGAACGCCGAAATCCCAACCCCAGTTAAACATGAATTTATATTTTTTTACTTTAATAGACTTTTTCGAAATTCTGACTGCAATAATTCTGCATTTCTATAAACTTTTTTCGAATTTATATCATACAGAATTCTGCACTTCTTCCAAGATTTAGGAAATCACTAACAAATATCTACACTGAGCATGCATTTTCCTAATTTGCTATTGGTCGTTTTTAAGTGTCGCGTAGTTTTAAATTGTTAAGTTCCAGGTTTTTCTCATTTCAAGGTTTATTCCCAACTTAATCCAACTAACTTCACACTATAGATAATTTCTTACGTGTTATGTTTTATACATCCATATTAAAATGGTTTACGATCAACCTGCTGAAATTTACAGTATGTATATTACAATGTTTTAAGCGTTGTAACTAAATGTTTCTTCAGAAATAAATGGGAATACCTTTAGCACCTTTAAAAAGAAGGACTATATCTTTAGGGAAATGTCATCAGTCAGATTGTGATTTCTCTCTACCTTTGCATTAAATTTGTTTCGTTACATTGTACACCATCTACGTGTTTCATGAAAATGCCTCATCTGACGGAATAAAATATCTCTTTTTCAGTGCCAGTTAAAGAAATTTAGGTACAGGACTGGGAGTTGACAACCTGGAACGCTAAAACATGTTGATATGCATTAATAGCTATGTGAAATTTATAAAACAACTGAAATTCTAAAATTTAAGAAAATTATTCTATTATAATGCAATCTTTCTAAATACAAGCGCCAAATCATTACATAGAGAATATTCTTGGAACCGCCATGTATTTGACACAAAATTATTATCCATATCGTGAAATCTTAAGATCACAATGAGCTTTTCTGTTCTTACTCTACTTTAATTCCGTTTAAAATGTCTTTGCGAATGTGAAGAATCTCCATTCCAAATTAATTTCTTATAGCAGTTCCGATACGTCACTTAATATGAATGTGTTCAACTAAAGCAGAAATTAATGTAGTAAGCGAATTCACCAGCACGAAAGATTCCTCACAGTAATTTATAGTCTCTTTTTTTTTTTTTTTTTTTTTTTTTTTTGATTGGAGGTTTAACGACCACCGTGAGCAACTCAATGGGCTATAAGCAGTCGCCCGTCCCTAATTTAGGGTCACTGGTTCCAGGGAAGGGAGAGAGCCAGTGCCGTAAGACAAACACAACATCCATGCCTGACCGGGATTCGAACCCGGACCCCTTACGGACGAATGATCAGAGGCCAACGCCTTAGACCACTGCGCCACCGGGGCGGCTAATTTATAGTCTCTGAAACAATTTTTTTGAAACACTTCAGGAGATCCTTGATATACGACAGGCTTGCTCTAAGCTTTGATATACGACAGAGTTTCTGTGAGCTTTGATAAAAGAAAGGCTTGTTGTGAGCTGTGATGAACGACAAGCTTGCTGTGTGAGCTTTAATATACGAAAGGGTTGTTGTGAGATTTTATATACGACAGATTTGCTGTAAATTTACATATACAAATGGTTACCTGTGAACCTTGATATACGACAGATTTGCTGTGAGCTTTGATGTACGACAGGCTTGCTATGATCTGCAGACAAATGCATTGCTGACATAAAAAAGAGGATTACACACGCACTGCAGAAAGTTAATACGGAAATTCTAGACCGAACATGGTTGGACAAGGAATACCGTTTAGAGATTGTTCGCGTAACAAATGGTACACATGTCGGATGTCAACAAAACTTCATGATCTGTTCTGTAAATTAACATGAGTTCTGTATTGAGATTATTTATATTAAAATTGTTATTACTCAAAATTGGTTACACCTTTGTGTGACATCCTGTAGTTCTTTTTGATTGAGCGAAAGTCATATCGTATCTGAAGTCTGCACGATACCAGTATGTCTTATGAACTATTAACGAAAAATGTTTGAGCTGCGCATATTGAGAAAGTAATTGTCGTGTCCATATCCAAAAAAAATATGCAACAATTTTAATGAAACTGAAATGGAAACAGTGCATTTTTGAGCGAACGAAATTTCCAGAGAAAATGAATCACAATTTGTGTTATAAATAAAATCTTTTAATTTTCAAATGTATTATATATAAGTCATTTCTTAACCAAATTATTGAACATAATTTTAAGTATTTAAATCGTTCGCTTATACGAGTGTTTCAATGTGAAAATAGAGATTGTAGGCATAAACGTGCCTTTATTATTATTATATAAAGAAAAGGAGCAGTAATTTAAAAGAGCCACTTAATCGTCTTAGATCTATATTTAAATAGTCTTCAAAAATATCGTATCAGTAGAGATTTCATGTTCAGTAGTACCGTACTTTAAGTCTCGTTGTACTATGTTTACACACATACATTCTGTGTGTTATAGATTGATCAGATGTAAATCATTTTAACTTCCTCTAGTACAGAATTATGGACATAATGTTGTAAACAGAAAATAAGAGGAAATTAAATATTTTCTCGTCTACAGACGGTCTGAAGGAAGAGAAAGACGTTTTGTAAGCACTAACAGCCGTCTCGTTTGCGCAGATGACAAAACGAAATATTCGTACCAGTCATCCAACGTGGGTTCAAATCTCGGTGAGGTATGATTGTTGTATTTATATTTCCTAGAACAAGTAACTCTAAATTAGGGAAGGGCAACTACTTATAATAGATCAAAATGCTAATAATCGTCTTCAAACCTTCTCCCCTCCAATGAAAAAAATGAGCAAAATTGAAATAAGTAAATGTTTCGAAATTGGATGTGCATCCCAGCACTAACAACCTGATTCAATATAAAATAAATGACATGTGAAAAAAAATAATATTTATTTCGTAAAAGGTAAATTTTGTAAATTTTTATTTATTATTGACGTTGATTTCCGTTCAAAGGTCGTGAATTGAAAGTAAATGATTTGTGTTTTTATTGTATATTTTCTAGTAATTATCTCAGAACGTGAATTATATATAATTTTTAAAGAGCTATGTGATCGTTCGAATCTAACTTTCCACAATTTTGAACCAACCCTTCTTAAAGCGAGCCATGTTCACACATAACTTGGTTTTGAGGGTCTTGTTTTTACGTTTCTGCATTTGTTTACTTGGTACCTGCAATTTGTTCTGCTGTGGATTTTCTACTTTGTGAAATCGCGTTACTTCGGATTTGCTTCATTTCTCATTGCAGTGATTTTCTTTACAGTGCGTGTGTCACTTGTGCGTTTCCCCATTGGATTAGCGTAAAGGCGAAGACAACAAATGTAAGTACTTCGGATATTATTTCTCAAAATGTCCTTGTAGAATTTCCGTACCTTTGTGGGGAGTACTCGGTTCCCCCAGCACAGAACTTAGCTGACCTAATTCGTAAAGATAATATTTTTGTCAAAGAATATCAACCTGGGTAAATTGAAAGTTTCCAAATATTTTCCCCAATAAGGCGTTTTTCCTTCTTCTCGGAAAAGGCTAACTGCATGGACGAGTTTATTGATGCTTCCTATAAACTAGGAAAAGGGATTATTCCTTATTCTCGTTTCATGACCAGAAAGATGATAATAGTATATATGATTCCCTTAGAGATGGAGGAAAATGAAGTTTAAACATTTTTTAATCATATGGCAAACTGATCTCTAATGAACGTGCATTAAGGAAAATAGATTATGCTTTTCTGAGTGGCATTATTACTGGTAAAAGAATTCTTCTTATGGAAGTGAATAAATAAATTCCAAATGTTGTTTTTGTGAAGGGATATAAAGACTTTGTGACTTATCCAGGTGTTAATTTCTAATGTGGTGTATACAAAGAGATGAGACACTCAGCTGCTAGATGTGGAAAAAATAAATAGAGCCTAAGTGACTCCACCATTTTAGTGGAACAGAAAATGTTTGATAAGTCATCGGTTTTAGAATCTCAGAGTTCAGGTGAGATCCGGAGAGGAATTGAGTGTTTTTTCCTGTGCGGATCCAGGCAACACTTCGGATGACGAGGGGGGGGAGGAATATGGAAGTTCCAAGATCAGAAAATAACAGTATTGAAGATCAAACGGTTAAACATTGTGTTAACGACCATTTCGGAAAAATGCAAGTGAAGAAATTTACAATAATAAAAAAGTGCTTTGATAGAAAATAAAAAATTAGATGGAGAAAATAATTTAAAAGATTCTGAGAAGCCCCTTTCCTCCCGTAGGCGAAAAAATTCTTAATGCAAAATTCAGTCCTCGCAGTTTAATAAAAAGAAATGTGTCACAAAACAAAAGGAAAAATAATGTAGTGAATCTGTCTGACAACAATCTGGAAGTCAAAAAGGGAGGGAAAATGTAGATAAAGATGTCCAGCCTGGTCATCAACAGAAGAAAGAGTTCAAAATAATATTTCAAAATAAAACAAAACTTCACCTTTCGTAGCTTTTTTAATTTTCCAATTTTCTACTATTTTTCTTTGATTCTTTACTCAATTAAAATCATTGGAACCTTTCAATTGAAAACTGAGAGTTTCTCAATTTCATTATTGATTAAATAAATAACAAATATAATGTAGCGCCTTGTTAAGTTATTGTTTTTTGTCGTGTTTACATATTGTCATTCACGTTTTCCCATAGCCCTGTTGAGTAATTAATAAAGTAAAGACTAGTTAATTTGCACTGAGTTTTATTTCTCGAATTTGAGGCTGTTGTAGTGTTTACATTGTGCCACTTAGTTTCTTGTGCATTGTAGCTTATACCTTTTACCATTTAAGATTTCTTAATATCTCAATTTGGGTGCTAACTGCAAAACTATAATTAATTTTACGAGCTTAGTTACTAAATAGAATGTACAGACTCGTTAAGTTTGCGAATTGCATTATTTAAGGCTTTTCCTTATTGTGAAATTCCTTCTTAATTTCTGGTGATATTGTTTACTGTAGTGCTTATATTGTCTTTTCTTCAGTATAGTTTAATTTAATATTCACATTTGTCATTGCAGATCAGTCAATGTCTTTTGCCATTATTAAGAATTTTTATTTTATTTTGCTTTACGTTTTAAATTTGAGTTGAGCCTTTATTTATGCTCACACTGAGGGCATGGTGTTTTATTGTTGCTCAAACTGTGGGCAAAGTTTTAAGGATGCAATGTCGACAGCAGGCAAAATCGCAGCTAAAAACTGAAATGTTATTGGCTAAAGTAGATCGATTGAAAATATTCAGACTTTAAATTAGAATTGTTTTGAAGATTTGCTTATAATTTTTTTTACCATTGTGCAGTATTTTTTGTATTCATATTGGATTACGTAAGTTAGCAACTACAATGTGATTCGGAATAGAAGTTAAGGAGTGAATCGTTAATAAATAAAATAATTTACCTTAAATACTTTTGTGGAATACGTTAAAGTGTATTCTTGATTTTCAGTTAATTCTTAGATAAAGGTACATTTCATGTGAAACTTTCGAAAAAGTAATCTGCTGAGACACCGGAAAGCCGAGTGGAATTTTTTCCCTTGCTGAGGAAGGCGTCCTTTACTCCTTCTTCCTATATGTTTTTTTAACACTTTGGAGCTGTGTATATTTAGGGGACACGTAGAGCGGAGCCAGCCTGATTTCGGAACGGCGACAGAATAATGGTGTTAGTTGTTGTTCTGTGAAATATGAGAGCGTGTGAAAGGGAGAGAAGGTGTGTGTATTTACAGAGTTTGACTCTCGAGGCCGTTCCAAGTTTGTTGAACGGCTGAGAGAGTTTTACCATTGCTTACGTGTATTAATCTCTGTGACTCTCTCGCCTTCGGGGGAGAGGGATACAGGGACTTCAGAGATCCCCAGCGTGGCACATTAAATCCATGGGGTACTTTGATCTTTGAAGATAAAGTTTACAAACCTGCCTCTTTGTTGTTTTTTTGTTTTCCATTTTGCTACCATATGTGTTACATATTTAAAAGTTTTCCAATTCATATCCAGTTATTTAACCGTAGTGTTCGTTTATGATAGGAAGCCCAACAATTATTTGAACAGGAAAAGTGTCATGCTATTTAAAATCAAAATTTCCCACAAAAATATCAGATTCTCATTAACTCTTAAGATAACGAAAGGGATCATAATCGGCATCACCATATAGAGTTTAATACACTAGCTAATTCTTAAATATTTGGGCCTTCATCAGAAACACAGTTAGCTGTGCAATTAGCCTCATATTAGGTGTCCCATTTCGAATATTCGGAGATAATATATAAATTGGTAAAGAATATTACATCTCTCTCTAAAGATCTCATGGAAAAAAATACCTATAAGGTTTTTATTGGTGGGAAATGTTTTTATCGTTAGATTCAAGCTGTCTATATCTCTTGATCGTTACCTAGATCGCATATAATTTAAAGACAACTCGCGACCAGAATGCCCTACACATTCCGTTTTCGGACGTGGGTACTATTAAAAAGAAGTGGACTGAATAAAAAATTATTCCTTTCTACACGAAACATTTGTTGTTAGGAGCACTTTCGATTCGTTAAATATTTTGGTCTGTGGTTCATCTCATTAATAAGTTCCATAAACAAATATGTAGAGTTCATGCAATTCCGGTGTGAATTCATGGATATGCTAATTAATTATGTCTTTCGAAATGCATGCGAAACATTTGATTTTTTTGTCGAGATGATGCCACCCACTTGAGTTATTAATTTAAAATTTTTCATACGTTCACTACAGCCATGCGTTTTCTAATACATATCTTTTGGTACTGCCTTTCGGTAAAAATAGATCAGAAATAGTTCAGTTTTGAAATATGTTGTTTATAACCTCGGTCTGTTATTCAGGTCATTTAGGAGTTCCATAACCATATATGTTGATTTCATGCAAGTCTAGTGTGAGTTCATGGATTTAATATTACTTCTTTGGAAATTAAATGGAAACATTTGATTTTTTGGCGTACGGGATGCCACATTTAGAGTTATTATATTAATATGCAATTTTTCATATCTCCACAAACAAATTTGCTTTTATGAATACAAATCATTCGATACTAGCTTTCGGTAAACACGAATCCCCAAATCTTCTGTTTTAAAGAAGAGTGCTCAAACAATTCCTGAAACAGTATGTAAACAGTATAAAATCCGTGAAAAATTATATAACAATATATATTTAGTAATTGTTGTCTTGACTGATGCTAAGCATAAAAAACCCATTTAAATGAGTTAAATTTCAAATTAAAATTTTTACTCGAGAACAAAAAACATCATCAAGATAATAAGGTATCGGAAAAACAGAAAGGAAGCTTAAATTCCAAGTAATGCATTTGTCAAATCTTCATCATAATCTTTCTATTTTCTGTTTTGCAATGTTCGTAACTTAGATATTGGATTTTTTTCTGTCCTGCAAAATAGAGCAAGAAAACCTGGCTTTGTGACCCTTACTTTTTTGTCATTTTATTTTCTTCAGTTGGAAACCGCGTGTTGAAATAATGTTAAAGTTTTAATGTTGGCTTTGCATTAATTTGCAATATTCGGAGAAATGTATGTTTTACAGTATTAGAAGTGAAGAATGACTAATGCTCATATCCACTTTTCATTTGCCTCAAAGTGCCTTGATGATTTTATAATTATTTTGGAAAGACTGCGCTATATACGTAAGAGAAGATTTATGTAAAATATTTTAGGAGGTTTATACGTAAAATGTTTTCACTCATCAGAGTTTGTGAGGTTTATCGTCACGAAAACCATCATAAACGGAATATGTCTAACACTACAGCAAATATACTGCACTAGTTTTATTAAATAATGTTACGCGCTCCGCGGGTGTCTGAATCAAAAATAAAAAAAACATTAAAAAAAGGTATTGGGGTAGTTCGCCGGGCTACGATAACGCCCTTGGATGAACATTAAAAATTTAGAATTTACAAATTATTATTAATACTTCGTGTCGTTTTCGCCGAAGCCTTATTCGGGCCAAATAATCTTTTTTAACCGTAGCTTATCCAATCTAAGAAAACAAATTGCACGGGCAATTACAATGGCCCAATCTACCGCAGGAGTTAACACAAGGCACACATATTTTATTCAATCAAAATAAACTTGAAGTAAGATATGTTACAGACTTTACTAGCAAATGCTGTATGTAATTCTACGCTGAGCAGTCTAGATTTCCGCCGCAAATTTGAAAACACATTTTAACGCAGTTTATAAATGCATGTTCCTAACTGACTGAGTAAAGAAATTGTCATTAGATATAGTTTGGTCCGTAAAGCGCGTAGGCTTGTCTCCAGCTACATTCTTAACTAATATTCCTTAAACAGCGAAAGAGTTCAATTGATATAAGTGCTTACAGTTTCTGTTGGTATGATATGATTACTGTATATTCCAGATGGAGTTGTTATCAGTGTAGCAAAATACTGAAATTATCGGGCACTTAATCATTGCCGTTCTCACTGTGAATAAACACACGCCCGCTACACGCCGGTAGAAGACACTCTGTTTCGATTAGAGGGCATTCACTGGATTCGCACGTATTTGTTTTATGAAGTTCAGCGGGTACTCAAAATCCAGCTTTTACTTCGGATAGACCTCTCCCCACACCCCTCCTTTTCTCAGACGGTGAGTCCTCTCTTCTTCCAAGATGGTTCGCTACTGATGATGTACGCTCCGGTCTTCCCATCGGTCAACAGCGTTCGAAAAACACCGATTCTCTTCCAATTCTTATTCCTTTACGCCGGTGGTCCCGTAACACTTATTTAAATGGACCTACAGATGAGCTGCAATTGCTCTTTGCCCTTCTGAAAGACAATCGAGCCTTCACTTTAACGTCAGAGACTCTCCCGCCTTTCTAAAAAAGTATTTCTAATAATCACCAAAGCACAAGTCACATGCTGTCCTCTGTTCCGAGAGAAAGGTTGGATTCTTCCCTTCTCCGTTAGAGTTAAGCCAGATCACTCCTGACGGTTCTCAATAATGCAGCCAAACACGATAACACAAGCCAGTCACACTCGTACCTAATAGGGACCTCTTGTTCTCCCTATTAGATCGGGTCTGACTTGCTTACTCAGCTCGTATTTCAGGTGTGCCACATATTTTCACACATGCAAAATTTACGCCAAAAGGCTTTTACCGCAACATGCAATGCATAAGCTTTCCATTGCCAATTTTAATATCTTGGGTGCTTGATCTTTATCAGAGAAGTGTCATTAGATTTTACTCCATCAGCTCTGACCCCATGAGCTCTGCATACTAAGTCTTTCATTACTTGATTTGAAGTTCTATCTGAATGGTTATGTTAACATCATCCGCACTGCTTTTCTCATTCCCTCACCAAACAGAGAATCTTCCCCTGGACAGAAAAGCGAGTTCGGCGCTGATTCGTAATCTTAAGCGAGTTCAAAAGGCATTCAATGGCCCCTTTCGCCCCTTCTCATCTCCTTCCAACGCAGCTGTGTCCTGCGTTCACTTTGAATTCTCTTACTTCAAGTTACCTCGCCCAGCGGAGGATTTTTTATCTGCATCTCTTTTTCTTCTAAGCCGCTAAACATTTCGTAACTCCCAACGCCCACAATTAACTTTATAATTAATATTCCACTATATAGAAACACATATGCTGCCCAATTAATTCCAGCATTTATTTTATTTATACCTATCTTTATACGGAGTTTTTACCTCCACCTCCCGGCCCAATGATTTAAACAACCACCAAAAATCTGCATCAATACTTTCTTAGCAGAAGTTTGTCAACGCATTTCTGTAGGAGTTTAATGCAGTTCCGTTATTCAGTGATATTCGGCCTTTCAATATGATGTGCTTTGTAAAACCGCAATTACTATATTGAAAGCATACTTTCCTGATTTTCAAATAATATATTTTTCAAGGAATGAAATACGGGAATATACCTTTGTACAATACAAATTTGGAAGATGTGAATCCGTTTATTGGAGTAAATATCACATGGATGTTAAGTCAGTCAGGTAATATCCGACTTAACATCCATGTCATATTTACATAAATACGCGGATTCACATCTTCCAAATTTATATTAAATCTTTCACTTTGTGTGTTGAGATTGCTGATCCGTTATTCATTAAGCTTTACACTTCAACGATATTGAAATTTATTCCGATGTCACAGTTTGATTTCTGACGTATAGGCGAGACGGTAATTTTTCCGAGAAAATGTACTAATTGAATTTCAATTCTGATGTAAGAAAGGTAATTACAAAACTACAAAATTAAATTATTATTGTTAATGGGAATTATTATTGTTAATGGGAATCGGCATTATTATTGTTAATGGGAATCTGCCAAAATTGGAAAGAACAGAAACGAAACTGTTAAATATATTTTCCCCCAACTTAATTCGAAATCTCTGATAAAGTGTCAAATTTAAATATAGGTTTTCTAAACATTTTATAATTCACCGTTTCTTAACTGTGAGTTGTCAAGTATTCATCTCACCTTACCTTCATTTTGAGTTTCTGCGTTCTTACCTAGATTTCATCTGGTTAAATAATTTTTTAATTTAACCAAACAGACACCCCATTTTTAAAACTTTGCAAGCCTGACAGTTGTTCAGTTCCCATACAGAATGTAAAGGTATAAGAGATTTAGTTAGAGTATGTGCAGATTTAGTGCGAGATTTATTGAAATTAAGGGCTGTATTCATCTTAAGAGCGATGTTTGGAATACTGCGCTGACGTGCCAAAGATCTTAGGATACATAACTAGTATCGTGTAAGACATCCTCTAGCCCAGCGAAGTGCAGCAACTCGATGTAGCAGTGATTTAAAAAGTTGCGGGAAGACGTCTGGAGAGATGTTGAGCCATGCCTTCTCAATAGACGCCCACAGGTCCCTGGTATTTTAGGTGCAGGATCCTAGGTGCGAATGAACCTTTTCACTACATCCCATAAGGGCTCATTTCGCTTCATGTCGGGTGAACGTGGTGGCCATATCATCCTTCGGAACTGTCAAGAATGCTTTTCGAACCCATTTTGGACAACTTGGACCCAATGACATGGTGCACTGTCAGCCTGAAAAATCCCATCGTAGTTGGAATAGATGAAGTCAATGAAGGGATGCAAATGTCACAGAATGTGAGCACGAACTCGCTTGCGACTTTCTCCTTGCTTTGAGTTTACAAGCTTCTGGAAAATCTCGGCTCAGCCACTTGTCATCATCACATTGACAACTATCGTCAACATCCAATAATCACGTTCCAGTCAACAAACCTCAGTCAACATCCAATAATTACGTTCCTTGAAATTCAGCGAAGATGTTTCAGTATTTATAAGCATTAGTTAACGTATTTCCAACGTACGCACACTTTAGTTTTTTATTCGAAATTATAAATTCATTTGAAATTATTTTTATTCAGTTTTTGAAAAATAAACAAGTGTGTTTGAGCTTGACTACTGTTTAGGGACAGTGTTTAGATAACACAACTTCAGTGAACCTACGGATATAAAACAAATATCTAAACATATTTCCTCTAAGATATTTTTTCCCTGTTTTCCAGGATTGTGGTTATTCTATTTGATATTCGAAAAAGAATGAAAATGTGCTATGAAAAAATATTTGGTAGTTCGCCGCCCGAATGTAAATTTTTTTACGTTGTCAAATCTCAAATTATGTAACGATCTGACTCGAAACAAATAACGACATCTGACTTATTATGGGTATAAGATATCTGCAAAGTTCTACCGCAGAAAATGTAATAACGCGAAAGCTGTTGTTGAACACTACATTGTGTGCTCGTGCCAAACATTTTAGCAGTTTTCAGTATTCCATTGCAAAACAACTTTATTAAAATATGTTTATGTAATTTGTTAACACTTCAGCCTTCTGGCATTCACCTAATTTTGGATAGGGACAAGTCGTTCCCATTGAAATACTGACCACATTCCCCATCGGAATGGCTCGTGCAGAACAAACGCTGTACAGCCCATATCAATCTGCGCGATGATTAAAATTACTCTTCTCAAACGGAAAATTCAGATTTATTACAAAGAGAAAACCTATGGAACAAAGCAAATTTTCCTTTAAATGAGAAATGCACTTTGAAATTAAACGCAGTTACATATTACAATAGATTTTTAATGGAAGTCATTCTTCTCGTAGATAAGACTTCATTAATTATTTTTCAAATTTTCCTCAGCAAACTTTCCAGTGAGGAAATAATCAACATTTTTGGTTCTTCAGTTTATACGCTAACAACTTTCCTCTATTTCGCCATAAAGAAACCGACTGTATTATGAATCTGGTGTCAGCTAATATCGGTGTTCCGTTACCAGAGGGGGCACAGCTGAGGTTATAACTGACAGAAGGAATGCAAACTATCGCTGGCAACAGATATCCTAAGAGCAGTCACGGAATCGACTGTAATGCACCGGATAGGAAGTAAGTTACCTCACAAACACATAGTGCAATATAATCGAAATTTTAGTCCATTTTGGAGAACTCAGTATGAAGGAAGAAGAGCATACTTTCCGGAAAAAGTGATTGTTTCCATACCAGAAAATTAAAAATTCCATTACTTGCCTGGATAGCATTTTACTAAACTTGTAGATAAAAGATCAGAGGATTCAATGAATGAAATACTGAACTATACCATTGTACAATACACATTTGGAAGAATAAGAAATTTTCAAGTTTTCCATTACACATTGAAACATATTTCGGTTAAGATGCTGAATCGGATATTACTACAAAACATTGTAGTCTGTTGTTGTTACTTTGGTTTTTTTTAATTAGAAATTTATATTGGCTTTTAAAAAAAAAGAACAGTTCGAGGTTTCATGATGAACTGCAAATCATGTCGGGAAAAAATATTATATAAATTTATAATAATTTTCTGATAGAAAAAAATCACACTTTCTGAAATGATGTCTTCTTTCATTCAACCATTTACATTTGCTGGATATAAAAACAAAGGTCACTTTAATACGAAGGCAGAACTGAAAGTATTGCAAAAGTGGGCATAACTTTTTTATTAACTGACAGAGGTCGTTCATATTGCACATGTTGATATAGTAAACCTTTGTCTTCACAAAGGTACTACTAAACATCGTCTCCATCAAAAGCGATGCATTTGCGCCATCGTTGAACTCAACTCTCGAATCCTATTTGAAAAAATTCAAGTGTGGACTGTTGCAGGTAATTTCACCTTGTCTATGTCATCAAAACCTTGTCTCCGGAGACTGTCGTTCATTGGATCGAACAGGTGGAAGTTGGATGGTGCCAGATCTGGACTGTGCGATGGATGGGGGACCACCGACCAGCCTTATTTGCTTATCCCCTGATTTGTTACCAAAGATATGTGTGGTCTCGCATTGTCATAGTGAATTGTGGATCTTTTTTGGATTATTTTTCAGTCTCTTCTTCTCTAAGCTTCTGGAGTGTCTCAAGGTACCGCTCGCTGGTCACGGTACTGCCACGTTCCATAAAATCAAGGAGAACAGCATTATTGTCATCCCCAAAAAAACGGTCACCATTCTGTACTGAACACTGGCTCTTGAAAATCTTAGGCCTTGGTGAAGAGGTGTGACACCATTTCATGGATGATTCTTCGTTTCCGGATTGTAAAGATGGGTGCACGGTTCATTCCCTATCACTAGATCGACAAAAAGACGTCTTCCTGCAGATCAGACCAGACTTGCACCCTTCTCTCTTTCATATCGGGTGTCAACTGCTGAGGTACACATTTTGCACACACTTCCCGATAACCTAATTCTTCTTGAGACTTGCCTGACTTTTTCACATCCTTCAGTATGCAAGGTTATCTCGATCACTCTGTTTATAGGACCTTCTAGAGGCTTCGCTACAGTAGAAATATCTACCTTTCTATCAGTGAAGACCGCCATTGCCAGTGGATTTTCGGAACGTATAGAGAGTAACAACACTGCGAACCGACTGATAACTCACGTGTAATCCAACATTTCTGCGCATCCGTCCGTTCAGCTGCCCTCAGCATAATCGCTCCGAATACAATCTGACAGGTGTGACAGTAATTTCACGTATAAAACACAAGCCCAACACCTGAGCGTAGATTCATGCGTTTTCCCGAATCTAAGCGCAGGTGTGGACATTTTACATAATTTGCTAATTTGAAGATGTCAGAATACTTTTGTCTACATAATGTGTATTGCACACAATAATTTGTCTCATTTTAGCTGCAGATAAATACATACATCACCAGAAAAACAACATTTCCTGCAAAAAATGACTTGTTAACTAAAAATAGTGAAAATTGCGTTTCTATTACTGAACATTGCATCAAAGGGAAGGGTTCAGTAACCAGATCTCAAGAATGAAGCAAACACTTTAACCAATGGAAGCGGAAATAACCTAAAGGTATAACAATTAATTTATGCTTCAGAGAATTTCTGGAATTTTTTGTCACAAAATTTATAATGTATTTTAATATTTAGATAAAGTTAGTACGTCACATGAATAAGTGAACAAACAGAGATTTATGTGCATTCCTTCCAAGAATTAAGGTAAGCCATCTTTCCGTAATAAAAAACAGAATTCTATGTGAAATTTTCTTTTATACCTACCGATGGAACCCTTCTTTATTATAAAGCGGATACAGTTTTGCATAAAAATACTAAGAACAAAACAATATTCATGAGAAGATGCTAAGAACAAAACATATTCTACAGGAAATTCTACACTCTGCAAGACAAACTTTTGGGATATTATTCTGCTGGCAGATTAGGAAATTTTAATGCAGATGCACATTCGCTTGCACTGGGCCATATCTATGCCTTAATAAAGTTAGTTTCAATCGAAATCATTCTGCTTATATCTTTCAACTTTCTGCCGGATATGTGTACTTTCTTAAATTTCGATGAAATGATGTTGCTAGTGATTAACATGAAAAGCGGACATTTCAATTACAATCCGTTTCCAAACAGCAAGAGAAGCAGAAGGTCCATGAAACTTCATTTGTTTCTTCTATTTATTTAGTTTGGGGCTAATGATTTCGTAAGAAATTATAAGTGCTATATGCACTCGCCCATCCCTAATTTCGGACAATTCGTTCCAAGGAAAGAATAGAACCATTGCAATGAAACAAAATCTATATTCATGGTTTAACATGTTTCGAACTAGGACCCATCTCGAACGAATGGAAACAATTTGTTTTTTTATGAGCGAAACAAACTTTATGATGTGCCGAATGATTGTTATGCTAGTCACAATTCTGTAATGTACAGGGTATCATCAAGCTATTCACATCAGCAGCAAGAAAAAAACATGCGGCGTAAAATATATCCAAACGAGATTTTAAACCTCACATCAGTCAGTCACGAAGATAGAAAAGCTAAAGAATGATAAATTCCTAAAACATTATTGAGAACACTTTGAACAAAAGGATCGGAGAACGGTTATGAATAACCATAAAATATTATAAAAAAATATTCCTGTTTCAAGATATATTCCAATTAGCTAAATTATTGTATTCGAATATATTTAGCTGGTATTAAGTGGAAATTCTGTAGAAGAGCTCTAACCTAAATTTCTGTGATGTTCCTAAGATGAATAGTGTGCTTTGAGAATTGTAACTAGTAGTTCAAAAACTCACATTTTTTGAATTAGAATATATTTGTATTTTAGTTTTCTGTAATCATCACTGAAGTTTTTTTTAAAAGAGTTACTTTACTATTTTACTTAATAAATATTTTCAGTTTTTCTAGCGCTGATGTGCATCGCTTTTAAATTCGCAAAAAAAAAAAAAAAAAAAAAAGATTCGGTTGACATTTGCATAATTTCACACAACACATCCTTTTCAACACTTAAAGATCAATGGAATAAATAATGTTATATCAAGTTTTAGAATCTGTTGCTGTTTAAAGTACCCATGAACCATGAACTGTTTTGCTGTGTTTAATGCGGAATATAAAATTATATAAATATAATTATTTCAAACTCCTTCTTTGTGTAGCGCTAACGTAATTTGCACTAATGAAGGATAATCTCTCCTGTTGTACTAAAAAGCAATTAGAATCTTCATTCAGCTGTTTTTTGGGACCATGATTCGACCAAAAAAATAAAAAAAATAAAAACCCCAAGAGATCTCAAAACCACAGTATTTGACATGATTCAACAATTGATTTAGGATTGTATTTTCTATATTAGTAGCACTCCATTCGCATTAGCGTTTGACGCGTGGAAGATACTTTGCTTATTTAATGAAACTCGTGATTTTCTTGTTAATTTATGTGGAGTAAAAGTTTTTCTCAATGTGAGTTAATGTGTATATATATATATATATAACTCTTCAAATTTATTTTTAACCTGTATTCTGAACTATATCAGATAGAATAAGCATTCTTTATGCTCAAGACAGCATATTTCGGATAGGAAGCGAAAATATAAATTAATACAATGCTCCGCTCATTTCTTTTAACGTAATATTTTCTCCCGTTCAAAACACAAATGTTATACACGTATATAACCGCATTACAATGAAATATGCGCCTAAAGAAGCAATGTTGTTTAGAATGTTCAATTAATTAATAAAACAATATTTAAAATACTTCCACAATAGATATGTGATCGAAAATATTTGATTTTTAAATTTAACGGTTTTTAGTTTATTATCTGAAACATTTTTTATATAAAGTGATTGTACTAGTGGGTTCCTTTACTTTATACCAGCAAGCAATTAGACGCCTGTGATAGCAAAGGAAAACGAAATTTATTCATCTTCAATAGTTGGTGTAGCCTCCACGAGCGGCGATTACAGCTGCGACCCTCCGGGGCATACTCTCAACGGTTATACGTCAATTCGTCGCGTGCGTCAATTCGTCGCCGACAAATTCGTCGCGTTTACAGATTTTGGTTACATACAAATCGAATGCAGGAAAACGTACGATTTCGAACGTCTTCCTCCCTGATCAAATTTATAAAGTTTTGATACTCTGACAGGATAGGAACATTACGCTTTTTCTTTGGCACTAAAAATATTAAACGGTAGACGGTTTTTGGAAGGGGTCAGGGCCCGGTTGGTCAGAGCCCCCCATATACAAATTTTTTGTAAAATCTACAGTTTTCAATTCAGAACCAGCAAATCAGGTATCCTAACTCATGGTACCCTAACTTAGGCGGTTGTCGGTTTTTGGAACGGGTTAAGGCCCGGAAGGGGTCAGAGCCTTCCACCCCACCTCCACCCCCACATACATACAAAATTTTCGTGAAATCTAGTTTTCATTTCAGAACCATCAAATTTGGTGTCATGAAACTTTAACTTAGACGCTAGACGGTTTTTAGAAGGGGTTGGAGCACAGGGGTCAGAGCCCCCCCCCTCATAAAAATTTCGTAAAATCTACAGTTTTCATTTTAGAACCACAAAATGTGGTACACTATCTCATGGTACTCTAACTTAGACGGTACACCGTTTTTGGAACGGGTCAAGGCCAGGGGGTCAGAGCCCCCACATAGAAATCTTTTTAAAAACTACAGTTTTCAATTCAGAACCACCAATTCTGGTATACTATCTCATGGTACTCTAACTTAGACGCTAGACGATTTTTTGAAGGGGTTGCAGCCTGGGGGTAGGGCCCCCTCATAAAAAAAATTCGCAAAATCTACAATTTTCAATTTAGAACCACCTAATTTGGTATACTATCTCATGGTACTCTAACTTAGACGCTAGACGGTTTTTGGAAGGGGTTGGAGCCCGGGGGATAAGAGCCCCCGTCATAAAAAATGCCGTAAAATCTACAGTAATTAATTTAGAACCACCAAATTTGGTATACTATCTCATGGTACTCTAACTTAGACGGTAGACCGTTTTTGGAACGGGTCAAGATCCGGGGGTCAGAGCCCACCCCCATACAAAATTTTCTTAAAAACTGCAGTTTTCAATTCAGAACCAACAAATCTGGTATACTATCTCATGTTACTCTAAATTGGACGCTAGACAGTTTTTTGAAGGGGTAGGAGCCCAGGGGGTAAGAGCCCCCCGTCATAAAAAATGCCGTAAAATCTACAGTATTCAATTTAGAACCACCAAATTTGGCATACTATCTCATGGTACTCTAACTTAGACGGTAGACCGTTTTTGGAACGGGTCAAGGCCAGGGGTCAGAGCCCCCCCCCCCCCCATAATTTTTTTGTAAAATCTACAGTTTTCAATTCAGAACCGTTAAGTATTATATCATGAAACTCTAACTTAGACGTTAGACGCTTTTTGGAAGGGATTAGAGCCCGTGGAGTGAAAGCCCCCCCCTCATGAAAATTTCGCAAAATCTACAGTTTTCAATTTAGAACCACCAAATTTGGTATACTATCTCATGGTAATCTAACTTAGACGGTAGACCGTTTTTGGAACGGGTCAAGGCCCGGGGGTCAGAGCGCCCGCCCCCATAATTTTTTTTTCGTAAAATCTACAGTTTTCAATTCAGAACCATCAAACGCTAGACGGTTTTTGAAAGGGGTTGGAGCCCTGGGGTGAGAGCCTCCCCCCCATAAAAAGTTCGTAAAAAATCTGCGGTATTCAATTTAGGACTACCAAATTTGGTATACTATCTCATGGTTATTTAACTTAGACGGTAGACGGTTTTTGGAAGGGGTCGGGGCCCTGGTCAAGGGAGCCCCAAACAAAATTTTCATAAAAAGCTTCGTTTTTTACTCTTAAGAATACCCTATCTACGTTCTAAGGCGCTCTTTGGCCCTTTGAGGGCCTTACACCATAAACCATCAACCAACCAACTAACCAACCTACGGTCTGAGTTAGAGACTGTAGATAACAATAAAGTGCAAAAATATGCATTTAATGGTGTATTAAAAACACAAATCAATATAGTTTAGCTTTCACTACCAATAAACGGCTTATCAGAAAGAAATATAATGTAATGTAATAGAGATTTCCAGATATTCAAAATTCAAAACGGTAAGAAAAAGCTGATCAATCCCAATGTGAAGTCGTACACATGCGACATCACATAGGTACATTGCATTTCTTTGTTGCGGGATTCACAGAAGCACGCGCCAGATGTACTGCAGTTCTGTAGATGTCTCCTAGAAGGTAAGTATTCCCATTCCTTTTTCTTTCTTTTTGTTTCGCAAAATTAAATTAACTAAATCAAAAAAAATTAAAATAAGTTTACTGGAAAATTGCAGGAATATCTTTCTTATTCATTAACTTTCACCCGTTGAACTTGGTGATTCCCCAAATAGTAATATGTACCAAGCAAATAACTGGTATCCCTGCTAGTACAAATTATATCAATGATTTATTTGCGTGCAGTTCAATCTAATATGTCCATAAGAGCGTTTGGGGCCGTATGAAAAATACCATTCAACGTGTGCCGCTACGGCGGCGGACTGATCTAGGGGCTGGCTTCTGACCACTTGTCAAGAAGAATTTTGTATGTGGAGGCACTTATCCCCCGGGCCTTGACCCATTCCAAAAAACCATCTACCGTTTAAGTTAGAGCACCATGAGATAGTATACCAAATTTGGTGGTTCTAAATTGAATACTGAAGATTTTACAAAATTTTTTATGAGGTGGGCTCTGACCCAGTGCCCGTCCCGTTCCAAAAACCGTCTGCCGTCTAAGTTAGACTACCATGAGATAGTATACTAAATTTGGTGGTTCTAAATTGAAAATTGTAGATTTAACGAAAAAAAAATTGGGGGGATGAAACCCCCGTGCCCCGACCCGTTCCGAAAACCGTCTAAGTTAGATTACCATGATATAGTATACCAAATTTGGTGGTTTTTAATTGAAAGCTGTAGATTTCACGAAAATTTTGTGGGGGCTGAAACCCCCGTGCCCGACCCGTTCCGAAAACCGTCTAAGTAAGGTTACCATGATATAGTATACCAAATTTGGTGGTTCTAAATTGAAAACTATAGATTTTACGAAATTTGTGTGTGTGTGTGTGTGTGTGGGAAGGGGGTTCCAACCACCCGAGCCTCGACCCGTTCTGAAAACCGTCTACCGTCTAAGTTAGAGTACCATGATGTAATTTACAAAATTTGGTGGTTCTAAATTGAATATTGAAGATTTTACAAAATTTTTTATGAGGTGGGCTCTGACATAGTGCCCGTCCCGTTCCAAAAACCGTCTGCCGTCTAAGTTAGACTACCATGAGATAGTATACCAAATTTGGTGGTTCTAAATTGAAAATTGTAGATTTCACGAAAAAAAATTTGAGGGGGGATGAACCCCCCGTGCTCCGACCCGTTCCGAAAACCGTCTAAGTTAGATTACCATGATATAGTATACCAAATTTGGTGGTTTTTAATTGAAAGCTGTAGATTTCACGAAAATTTTGTGGGGGCTGAAACCCCATGTGCCCGACCCGTTCCGAAAACCGTCTAAGTAAGGTTACCATGATATAGTATACCAAATTTGGTGGTTCTAAATTGAAAACTATAGATTTTACGAAATTTGTGTGTGTGTGTGTGTGGGAAGGGGGTTCCAACCACCCGAGCCTCGACCCGTTCTGAAAACCGTCTACCGTCTAAGTTTGAGTACCATGATGTAATATACCAAATTTGGTGATTTTAAATTGAAAACTGTAGATTTCACGAAATTTTTTCGGGTGGGGGTGGGGGGCTCTGAACCCCGAGCTCCAACCCTTTCCAAGAAACCATCTACAGTCGAAGTTAAAATACCATTAGATAGTATACCAAGTTTGGTGGTTCTAAATTGAAAACAGCATATTCTAAGAAAATTTTGTACGGGTTGAGGGCTCTGACCGCTCGGGCTCCGACCCGTTCCAAAAACCGGCTCCCGTCTAAGTTAGAGTTTCATGATACCAAATTTGGTGGTTCCAAATTGAAAACTATAGATTTTACGAAAATTTTGTATGTGGGGGCTCTTACTCCCCGCGCCTTGACCTATTCCAAAAATCCTTTTACCGTCTAAGTTAGAGTACCATGAGATAGTATGCCGAATTTGGCGGTTCTAAATTAAAAACTGTAGATGTTACGAAAGCTTTTGTATGGAAGGGGGTGGCTCTGACCTCCCTGGCACCAACCGCTTCCAAAACCATCTACCGTCTAAGTTAGAGTTTCGTGAGATAGTATACGAAATTTGGTGGTTCTAAATTGAAAACTATAGATTTTACGAAAACATTTTATGGGGGGGGGGGCTCTGACCCCGTGCTCGACATGTTTCAAAAAGCATCTACCGTCTAAGTTAGAGTACCATGAGATAGTATACCAAATTTGGTGGTTCTAAATTGAAAACTGTAGATTTTACGATAATTTTGTACCGGGGGGGTCTGACCTCCCGTCCCCCAATCCGTTCCAAAAACGGTCTTCCGCTAAGTTAGAGTTTCAGGACAACAAATTTGGTGGTTCTAAATTGAAAACTAGATTTTACAGCAATTTTGTAGGAGGCGCTGTAATCCCCCGGGCTCCAACCGCTTCCGAAAACCGTGTACAGTCTAAGTTAGAATACCACGAGATAGTATACCAGATTTAGTGGTTCTGAATTGAAAACTAGGTTTTGCGATTTTTTTATGAAGGAGGCCCTTACCCCCGGGCTGCAACCCCTTCCAAAAACGGTCTACCGTCTAAGTTAGAGTACCATGAGATAGTATACCAAATTTGGTGGCTCTAAATTGAAAACTGTAGATTTTACGAAATTTTTATGAGGGGGCTTTCACTCCCTGGGCTCTAACACCTTCCAAAAAGAGTCTAGCGTCTAAGTTAGAGTTTCATGATACCATACCTAATGGTTCTGAATTGAAAACAGTAGATTTTACAAAAAAGTTATGGGGGGGGCTCTAACCCCGGGCCTTGACCCGTTCCAAAAACGGTCTACCGTCTAAGTTAGAGTACCATGAGATAGTATACCAAATTTGGTGGTTCTAAATTGAATACTGTAGATTTTACTACATTTTTTATGACGGGGGCTCTTCCCCCCCCCCCCGGGCTCCAACCCCTTCCAAAAACTGTCTAGCGTCTAAGTTAGAGTATCATGAGATAGTATACCAGATTTGGTGGTTCTGAATTGAAAACTGTAGTTTTTAAGAAAATTTTGTATGTGGGGGGTTCTGACCCCTTGGCCTTGACCCGTTCCAAAAACGGTCTACCGTCTAAGTTAGAGTACCATGAGATAGTATACCAAATTTGGTGGTTCTAAATTGATTACTGTAGATTTTACGGCATTTTTTATCACGGGGGCTCTTACTCCCGGGCTCCAACCCCTTCCAAAAACCGTCTAGCGTCTAAGTTAGAGTACCATGAGATAGTATACCAAATTTGGTGGTTCTAAATTGAAAACTGTAGATTTTGGGAATTTTTTTTATGAGAGGAGCCCTTACCCCCGGCCTGCAACCCCTTCAAAAATCGTCTAGCGTCTAAGTTAGAGTACCATGAGATAGTATACCAGAATTGGTGGATCTGAATTAAAAACTGTAGTTTTTAAGAAAATTTTGTATGTGGGGGCTCTCACCCCCGGGCCTTGACCCGTTCCAAAAACGGTGTACCGTCTAAGTTAGAGTACCATGAGATAGTATACCAAATTTTGTGGTTCTAAAATGAAAACTGTAGATTTTACGAATTTTTTTATGAGGGGGGGGGGCTCCGATGCCTGGGCTCCAACCCCTTCCAAAAACCGTCTGTCGTCTAAGTTAGAGTTTCATGATACCAAATTTGATGGTTCTGAAATGAAAACTAGATTTCACGAAAATTTTAAATCGTACGTTTTCCTGCATTCGTTTTTTATGTAACCAAAATCTGTAAACGCGACGAATTGACGTAGTCGACGAATTTGTCCGCGACGAATGACGCTCGACGAATTGACGCGCGACGAACTGACGCAGGCGACAAATTGACGCGCGACGAGTTGTCGTAGTCGACGAATGGACGCGCGACGAATCGTCGTAGTCGACGAATTGACGCACGCGTCGAATTGACGTAACATCCTTCCAACCAGGCGTTGTACGACGGCTAGCGGTATTTATTTCCACTCGGCTTGGAGAAGGCAGGTAAGTTCCTTCACTGATTTCGGACGGTGGGGGCACCCCATAAGTCGACGCTCCATCTCGTCCCAGAGGCGCTCGATAGGGTTAAGGTCCGGGCTCTGCGCAGGCCAGTCCATTCGATTAACCCTATTGTCGCCATATCAAGCCATGGCAGACCTCGCAACATGACAGGTGGCATTGTCATCCTTAAACTAACTTGGGTCCACCTCGTAAAACTGCCACAACGTAGGAAGCGCATGGTCATCTAAAATGGTGCAGTAGGTCTCGGCGTTGAGTCTACCAGGAATTGCGACTAAAGGTCCCGTGCCATACCAGGAGAAACATCCCCATAGCATAATTCCACCGCCGCCGAACTTCACAGTTGGCACAATACATTCCGGCAGGTGGCGTTCTCCAGGCAGACGCCAAACCCAGACCCTGTTATCTGAACGGTATACTGTGAACCTTAATTCGTCGATCCATAGAACCTGTGTCCACTGTCCAACGGTCCACTGTCGACGTTCTTTGCACCACGTTAGCCGAGCAGCGCTATTGGATTTGGTGATCAAAGGCTTGTGGGCGGCAGCACGTCCATGATAACCGAGCATATGGGCTTCCTTACTGATAGTATTCATCGAAAGAACACTCCCGGATGCCTGTTTAAACTCCTCGCGGATGTGGCCCGTCGATTTGGTGCGGTTCTTCAGAAATTCTCTGGCCGGCACCCGTTGGTCTATAAATCCCAGTTTTCTGGGTCTGCTGGGTCGAGCCACATTCTGACAATCACCTCTCATCTTCCACTTGCCAATTACGTAGGCCACTGTCGATTTTGGGTACTTTAACTTGCTGGATATGTCACGTATGGAACGGCCATTTCTGTGATACCCGACGATTACACCTTTCTCGAAATCAGAGAGCTCCGAACTGCGTGGGATCTTGCATGCGACTTGTTGAGTTGTAGTTTCCCACACGATATTTAACGGCGGCGGCCGTGACGTGTATCAGGACCGCAGATATCGTCGATTGCAGGGGTGTCCAATTACTTGTTGGTAGATAGTGTAGTTTCACAAGCAAATCGAGTAACTGCATCTTGTTACGCTAGCAAAACGAGTGATTTCGTGAGTTGGTGTATCGTTCTCATACATTTGAGTTTTTCACAGTAGCCTTATATAGAATACAGTCGTGTACCTACTCTGAGTTGCCTAAACTAAAATTGTTATCACGTGTTACTATTGTCTCATTTTTATTTCAGTGTTTTGTAATTTACAATATGCGTCAAGAAATCGGATAGAGTTCGCCACGACACGGTTTTCAAGAACAAAATTAATGAAGGCAAATTATTCACAAGTAAGTAAAATCATGCAATGCATTGATTATGATACTCTTTCCAACATACCACAAATCATTACTGAAGTTATGAGGATAACAGCTGTGGAAATAAACTCGCTTCTGTGACATTTCAACCCATTTCCCCCATTTCGATGATGTTAAACAGAACCAGTTCAGTACACATTTGGAACAACATACTAAGGTTTTGTCGCAATCGAAGCATTTTTATGTAAGTTATGACTCATAAGGGAGATGGAATGGATCCCGCTCCTATGTTCTGACCTTTGACACCATCTCGCCGATTTTCAATGGGGTTCCTCCCCAGGTAGTCCTCTATCACATATTAAAATTTCATCGAAATCAAAACATTTTTACACAGTTATCTTGCAGACAGACAGACCGACACACAAAGCTGGAGCAAATACGCCCTTCAACCTCTGGTTGGAAAGCGTAAAAAAAAAGAAAAGCATCAGAGAATTTTACTTTTTATCTGAACTTAAGCAATACCGCTGAAACATCTCTAATGAACACTATACTGAATTTAACTGAGCAGTGTGATGCTTTTTTCCTTATTTCCATTACAAAGGCATCAATTATAAAACCGCTAAGGAGTAGCTAAATATCTCCACTCATTCAGACAACAGCACTTCAGTAGCTGAAAAATCATGCACATCAAATCGTACGAAAGTAAATATAACTCCAGTCGGTGGATAATATATCACCTATTTTACATAATAAGAAGTGTCGATATTTGCTAATTTTGAAGAACGCTTTCAACTTCAAGTACGCAGAAGTCTGTATATCACACCCAATAATTTTCTATGAAAATTCGCTTCAACATATTTGTGTTTTGTGCTTCCGTTATTGCAAATAACGGAGAAGTTGCGTCTGTACGCATAATGTGTCGGTAATATATGTACATGCATATCTTCAAATGATCAGAGTACTTGAAACATGTGACAGAAAAATGACTGGAACTAAACAAGCACACTTTAAATAGAAACTGCGGCATATTCAAGCTATGCTTGGCAAATGTGAATTAAATTTTCTGTTAAGTATAATGACGTTGTACTTCAAATGTTTTTTTATTTGTTTTCTGTGGTGAACGGTCAAAACCTTAGTGTTTCGCAATTTCCTAATCCCAACATTTTCTAAATTATGTTAATCGGAATTTCATCCAAATACTTGTAATGCAGCTAAAGGTAACATATTATGTCATCTAAACGTAAGATATTACACATATTATGTCAAAAATGATATAACAAGATCATAGGCTGGTGAAACAAATGTCTCTGTTAGTTGCCAGGCCGTTACGGCACCTCATACCTCTTGCTAACCATTGGTAAAATGCTTTCAATCGGCAGGGATTAACTGCCAAGATAATGTCTAACCATTGCATTTTTAAACTGATTGACAGACACACAGATTAAATCCCATTTCCTTTAATTCTTTTCTTCGAAATTTAATTTATATAAAATATAGACTTCGACCTTAAGGTTTATGCAAGGCATCGTTATTTAAATCTTTGTAAAAGCTATCGCAACACACGTCATTCAGGAGATATACTGCCTGACAGAGAAAATGCCACAACATGACGGAATGCTCGAAAACAGACCGAACTGCTCACACAGATAGCCAAGTAGGTCCTGAACAAATGATTTAATTCTCACATACAGACTAGCCTCCAGTGACCGAATATACAGGATGATTAATAAGGAGTATTGCCCTCATGTGGGACGATACAGCGTTAAATCCGTGGTCGCATCGAGATAATGAGTGTCCGAATAGAGTCCAGGGGTATCGTGCACCCTTTGGTGTTGATCCGGGTCCATAGTTCATTATCATTTTGGTACTCACCCGACCTCCAATTGTGTCCACAGATGTTCCATGGGCAAAAGGTTGGGGGATCCTGCTGTACACGGATCGCATCCGCGCACCGGGTAAAAGCACTCAAGCCAATCTGAGCGTTATGTCACCGGGGGTTATCTTGTTGAAAACAGGCGTTTGGGATCCCTGCAGATACGGTAGTGCCACGGGCCGCAACACCTCGTCAACATTCTTCCTGCGACTATTGTATCCGTCAATTTGGCCGCCATGTGTACCAACGGTGGCGCCTTTGTCCCTGAAAGCACCCCGCACTATGGCTGCACGTTGCCGGGCCGTTTGAAGCTCAACAATGGCGGAGAATCCGCCGGTTGTCCACATAGTTTCCAGAGTCTCACACAGTGATCATCCGTGGTGAGACAGAACCGCGATTCGTCGCAGAACATCAAATTGATCCATTCGCACCCCACGGAGCTATGGAGCGACACCACTCCAAGCGGTGACGAAGATGTCTCGCTGTTAAAGGTAGCCTTCGCAACAGATGGCTGTAAAGAAAACCAGATGCAGCCAATCGGTACCACCCTGTCCGCAACGATATCGGAGCATGTAAGTGTTCCAGTACACTCCGTAAGTGGTCGCCGTTGTGGCCTGTAAGTCCGCTACGGCATGACATCGGAAGCGACGATCGGTGCGCACGGACGTCCGTATCCGTGCTCCGGTTCCCCTACTACGTTGCACAGATTCTTCCTGCGAGTATTGTCTCCAAATGCAACCGACGGTTGTGGCATACAGTGCGTTTCTTCCGCAATAGGACGCAAGGATCATCCGACGGTCCGAAGGCCTACGATTACACCTCTCTTGAACTCATCCGTTTGACGAAATCGCGTACGACGGTATCTTAACAGCTTTGCCACACCTTGTTCGTTCTCCAGACACGATTATGGCAGCACCACTTCTGGCGGCCGAGACGACGTTTTGACTGATGGCCTCACAGGCTGATAGTCCGCTTATATCCCGTGCGCCGTTCGTGCGATTGGCCTGCAAATGCAATAATATTGCATAACTTGTACGTGTGCACCCATCCTGCAATGTGTCTGGCGCTGCGTTTACGTCTTCGTGGTGTGGAATTTTCTCTGCCAGGAAGTGTATAAGCCATAAAACTAAGAACTTTCACCAATCCCATTCTGACATCTTCCGCAGCGATTTATTTGAATAGGGGTTTTGACAAAACCCTTCTGAAGATGAGTTCTGTCGTTTCAATAACATCCACTTTAGATTAATTCCACTTAAATTGTATGCATTTTTCGGAACCCAATGAAGTGCAGTTCAAATTTTCCAGCTTTTAAAAATTCACATTTGTTGTCTGCTGGGAATAAGAAATGTGACACTGGATTTCTTTTCATAGGAGTTATAATAATAGTGGATGGAAATTTGGGAAAGGAATTCAAAATATGGAAAGTTCTCGAGGAATGACCCATGAAGACTATTCACATTACATGAGGCGTCCACCTGCTCATTTATTGTAAAACAATACCCTGTAGTTATTGGAGTCCAATGCTGTCATCCACTACGTTAGTGAATCGCAAATTTTATGGTGATGTTATTCTTCCTTTTCCAAGGACAATTTTAAATATATCTATTTTACACTCCGTAGGTGATATTATTCCCAGGTACATATTTCTTTTGCGGTACGAAATATAGGAAAAAGAAAGAAAATTCAATACTGAACGGCGGATGGGTTGTCTTCATTTCTTCTCTACCAATATTTTTTCTCACGTTCTGAATCCACTCTTGTTTGTGTTCATTAAATTTGCAATTTTGTTTTGTTTTGCTGTGATTAATTACGTTGTTCGGCAGAAATACAAGATTGTATTTACTTTACCACTTCTTTTGTAGCCGACGAGTAGTGCATGCAACTGTAGCAGTCTCATTTAATTCTTACGCAAATTCCTACAAATCATCACTCTGATGGAGCTTTTACAAAATATATATAGTTAATACTGAAACCGAAACTTCAGAGTATTCCCATCGCATTTTCTGCATATTGTTAGCAGATCGTTTGTATTGCGGGTCATAATCTGTAATTGTTCCACTGTCCGGATGTCAAAGTAACATAACCTGTTTTAGACTACACCGGGTGATTACTGAATTAGGATCACTTGTAAAAGTGGATACAGGCCCGTTGATCACAAAATTGACGAGAAGGCACCACTGGTCGACAAACGCAGCATATATAAGGTGCGAGTGTAGCAGTTGGTAGCAAAATTTGGAGCGTGGTGGGTAAACGGAAGGATTTATCGGACTTTGCGAAAGGGCAGGTTTTTGAGGCTTGGAGAACGGGTGTCTACGTATTCGAAATTGGACCCTGGTACATATGGAACAAAGTATGTCTAGTTCCCACTATCTTGAATTGCTCGTTGATTCTGTGCATCCGGCAATGTAGCACTTATATCCGAATGGAGATTATGTCGTCAAAGATGATAGTGCGCTGAGACGCAGGTTTAATGTTGTGCCAGAATGGTTTGAGGAACACAGTTCAAACTTCCAGCACATCGATTGGCTGCGAACTTCCCTATATCAATCCGGCAGAGCACTTGTGGGACACTATAGAACAGCATGTCAGGACTCTCTATACCTGCATGTAAGGTAGCAAGATACACACTTTTTTGGCCATACCTCCCAACTGTTTTCGGTATCATATTGAATGGATGCTGAGCCGAATATCTGCTGTACTGAAGGCGAAACGAGGATCTACAAAGTATTAGTTAGGTGGTTTTCGCTTTGTGTAAAGCTTAATGACAATCGTAACAAACTCAATGAGCTATAACAGCTATAAATAGTCTGCCATTTATAATTTAGGGATGCGGGTTCCAGAGTAGAAATCTAGCCAATGGCGTATAGGCAAACATACTATCCATGACTCACACGGGATTCACACGCAAACTATCTCAGAGGAATTACTAGAAGCCGACGCTTCGCAACTTTGAGGGATCAATGTGTCTGTTTAAGACAGTTCCAAAGTTGATTATAATAGCACTGTCAATATCACCATAGATACAAAACTCGAGAGTATAGACGCAGACGGACCAGTGGACAGAACCATAATGGGGGATAAAAAGTGAATGAACATTTCAGAAAGAGTGATAAATGCAAATATGATGAAAGCAAGAAGAAAAAAAAGATAAATATGACGATAAATATATTAACACAGTGTTATACTAGACCTTGATCCACTGCAACCTACCGTACTGATTGCTGTCAGTAAGAAAACATTTAGCCTTAGTATTTTTACTGATGTTAAAAGGGCTTATTAGGTAATGTTTTAATATATCGGAATATTCCTTTTCTTTTTTTTTTTAAATTGAGAGACTAGAATTAAAAGTAAATGACGAATCTATGTTGCCACAATCGTTTGAACTCTAGCAAGATAAATCGAGCTAAAAGAAAGTAAATAAGAGTATACTTTATTTACTTCAGACAGAAAAAGGAATTTAAAGTGAGTATGGTCTATTCTGTATTGCTAGCGTTGCTTCACCAGAAAGTACAGAGATAACGTTTTAACTCAACTCTGAGCCTCCGTATTTCTTCTTGGTCCTAACGGTGACAGAAGAGGTTCCACATCTTATATGTTGCGAAAGTAGGTATTATCTCCTGGTCCTTTGATGTTTTGAAGAAGAAGATACATACCCGGACCCCTGTTGGACCAATGATCAGAAGGCAGAACTAAGCCACCGGGGCTGCTTTGTCAAAATAAGCAATTCACTCTGCCCAAATAGAAATGTAAGAAACAAGAGAAAAAGGTGCTGGAAAATTTGAAATAACTGTATGTTTATTTAGATCTCTTGTATCGTTTTTGAGAATCAAAATAAATATAAACGGCAGTCATGTGCTTCTTGTTGCGAGATATACTGAGAAAAGTTCGGCTTATCAGCGACTATAAACTCGTTCCTAAACCTAGTTATCCCTAGATGTCATGGAAACACATGCACAATTCTTTTAAAATCAAAGGATGCTATTGTTCAATTAAAAGCGAAGTCCTTTAATTACACAAATAGTCGTGCTCATTTATTTCATAGACAGATTCGTCATTACAAGATTATCGTAGAAATTGCCGGAGATACCAACCCTCTTTAATTGATTTCAGCAACTACAGCAAGTAGAACATGTTTCAATTTCAAATCATTATTATAAAAATATCCGATTACATACGAAAACTTTTAACTCCTAGATTTCTTTATGATAGTGTTTTAAGAGGTAAAGAGGTTAACAAGTGAAATACTGGGTAAAAAAAAATAACTCAAAAATTTAATTAAAATTTATATATATATATATATGACATCATGAGTTAAATCCCTGAAATGGCAATGGGCTGGACATACTGCCAGAAGGACAGATCATCGATGGACAGCCGAAATTTTAGATTGGATTCCAAGGGACAGGAAAAGACCCAGAAGAAGACCACATGGGAGATGGGTGGATGAAATTCGAAAGTATGCAGGGGTGACATGGAGGAGACTGGCACAAGACAGACCGTTGTGGAGGAAACTTGGGGAGACCTTCGTCCAGCAGTGGATTGATAATGGTTGACAATGATGATGATGATGATATATATATATATATATCACTTCACAATTGAACGGAATAACAGGTCTAACGAGAGACGGACTAATTGTGATTCACACAATACAACGATAGAGGATCCCGCAACATAGAGTTCGAACGCTATCGTCTCATAGCCGCATTAAGTCAACGTCCTCCTTTTGGAAATATGAACTTTAACTGTAGACACCCGGCAGACCATTATTCGTTAAATACCTTAATACTGGCCTGCACAGATTTTTTGTTAGCCCATTTGCTTCGGAATTTGAACTTATCTTATTGGTGTGTTAGACAGTGCGGAGCTGATCTGTTAAAAGAAGTGCAGTTACCTCGAAACACGGTAAATTTGTTGAAACGAATGGTCCCCGAATAAGACACTGCCTTTGTTTTTGAAAAATATTTCACGCTGCGAAAATCTGTCTAACGCATTCCCTTGCAGAAAGCTAAAATTTTCATTTACATCCGTTGTTGTTCTGTTGTATGCTGTGCAGTAAAGCCCAGAAGAGGAGAATATTTTTCGTGTAAAAATGATAAAAATGCAGGCGTTCTACACAGTTTTCTATAAATGCCGCGTCGTGTCAATTTTAGTTATTAACACACCCTTTTTCTAGAGTATTTATGGATGTTTCACGAGTTTTGCTGTATCTTCAACGTCTCTGTTGCCATTCAAATTTGGGAACAGTTTCATTTCACAACTGTAATTTTGTAAGCTATGCGTACGATAAGAATTGCTGTGACTTCATTCCATCCGAATTGTAAATGGCAACTCAGTTTTTATTGTTCGAAAAGGAATGATACCAGAATCAAGAAATTTCGAAGATTAATCTATACAAATACATAACTGAATTACTTTGATCTTTTTAATTATCCTTTCAGTATTAAATTAGAAAAACATTATTAAAATAACGCCGCATAAAGCACGAAATTCCTATAAATTATTGGATTCACTTGTTTTGCAAAGAGCAGCTATAGAAACGTAGGTTTCCCAAAGTCAAAGCAATGACCGTCAAATAAAGTACAAACAAGTAGCACTTATTATTAAATAAATAAGGTGAATAAAACGAACATCACACATCTTATAAAAAAGAACGGACAAAACAGCAAACTAAAAATAACATAGTTAATTTACTTCGCGGTATGAAATTTACCTTTCACCGACTTAGCATTCTGTCAAAGGCAACGCGTATAATCTACTTTTAGGTTTTCATTGCTTTTTACTTTAAAACTTTCATGTGTGAACATATGTTCATTCCTCATTTAGAGACCGTTGGACCTACAACGTCACGTCGTTTCCCGTCTTCTGGTGTTCGGCTGACCCTGCATGCTCGCAACTCAATTTTTCGATGAACCCAATAATCAGGAGATATTATCAAAATTATTGATGTTTGCTTCAAAATCTTGAACCTTTGATTCTTGATCGGTAGAATTTTGCGGTTTTCTGATAATCGAAATATTCTTCACGCATTAGAGTTTCATGCTGTTTACATATTTAAACTTGGTTAAATAAATTTATCAAAGGGAAAACGTAGTTTTTTGCTACTTTTGTCTCAAATGTTTTTATTAAAACAAATTATGCAAAGGAGCTAGTAGAAATCACAGGTATCTCAAGCGAGGATTGAGGTCCCTCTTTTCGTTATATCATTTAGCAGTTATCAAGTGGAGCGGACGAATCAGATAACAGATTGACCTGCGCTCGTATGTAATGAATGTACTTGATGTATTCTACTACATAGACAGAACATCCAATATCTCATAAAAAAAACAGACAAACATTCTTGAGGACTTACTTAAAATCTTTTCTTCGCACTATATATTTCGGCGAAGGAATTCAATAAACATTTATGAAAGTTCTTTTAAGAGCTAGAAAAATAATAACGTCTTTGAGATCAGTACAGATCTGATACAGCAGCACACATTCCCTTATCCCGCGAAATTCTGGCATATTTTGTGAAGCCTATTTTCATCTAAAAATGACCTTAAGATCATGTATATCACTTTAAAAGTTGAACTCCTCGAGAGTTGCTGAAATTTTAATGTGGTTAGATTACATTTTTTTTTTCAATTTGTAATAAAATGGAAACCTTTACTTGCTCTGTGGAATACACAATAACTGCAGGACAGTACTACTCACCAAATGTGTTGGGAGACTATTATAGAGGATGTAGCTATATACAGAAGTAATTTAATTTTTATTTTAAACACTGCATTAGTATTATGTGTGTGATATCTCGTTTCTGGTTTTAAATTTATAGTACGGATTAAATCATGGGGAGCAGGTATGTTTGTAACCTAAGAAACTGTTTGCCAGCCATTTTTGTCAGACGTCAGATCTACAGTGAAAGGAAACCATCGTTGGGAACTGTGCACTGCTAACATTTGAATCTACGATTACTGCTTCATATGTAGTGAATATTTTCATGGTTAAATGATTCATAGGTCAAAGGGGGGGTTAATGGGGTTACACGTAACAGTTTTTCACTGCTGTGAAAATCAGAATATACAAGTTGCATCTTAACAGGAAATCCAAGCTTTTGCTTCAGGAATTTCCAAAACAAAAGATGAGCATGTATTAAATTTACTGTGCTTCAATACAAACATTTTTGTATTGTGAATACACACTGAAAAGCAATTGAATTAGAGACAGCTGGCGTTATGAAAATGTGGCACTGTGGGCGGCCCTTTAAACGGAAACGACATGACGTATGCAGCAATCCGACAATATAAGGAGTGATTCGACGTAAATCAGTAAGAATCGGTCACAGCATGCGTAAGACGAAGGATCTAAGCGCAGTTGATCGCAGGAAAATTGACGGGGCCCGACGAATGGGTCACTCCATCTCGGAAGTCGTGCAGGCACTGGGATTTTCACGAGCCACTGTGTCACGGGTGCACCGTGAGTACATCGAATCCGGTAAAACCATCCCTGCGAGGGCCAACTGCCGTGGACAATAGCGTGTGGATGAGCGGGGTCATCGTCGGCTACCTCGCATTGTAACAGCGGATAGACGGGCCACATTGCATGAAACCACTCGGATATTTAACGCAGGAGCACAAAAACGTGTAAGCAGCCACAGCATCCAGAACCATCTCCTCGCAATAGGGTACAGAAACCATCGTACCACGAGGGTACCGCTGCTGACCGCACATCACAGGGTGCAAAGATTAGCATGCGCGCGGGAGCATCGCCACTGGACCCTGGACATGTGGGAAAATGGTGTCTGGACTGATGGGTCGAGATTCACGTTGGTACACGCGGATGGCAGGGTACGAGTACGGCGCAAACAACATGTAGCGATGGATCCTTCTGGCCAGCATGGTACTCTTCAAGCTAGTGGGGTTGGCATTCTCGTCTGGAGACTGTTTATGTGGACTGAAATGGGACCCCTGGTACATGTGGCATCGTTCCTCACAGGTCAATATCCTAGACGACCATTTGGTCCCGTTTATGCGTCTTCGAAACCGTACTGGGTACCTCATCCTGCAACAAGACAATGCACCGTGTATTCGCTTCTGAATTGTATCCGAATGGTTGGATGAACACTCCACCGACGTGACCTCGATTCCTTGGCCAGCTAGGTCACCTGACCTCAATCCCATCGAGCACATCTGGGATGCCATCGAAAGGGATGTTCGAGGCTCTGACCCCCTCCATCAAATCTTTGTGAACTGTAGGAGCTTGTTCAGGGATCGTGGAGCCGTATGTCTTCCCTACACTTCCGGTGTCTTGTCGAGTCCATACCGAGACGAATCGCTGCCGTCATCAGGGCGAAAGATGGTGCTACACGTCACTAGACAGGTATCTCTTATTGGATTGCTCTTCAGTGTATATCCCATGACTTACTAGGAGGGATAGTTTTTTTCTGCTCTAATGGAAAAAGAAATTTAACGTTGAAACGCCACTAAATTCATACATCTTGGAATTAATATCTGCTAATTTTTTATCACTGTTTCCTCGTCACAATCGCCATAAACAGTTCCAAAAATCACGCCAATTCGTCTAATTTGTCCGCACTGTACTAGCGCTGTCCAATGATATAACGAATAGAGGGACACGAAGTCTGGCTCAAAACATTTGTGTGTAGAATCCTAGGCAATGTTCTAAAATCAGCTATATTATGTGAAATATCGGTTCATTGACTTGAACACAAGAATAAAGGCAAACCCGCGGAATGGATACGTGGATTCATCACCCAAGCATTAATTCTAAAGTAGATAAGAAAGTATTTTAATAGAATTCAAACTACACTGCTGTCCACCCAAAATGCAACACCAAAAAGGAAGCATCCGATTGACCTGAAATTCGCTGCATGCGTCGCCCGCGAAAGGACGTGCAAACGATGAGCATTGCAGGGCATATGCAAATCGTGTGCGCCCGGCACGCCACCGAGAAGCACTATAAGAAGGGTGCACAGAAGGCGGGGTGTAAGTAGTGGAAATGTGTTGCGCTGCCGGACCTGTGTGTGGGAAGCTTCCTGATGCATCGGCGCCCGTGTGGGACGACATCCAGCCAGAGTGAGGTGAGTATGGATTCGGTGGGTGAAGGAGGGACAGACGGACCGACGTGAGTGATTGCAGCACCCGAGGCACACCGTCAAAAGAGAGGACCGGCATGTGGTGCGGCGGGCATTGACGGCTCGCACCGCCAGATCACGAACGTTAGCACAGGAATTAGGGTGTGTTGCCCAACAACCTGTGTCAGCACGTACCGTTCGTCGTCGTCTGCAGGAGCGGGGACTTGTCGCACGGCGCCCATTGCTCCGATTACCATTGACGTTACACCACCTGCGAGTGCGGCGGCAGTGGACCGTTGAACGGCACGCCTACTCTACGAAATGGCAGGAGCCGTTCAACGCCGCACCTACTCGACGGAATGGCAGGACATTGTCTTCTCCGACGAATCCCGCTTCTGCCTGCAACACCACGATGGTCGGACCTCGTGTGGCGGCACCGCGGCGAGAGACTGTATGTCGACTGCATTATGCATCGCCATACTGGTCCGTCGCCTGGCGTTATGGTTTGGGGCGCAATTGGATATGACACCCGCCCTCCTCTGGTACGCCTCGCAGGTACACTCAACAGCCACCACTACATCTCCGACGTTTTGGATGTTGTAGTCCTCCCTTACCTGCATGACCTGCCAGCGGCCACATTTCAACAGGACAATGCGCGCCCGCACGTGGCACGCATCGTGCAACAATTCTTCACGGCCCACCAGGTGTCACTGCTGCTGTGACCGACCTGTTCACCCGATATGTCGCCCATCGACCACGTCTGGTCGCTGATCGGCCACCGAGTGGCCCGGCAAGCACCACCCGCTGCTACGCCTGATGAACTGTTGCAACGTGTGGAAGCAGCCTGGACCGACATATCCCAAGCCCACATCCAAAGCCTTTTTCCTTTGATGCCGCGGCGTGTAGCGGCCTTTTTGTCTGCATGTTCCGCAAGTCGCACGGGCATGTAAGCTCAATCGTTTGATCTTTGTATCTGTTGTTATGTGTCCAGTAAATCTGGCTTTGTTATTTCGTGTCCTTCTTGGTGTTGCATTTTGGGTGGCCAGCAGCGTATATACAAAGCGAAAAGCGATCAAATCCAATCTTTAATTATAGCGCACGACGATCCTTTTTAAGTCAGTGAGCGTGGAAAGTCAAGAAGAGCGTGCTAAAGTGTAAAAAAATTGGAATAAATATCTTTATTATAGAGATTCTTGTTAGCGAGGATTTCATTCTCTTCCATATAACATGTTTTGTATGAACGGACTTCTGTAATCTCGTCCAATTTAGAAACAGTAACGTGGCTGGTTGATAGTAAATCGGCGTGCTAAAGCTGTGGTCCATTTGCAGAACTGCATGTCACGCGTGTAAGCAATCCAACGGAGAACATTTTCATCAGGACATAAGTACCATAGAAAACCGCTATGAAGAAAAACGGATCCCTAAAATGCTAGCATATTACTATTGGACTCTAAAAAGAGATGCAGTACAACCGAAGTACAGAACAAAATCTAAATAAACTATTTTATAAGATAAGTGCAATTAACTACTTGGAGCAAAATATACTTGCAAAAATGAAGGCTTATTGTACACTGAAACAACAGGTTACTTGAGAACTGTGCCTGACAGCACAATTTAGGAAGTAGATTTGTAATCAGCATGACGAATACTGTATGATTCGGTATATGCTGTCTTTGTAACAAATAAGAAGTTTGTTTTTCTTGTTCAGTGTTAACTTACCTTTTTCTCAAATATGCGATGCAATTACAATATTTCATAATTATTTCTTTAAAACCTAATAAACAATATTGGGAACCATTCTTCAAACCTCGATATTGAATGCCAATATTACCAATCATACTTTAAACCTCGATTCATGAAAACTTCAGAAATATATAATTTTTTCTTAGATAATTTGTTGGCAGCGTTAACTAGGACTCTGTTGAACCTTAAGCTCAGAAGCAGGAGCGTTTTCTGCAAATTCCTTATGGTTGTTAATTCGAAATAATGGGTTTCATAGAGTTCAAACAAGCACGAAATTTTTCAACAAAAATAAGGGAGATGTATGTATTCAACATGATTTTATTTAACGAAGTAACGGTAATTATATGGCTTTTCTTCATCCTGATTTCGAATTCAAATAAAACAAAATCCCGCTAATATCAATATTTAATTTGCTTTTTGACGATTAGTTACGTTTCTCAAATATATCAGGATGATTTTTCAACAATCTTTACGTTATAAAAGATTTAATATTTTGATGATATATCACATTTTATAAACTGCTATATTCACACTTGACTTCTTGATGAAACTTTCGCGCTTCTGCAACCAATGTAATTTTGTAAAATCCAAATGAGCAAACATGCAATTTCCAATTTTCTATGCGTATGTTTTACGCATTTCGATGCGATTATTCTGATGTCACTTTCCCTATTAGTGAGTATGAGCTACATTTGCATCTTTTTACTTCACACATAAAAAAATATGACACAAAATAACGACTTATCGAAATAACGGTTCCCTACAGAATCTGTGAATTCGGAGACTTTTGACAAAGTCAACTTTTTTCCTATCGCATAATTTCAATTTGGTACTAAAAATCCATGACGTTTGATGTAAAGGAATTTTTCAGAACTTCAAATATAAAATTGGGCAGAAAAGGTAAGGTAAAAAATATGAATCCGCAAATTACGTGTATTATTCTTCGTGACAGAAAACACAGTACAAAACCTTAAAAATATCATACAGCTCAGATATTTTCTTTCAGAATCCGTGCTGTGAAGCAGAGCAGTCATTGAGTATTTTAACAAAATGTTTCTGAAACCTATAGTAAAACACTCATGTCACTTAACATTACAGCAAAAAACTAATTAATTAATTATTTTCGCTTTGTACAAACTTCAGTTTCGATAATACTAAGGCATCATTCAACAGTGTGTGGTTTTATACTGTGCAGGAATAATACTGTGTTAGAGAGTATACTAGCCTGCTGGGAAATATTTGATGTACTTCTGCTCCGGTTCTAAATATAATACAAGTGATACAACTAGAGGAGATCTTGCATGTTAATATCAGGCCTCGTGTCGTTGTGATGTGCAAAAGCTTCCCTTTTTGTAAGTTTAGAGACCACAGTTAGCAACGCGATGTTCAGCAACCACCTGCTATTAATTTAACGCCACTGTGTCAAGGAATGGAGAGAGTCAGAGCCCTGAGACAAACATTACATGCTTCACCGGGATCAGAGACCGGACCCGCAATGGAAGAATTGTCAGAAACCAGAGGTTTAATCACTGAGCAACCGTTGAAGCCTCTACAAAATTGCGTTTCAGATGAAGAATATTTTCATTTCAGACATCTGGGTTTTAGTCTGATAATTGTTGGAGCAAAATATGGATTTCTATATAACAAATATCACAATTAAACAGCTTTATAAGTTTTCAAATGGTCCAAAAATTTTATGCCGATAGAGAAAATATTATTTAGGCATAAGGCAGGAAACGTACAAGCCAGATCTTTTGTCGACATCTAGAATACGTAAAACGTTCTTCTTTACTTAAATATTAACGAATATCTTCGCGGTACACATCATATAAATTCTTAATGATTGTAATTTAAAAAGTGGCTGTAGAAGAAACGAAAGTTACTTAAGCCAGAAATAATGCTTGCAACCGAAGTAATTTCCATTGCATCGTCACAGTGTTTCCTTTTTTGATAATGACGATTTGAAATCTATTCAGGACAAAACATTACACACATCGCCACATAAATAAAGCGTTTACTTCAAAACAAAATAGTGTATTTCCAGTCTGTTACGTTATCATACAGACTAAACTTTTTTAGTGATTGATTTGAAAAGTAGGAACGTACTTCAGTCATGTTGAAACCTGAAATGTTCTCTGCGGCACAGCATGAAACTTTCAACCCTCATAATAATTATAGTAAACGTGGAGAAGTAAGACATTTTTGCATATTAAAATTAAGTCTGAAAATTGCAGTTAAAATTTTTTTCCGGTCTTACAACCGTGACCTTCGGTGTAACAAAAATCTTATAGAAAAATGCGTGGTGATGACGAACTACACCCTCACAAGGGTAAACATTTGGGAGCTGTGAGTATCGCTATCATCAGAGAAGAGAAAAAGTTTGATATAAAGCTTTAAATTTAAATTACTTGAGGTTAGCAGATAATTCTTTCTTAATTAAGAAAAATTTGAAATACATGATTCATTAGGTTTACTTTGAAGTGAGACAATTCTAAAGTATATCAAAGAAACTGAACTAATTGAAAACTTAAATTAATTTTTATTCAGGGAGACTTCAGTTCCTAAAGATGTGAAAACTTTGAACATTACTTTCAATTTCTAAGATTTCAAATTCTAAACGTCTGTTTTCAGAAAAGCAGAATACCGAAAGGTGGCATCTCTGATTTTCTTAAAGTTTTTGTATTCCAACATTGACAAAAAAATTGGGAACTTCTCATTTCGGTACGCAAAGGTTAAAATTAGTTTGGAAGAGTATTCGAAAACACAACGCTCGTAAAACTTTAATCTAAGTATCAATAACTGCAGCATAAAAGAAGAAACACAAATGTTGTGTTTCTTTAGATTTGACTTGATTTGTTATGGAATTATGCTTTCTTGTAAATTTATACGTAAAACCGGTTGACTACCGTCAGGTTTTTTCTGAAAAAAAGTTATATTAAATATAATAATAAGTGACATTTTGCAATCCTAAAACACCCAAATACATTTAGAAAAAGCAATTGAGTTTCCTTAGCTTTATGCTGAGTTATTTCTGTAATCCGTAGAGATGTATGTGGAAACAGTAGTTCGACAATAAAATACTGAATTTGTGCCTCATCCTAAATTGATGTCACGGCATAAATTTCATTAACAAGCTGAAAAATCAGAGTTTGGAAATAATTGAAAAATGAGTATCTTCCCCCTTTCACCAGTTTTATTTTGATGAAAATTTTTGCTTCTATCACAGTAAATGTACGCACGGTGTGGAGTTTATCTGGTATAGTTTGTTATAATGACAGACGGTTCAACTGATAATGATATGATGCATCAAGATAGTTTAATTGTTCGATGAAAAATCGCTATCGCAAGTTTAGCTATACGTACCTTAAATATCTAGGTTTCATTTTTTGAAATTGGATCGACGAATTGTTTATTTCTAGGGTGACTGGACCTGTTCGGACCTGTGCTAGGTTTGACTAATGTGTGCAGTTATGATAAGAGATACAAGGTCCATCTGACATGGGCGGAAGTTTCCTTGGAGGATAACGATGTATTTTTTACGTGATCATGGAATATTCACCAGTATTGCTAAATTCTTGAAAGTTTTACACTTGGTTTTAGTATGTTGCAGGTACAATAAGCGTTGAGGGAGAAAGTATCATTTAAAAGTATTTATTAAACTAATACATATATATATATATATATATATATATATATATATATATATATATATATATATATATAAACTTTGAGACGAATGAAAGGAATATTTAGAATACAAACCTTCCATTCATCTCTGTTGTAGGGTAGATAAGCATATTTCGTAGAATTTAACCAAATGCAAGATTTATATGTCTGACTGATATACCAGAACTTATTTTATTCCATCGGGGGTGTTCTTCATGTGCATACGCTTCCATATTTACGCTAATCAGAAGTGGAGCAATATGCAGATGTAATCTTGCCAGTGACTAATTCGTTCATATGATTATGTGGAACAAGGTATGAATCTTCTATATAATATTTCTCGCGCTCACTGTAAAATAAAAATAAAAGTATTATTTCATCTAATTTTTATTATATTTATTTTGTTTCTGGGTTTATCGACGAACAAGACAAGATCAAAGAGCTAGTATCCTAATTCTGGGGCTGTTGGTGCTGGGGAGGCGAAAAATTCAATTCATAATCTAAACAAACCAACCATGTTTGTCGAGGGATTCGCACGCTAATCAATATCGGAAAAATGATTAGATGCCTCGGAAAGGTAGACTTCTGGGGCTGCATTTTATTTCACGCTTTTGTGAATGAAAATTTGTATAGCAAGCCTAAAGTTCTACATCTTACTTTCTGACTTTAGCGTAAGAAATGTATTCAAAAGTTTCTGTTCCTATTGATGGCATAACAACAAAAAGGGAACAAACACTACCCAGATTATTTTCTAACATCCGAAAACGTACAGTCGGAAATCCATACTTCTTATAAATGTAAAATAATGTTGCTCATAAACAATTAAGGTGTTGAAACTAATATTAAGTCTCACATTGCAACTGGTATTTGAAATATCCGATGTTGGGAATTTCGTAAAATACGAAATTTCCTCGCAAAATACAAAAATACGAAATTTCTTCTTCTAATCTCATGCCATACTCTAACAGCAGAATGTGATTTTTTTTCTTTAAACACTCTTAATAGAAACGACAAGCACGCATAATGCAGAAAAGTATTATATATTCAGTACGGATTCGACTAAAATGTTATTTACAACGTCTGGTTGTAATATTACTAAATCTTTGCCGTGCGGAAAAATTCGCGGTGACTTCAAACGATATGTGACAAAGCTTCTCTTTTTTCCTGAGATTTCATTTCGTAAGAGTAAATTTATACGAGGGTGGTACCGAATGTAACCCAAAAGTGGGCATAACTGTTTTTATTAACTGACGGAGATCGTTCAAATTGCGCATGTTGGTAGAGTAACTCTTCCTCCATATTAACCCTTCTTCTTCATTGCAGGCAAATAATGGATTCCAAGCAGAAGCAACGTGCCGTCATTGAGTTCTTGACGAAGCAGGGTGCAGGGTCTCCGCCATAAACAGAAGCCTAAAGAATATTTACAGAGATAACACCATTGACAAGAGCAAAGTGAACAGATGGATGAAAATGTTTAAAAAAGAGGAAACCAGCATTAAAGAAAAACTACACAGTGGGAGATCATCATCTGCGACCACTGACACGAATCATCAGGGAGTGGGTGAATTAATTCGCGCAGGGAGACGAGAAACAATCCGTGAGCTTGTTGCACAGCTGGACTGTGGTTACAATGCCAGGGAGATGGTGGAAGACGTAGGGTATCGAAACGTGTGTGCAATGTGGAGACCTCGGCAGTTGACACCCGAATGAGGGAGAGAAGGGTGGACATTTTCTTTGATCTGCTGAAAGCGTTTCAAGCCCATGAAGACACGTTTCTTTTCGATCTGGTGACAGGGGATTAAACGTGGGCATATATATATATCCGTAAACGAAGAATCAATCCATTGAATAACGTTATACCTTTTCACCAAGGCCTAAAAATTTCGAGAGCTAGCGATCAGCACAGAAAGTTATGGTGACTGTTTTTAGGGAGGATAGGGGTGTCATCCTCATTAATTATCTGGAACATGGACGTACCCTGACCAGCGAGTGGTACATTGAGCCACTGAAGATGCTTATAGAAGCCATAAGGAGGAAGAGACCGAACAAGAATCTGAAAGAGGTCTACATTCACCGTGGCAATGCGAGAACACACACATATTTCGCAACAAATCAGGCAATCAGCAAATTAGGCTGTTCTGTGGTGCCGCATCCACCGTACAGCCCAGAAATGGCGCCCTCCTACTTCTACCTGTTCGGTCCAATGAAGGACAGTTTCTGGGAACAAGAATTTGATGACACATACGAGGTGAAAGTGGTATGGAGAAGTGGGTACAACAATTCACACCTGAAATTTCACGGGATTCTAAAGTTGGGTTCAATTCTGGAGGAATTGCGCAATTCGCCACTGAAGATGCTTATAGAAGCCATAAGGAGGAAGAGACCGAACAAGAATCTGAAAGAGGTCTACATTCACCGTGGTAATGCGAGAACACACACATATTTAGCAACAAAACAGGCGATCAGCAAATTAGGCTGTTCCGTGGTGCCGCATCCACCGTACAGCCCAGAAATGGCGCCTTCCTACTTCTACCTGTTCGGTCCAATGAAGGACAGTTTCTGGGAACAAGAATTTGATGACACATACGAGGTGAAAATGGTATGGAGAAGTGGGTACAACAATTCACGCCGCCCCGGTGGCGCAGTGGTCTAAGCGATGGCCTCTGATCATTCGTCCGAACGGGGTCCGGGTTCGAATCCCGGTGTGGCATGGATGTTGTGTTTGTCTTACGGCACTGGTTCTCTCCCTTCCCTGGAACCAGTGACCCTAAATTAGGGACGGGCGACTGCTTATAGCCCATTGAGTTGCTCACGGTGGTCGTTAAGCCTCCAATCAAAAAAAAAAAAAAAAAAAAACAATTCACACCTGAAATTTCACGAAGAGGATTCCAAAGTTGGGTTCAATTCTGGAGGAATTGCATCGCTTGTAAAGGAGACCATGGCGAGTAGTACCTTCGTATAAGGAAATAGTTAATCTACCGACATGTGCAATTTGAACGATCTCTGTTAGTAAATATGAAAGTTATGCCCACTTTTGCAGTACTTTCGGTACAACCCTCGTATTAAAGTACAAAACGCTTTCAGGAATATAGACTATCTGATCACAGATATCTGGACATTTGCCTTTTCTGAAATTCCATGTAGCAGGAAAGGAAACATTATTGAACTGATCCGCCATTTGATGCTATCGCAGTTTCCACTAGATAATAATATATTTCTGCCGGAATTGCCTTCCATCGTGCCACGGGAGAATTAGCCACGTCTGTCACCGATGCGGCATGTAAGGTCTGGCGCGCGGTAGTCGTACCAGTTCATCCCTAATTGTCCCATGGGTAGAGATTGGGACACTGTGGGGGACAGTCAAGATCTTCGAAACACGTCTACTGAAAGTATTACTCTAAAACGAAGGGCTTTCATCGAACCGTTGCAATAATGTTCTGAGCCCCGAATTGTCAAAATAGAACTACAGGACGCATCCTTAAAATTTCTTGTTACTAGAACTAGGAAGGACTCAGCCAAATTCACTGAAAACCGTTCCAGAGCACTATGCATCCTTTACAAAAGTTCACATCTGGCACAAAGAATTCCGGCAGGTGGCATTCACCAGTCATCCCCCAAACACAGAATCTTCCTTCGAATATCGAGATAGTGAAACGTAATTCATCAATTCAGATAACTCGTTCCCACTACTAAAATGTTAATTGCCTCCGAGCTTTGCATTACGCCGATCGACGTTTTGGTTTGATCTTCCAAGTGTTTGGCTTGTGTAGTTGATCGTTCATAAAAAAATTCCTTTTCAGAGCTCTTTACGAACAGTTATTCTGCTAGTTTTGCTTGCACTGACATTTTGTAACTCGGTCGGAAGTGTCTCGACCAGTACCGGGATTTGGTCGCATCTTAAGATTTAGCCCGCTGCGGTGCCACTGTGTCATTTTATTTGGACTATCAGGTCACAAAGGATCTGTTGTTGCTTCTTGACGTTTCCACTTCTAAAGAACAACCCATGAAGTTGATCGGGGTTACCGTAGCATGGTAGAATTTCCCGGACTAGTTGCTAAGATGGCACCTTTTGTCCGTGCCAGAAGAAATCTTATTAAAATAGTTCGTGGTTATTAATTAAATTCTATTACACTAAGGTGGACCCCTGTTCTACAGGACACATTGGTGTCCCAGATGAATTTGCATTTTTGTATCCAAGTTCAAATCACCCCAGTCAGGCACAGTGCCTCAGTGGGTTTCTCTGAAGCCGCCGTATTCTTCTCGCCCATAAGGGGGAGGAAAGCACGAAGTTTAATAAATAGAAACACAAGTAATAATCTCTCAGCTATTCCATAGTTCGAACGGCCGCCCTTTCAAATGAATGAATTGACAATGTATCAAGGGTAAAATCATGTCATTAAATATAATTCATTTTTCAAATATTATAAAGAAAGTTACGGATTTTATTGTCAATTCCAGTTATTGCTGTTGTTACATACATGATTTCGTTACTTTCTTCACAACTTTCAGGCGAATTCTTCTTTCCATTAAATTTAAAGGTAAATTTTATAATTATTAGGAAATAAATAAATTTTCCCAATCAAATTTTCCTGCATTAATTTTTACTCAACTCTTGTGAGCATTAAAGCAACTAAAGTATCTTTCTATCTGAGAATTTCCCAAATGCTTTGAAAGAGTGCATCATTTAAACAAAATTAAATTCAAAACACGATTCAAAATTAAATAAAAATCAACAACATTCTCGGAACTTTTAAATTACATCATACAATCATAAACGCACTCGGAGCGGCATGCGTCTACGGAGACCCATTTTTATTAGAGTTCAATGGACGGACATCACAGAGAATAATGTTCTGAAATTCCTTTATGAAATTTTGTAAAAAAAATGTGATTTTTTCTGAAAGGTAGACAAAATATTTTTTTAGATAGGGAATTCAACACCCGCTTTTTTTGATGAAGCGCTGCTGAAAAGGAAAATTAATGTATCTTAACTATTATTCTATAAAGTAAATATGAAATAAAATCTACCTGATAGGCTATGTTTTTCACATTTCCCCAACGTGATCAAACGTGGACTCTTAAAACTCAGTGATAAGGTGCTTGATTTCGCGTTTCGCATCACAAAGCATCATGTATTCATTCGCTGCTTACATTAATTCACGGCATCCTTCTTTAGGATGGGTGGGGCATTAATGGTGAGCAAACTTTTAGAATGGGCTATGTTGTATAACTGGCATTAAAGTCGCGTATGATAATTTCTTATTCGCTCCACCTTTCTTGCCCCTGATTGGCTGATACGTTGGCCCAAGGGGGCAAGTCTCTTTTTAGCGGAATGTGGATTCAAGGTACCATACCTTACGCTTTTCCGCGCTTTCTGACAGTTCTAATGCTCCTTTCCTTTACTCACTATTTCTATTCAGCTGATACTAACGGAATTCTGCTTGCTTTGAAAGAACATCTCTAGAAGCGTAAGTTTCCCAAGGCAAAACAATAACAGTCAAATTACAGGATTTACTTGCTTTGCGAAGCCAGCTCCCGAAGCGTAAGATTCCCAAGGCAGAACAATAACAGTCAAATTACAGGATATACTTGCTTTGCGAAGCCAGCTCCGGAAGCGTAAGTTCAAAAACGGACACAACACCAAACTAAAATAATTATTCAATTCGCAGTCTGAAATTTATCTTTTCACCAACTTAGCTCTTAGCCAAAGGTAATGCTTATATTCTAACTTTAATTTTTCATTACGTTTTTTTAAACTTTCCTATCTGAATACCTGTTCCATCTCCTCTTCTACAGGGCGGTTAGTCTTACGGTGTCACTTCTTTCCCGTCTGTCGAGATCCGTAAGGATTAAATACGGGCGACAAAGTCTTTTGAGGGAGCCAGTAACCAAAATGAGTTTTTCAAAATTTTTGAAGAGTGTGCTTCAAAATGTTCAAACTTCGGTTCTTGATACGGGATTTGAAAGGACAGAGATTTTATCAAAATGGCACACGAAGCTAGGTCAGCTCTTATTAAGCGTTCGAACTGCTGATCGCAACCGGAAGTGCACTGTTCCGAAAATACCATTCCTGCCGTTACTAGTGTCTATCGCTCTTCGAAATTAAAAAAATCACAAAAATCAAATTGTTGAGATTGGCTGACGCGAAAGCAAGTAAACCTAGTAATCAAGGTGAAATAGCTAAACGCGATATCTCATATGAAACTGTACGATAAATGCATGACCGAAAGAATTTCTTTGTTTTACAACTTATCTTACACATATAGTGCGCACTTGGTTGTGTGTGCCGCTTTTGAATAGGGTTTCAGAGCAATTATAAAGTGTTTCCTGAAACCTTTCAATTATTTTTATAAGTAAAATTTAAAATAAATTAACAAAAATTATCTGGTTAACAAATATGTATATTTTAGGTTTTACCAATATTCAAACATGAATTTATTTGTCTCATTCAAGACAAATTCTTTCCACATTAAGCCAAAATTTAATGTAGAACATCTTGAAAGATCACGTAGTATGCGTACAATATTAGGACATTCCTTATTGCATACCAGTGTCTTTCAAATTTCGGTCCTGTGTTTTTTGTTCGTACGATTACCAAAGGAGTTGTTCTTTTACCGCATGTTTTCAGGTTGTACTGAAACAGTAATGTGATGTTCGAATTCGACCAGTCAAAGAACCGAAAATTTAGGTTATAGAAATGTAGATGAAATATAGCTAGCAGGTCGGTCAACAAAATAAATTGTCATCCATATGGTACACAGGAATGAGCACCAGCTCCAGAAATGTGATTTACAAGGGCAATACTCTTCTGGTGCCGAATTTTAATCAGTCGATCTTTGTAGAAAAATAGCTCAGTGCTAAACAGCCACAAAGGAAGAAACGATATCGTGCAGGCCCATGGCTGAAGTGGGCAGAGGCATACACTTCTGTCGAATTTTAGAAACAGGGCTGTGATTGCATTCCCAGATGTCATAGTTGGTGAATTTGTCGTACGGCGCTGTAGTTTTCCATCCCTGCAACTAGTGATCGTTTATTAGGGAACAGCGATTTACTTGCAGCCGTCCGAGATGTTCATACTGGTAGGAACAGATGGTTGGTTGGTTGGTTATTAGATTTTATTGGCGCAAGGGCCATGGTTGGCCAAAGAGCGCCAGACACAAGACAAACAGACAAAATTAAAAAACGGGGCATAAATCGCAAAATCTGGCTGACCAAGTAAAACTGAATCATGAGTACAAAGGAAGGGCCAAAAAAGACAATGAAACAAACAGTATGAAAAACGTGGTACAATGGTGAGAAACAAGCCGATTAAGTAAAACTGAGGAATGAGAATGATAAAACACATTACGAAATCGAACACAACTACACATAGGATGAGTCACTCTCCTCCCCCACACACTCCAATGTAATGCTGGCCGAGGGCGAGGACGAACTGTCACTATCCTCCCCCTCATGTTCCTGTGCAATGTTGGTAGAGGCTGGGGACGAACTGTCACTCTCCTCCCCCGATGTTCCTCTATAATGTTGGTTGAGGGTGGGGACCTCGCTGAGTCCGAGACAGTTGCAATGGTGGGCAGTTGGACCGCGACAGTTGGATGGACACTGCACACCTTTGCGGATTGAGGGCCGGGTCTTCCGCACGTGCAGGCTTTCTGCTGAGAATTGGAAGAGTCAGTCGTCTTCGAAAGAGAAGGCGCAGACTCAGCTATTCGAAAAGGCTGGAGCTCGGGGAAATCCACCTGTGTCGCTTGTTCAGCTGTAGATTGCCTGGCAATTCGTCCTCACTGCATGGCAAGAGATCAAACTCCGAAATAACACCCTGAGAGGTGTTAAGAAACGGGTGAGGTGTCACTTTTACAGGAATGCCTTGAAGACTAGTGAGGTGCAGAAAAGTGTTACTCTGAGAAACACTGCAAGTTTGGACAAGCAGGTCCCCAGAGCGAAGCTTCCTCACAGACTTCAAGGGGCCAACCGCAGCGTCCAAAGCTTTAGAAATGAAAAAGGGAGATCTGGTGGACAGTCTCTCATGCGGATCGATGGATTCTACAAGTAAGTGAGTAGCATGCGTAGTCACAGCAATCGAGGGGAGACGACGCTTCGGAGCGACTGGTACAGCCGCCGAAGAAGAGGTTCCACATTCTTGGTCCAGGTCAAGGTCTAAAGACCGTTTAAGGGTATGAGACTTGGTAGGGTGAGAAGACGAAGGAGAGTCGTTGTCAACTATCATTTTCTCAGGTGACTTAAATTTGGAGTTTTGTTTTTTGTGTTTACCCATGGAAAAAAGGAGGAAGATTCGTCTGCAGACTACTCCACCCACCACCGAGCCCTACAAGGGAGAACTGGAGGTCATCAAGCCAAGAAAATGACGCTGGACACAGTTCTGGAGCTTATACGTCGCAGATATAGTCCGTTGGCTGTGATCACACGCACTCGGCGGACACTTCGGCCTCCGGGTACCGTCATGCCAACGCCTTTGGCATGATCCCACAGCCCCCGGGCTCACCCTGCCGTGCTATACGACACAAAAGCCGCTAAATCCCTGCACACAACTTGGTACAAGACTTCTGACTAGAGGTGGGTTAGTCTCTAGCCTCCCGTTTACAGCGAAGCCGGGGTCGAAGAGGAGTGTTGGTACACAGGAGGCACTTATCCGGTCTCCTGCGACCTCAGCCGCCAGACATCCCATTTCCGCCTCACGGGTCTCCGCACGCGGCAAACATGCAGGTAGGTCTAGCACCCAAACCAGCTAAAAGGAAAAAAAGAAATCCAAAGAAGACAAATCCTGGAAGGGAACCTAAACGGAATCTCAGCAACCTACGAACTGAGCGGTTAATATAATACAGTTAGTGGTGGAGGGTAACAAAACCACAAGACCGGGGTGATAGTACATAACGTAGTAGCGATTAGGTAGAATACAACACGGGCAACTAGCCAGTGGAGAAAATAAATAAAAACAAAAAAGCGAGACACAAGACCAGCTAGGGATCGTGGGGCCGCAACTCCCCAACAGCTGGATGAACAGCCGTCCCTGCAAACACCAACAGCACCGAAACAAAAAACAAGCGGTGGCATGACATCAGATGTTGACCAGTCACAAGGTCAGCTCGGGCCGTGGGGGCGCCGCTCCCCAAATAACTGGAAAACCAGTTATCCCCGTGCGGGGGGAACAGATGAGTAGCACATATTTTAATGCATAACTTTTCATCCATATCTCCTGTTTCTTCGAATTGTCTGCAAAACTTCAAAACATGTATCCTTATTTAAAAAACTGTTACAGTAGTTAATTATTAGAGTAGTGCATCATTGCTGAGGATTGTAGAACAAATCCTAAACAATGATAAACTACTGTGGGTTGACAAAATTCAGGCAAAATGTTGTTCGTCATTCGGACTCCGAAATCTCTTACTGATGACAAGAAATACGTTACCTTCGGAGCAGATGTTTATCATAACGTATTGCGTCACCTACAAACACTAAAAGAAGAAATCAACCGTTATTTTCCAGAATGTGATAAAGTTAAAACTTCTATTAAGAAACTAATTCGTAATCATTTCAGTGCCAAGTCCAAGGATCTTTCTGATGAAATCCTGGAACCTGTTATCAAATTCTACACGATTGCATTTTTCGGAATTCGTTTGAATCTGGTGTGAAAATGAAGAAGTTGTGGTGTAAGAAGGCCATGTTTTATAGAAACGTTCAGCGAATCGCCTTATGGTATCTTTCGGTGTTTCCAACAACGTTTTTTTGTGAACAAGCATTCTCTACTCTGCTACTGACTAAAGACAAGCAAAAAAATCAGCTGGACGCAAGCGGCGACATACGACTAGCTTTGAGCAGCGGTATCAAAGCTGTGTAACCCGAGAATTAAACGCCTAGTGAAACAAATGCAAGGCCAAAAATCACGTTGATTATAATACCAAGTAAGAGTGCAACAATTTCAGTTGATTTCAGTTATTTCAAATGTTATTTTGGTTACTTAAAATTAGTTACATGAAAATAAGAACAAAAATATTTTTAGTTAATAAATATATTTACAAAATAAATTGCACTTTTCCTTAGTTGCCTGATGTCCTGGAAGGTAGGGTTGCCGTCCGCGCTTTATCTGCCTTTCGAGTCAGTGGTCGGCGGTTAACTTAAGGTTAGGAAGCAGTGTTTTAATTGAATGTTCTGAAAAATGGTTTTGCCACCCCGGTGATGCAATGGCCTAAGTTATGGCTTCTGATCAGTCGTCTGAGATTGGTTCGACTTCGAATCCCGGTGAGGCATGGATTTTGTTTTTGTCTTACGGCGCTGGTTTTTGTCCTTTTGCTGGAGCCAGTGGCCCTAAATTAGGGACGGGCCCATTACGTTGCTCATGGTGTTCATTAAACCTCCAATCAAAAAGAAAAAATGGTTTTAAGAAATTACCTGCCGGCACTGGTAATGGAAATCTCTGATATTTTATTCAAGAGACTCGGAAAGGAATTAGAGAAAATAGTGAGTCATATTATTCAGATATGCTGGAAAATAAATTTAATATAAAGTAGAAGAGGTTTCACAGGTAGGGGAAGCTCTGGTTTTCATTGTGTAATATTAATATGGAATTATAAAAAAACCCGTAAAAGATGGGATTTTGTTTGTAAAAGAAAATCCCATCTTTTACTAAAAAGAGGTAGTGATTAATCCCTACATCACATAAATCGCGAAATGACCTAATTAAACTAGGTACGAGAAACACATATTTGTTTAATTTGAAAAGTCGATAAAGCAGCTACGTAAAATAATGCTAAAAAACAGAAAATAATAAGCAGAAATTCCCCTCAAAACTAGGACAGATAATTATAGCTTGAAAGGAAAATTACTTAAACAAAATAATCGGTACTTCTATGAATTTTGCTACACCTTAAATTTAAAAAGTTCATACGTTTGATTTTATGACGACTCTTTTTTTTTCTCTTCAATGCTGAAGAATTCAAGCAGGTACAAAAGCATGAGCAAACAGAATTTTCCGAAAAAGTTGAAGCAAAATATCTTTCAAGCATTTCCCTTTATCCAGATGCCGGTGCAAGAAATAATATTGAGAGGTGTCTTATATAGTAATTTCCTTGTGAAACGTTAGGTCTCCGCAAACTTAATTTTGATATTGTAGCGGTACATCAAGCGAGTCAGACAGTGACTCAGCATTATAAATATTTCGCAATAGCTTTCTTTCAGAATAAAACCCCGTATTTCGATTCTTTTCACGCTCCAGGCAAGTCCATTTTAAGGTGATTGCAGCGTAAAGGGACCCTAACTCTTTAAGCTTTTCCGCGCATTCTGAGAATTCTAATGCTCCCTTCTGGTACTCATCTTTTTGTTCAGGTGACAGCAACATGATACTACTTGCTTTGCAAAAGGCAGTTGTAAAGCTCTATTAGACCCTAGCAAATAAAATCCTTCGGCGCCTTATGGTTCTTCATCCTGCTCTGCAGAGGATAGCTTTTAAGCTCTAACATTTCCAAGAAAATGCAAGTCAGGATTGCATACAAAAAAGGTAAAAATTCAATTCAGGTATATGAGAAGGAAAAATCAATCATAAGTGATATCTTATCAAAACATAAAATATACAGTGCATTAGAAAACAAAACCCTACCTAATAAAAACCAATACTTAAACATAGGATGCTACTGGCAATAATATTGCTTCATTTTTGGCTATTGAGTGCATTTATTCAGACAAGTTAATTTTTAGCCTTTCACTGACTACGCATGCAGCCAATGGCAATGCATAACTCTAAATCTAATGTTTCATTACTTTTGCTTTAAAGCTCTCCTATCTGAACATCGGTTCATTCCTAATTTCAAGATGCTTGAGCCTACATCATCACGTCTTTAACGTCTGTCAAGATTCGGTTGAATGGCCTTTGGGTGACTTGATCTTTCGAGGGGCCAGTAATCTAAGAGGGCTTTCAAGGTTACAGGAGCTTGGCTTCAGAATTTTGAATCTTCGAATCTTAATATGTCTGTTGTTCAGAATAAAGGAAATATAGGTATAACAATGTTAAGCATTGGTGTGTGCGTGCATTTATATGAGACAAATGCAGTTCATTATATCTTAAAGTTTTCACTATTTTATTTACCAAAATGCCATTTTTTGAACAATTCCTGATTACAGTAAATTTTCTGCATATATTTACGCTGCTCCAAGTCTTTCGACGAATGGTATTTTTAACATAAAACTTTCTATGAAAAACATATATTTATTTTATCGCTAGGCCACTGACGTTTTTCGTTCTTGAAAACTAATTTCATGATTATTCGTTACACTGTAACGGAATTTTTCCGCTTTAATAATTTAAGTAAAAAAATCCTGTATTATTTTTTACATAAGTATGTTTATATTCCGTCATGAGAAGTAATGCTACATCCAGACTGTTAATTTCAACTTAATTAAAAAAAGATTCCCGTTCCGTAAGTGTTAAAATTTAAAATGACCTATCTTTTTTGCCACCAAAATTGGTGAGACGAAATTCTTTAAAACACTGTGATAATTTGTAATTCTCTTCTGTGTTTGTTCACTTGCACAAGTATAAGATTGCTAAATTTCTGAATTCCATGCATGTGGACCTATTGTAAGACTGTCAATTTTCTCTTTTGAGAAAAATAACACGTAATCTGAATTGAAGTTGAGAGTTACGCATTCCTCTTTACTCTATATGTGCTATAAATATTTCAATGCAAAAGACAGTGATATAAGCGAAATATGTGTTTGTGCTGTACAGATGTCTTCACACTACTGTGATAGCTGTGTACCCCACATTCAGGAGCTGCTTCAGAAAATGGTTTATTATTTTTATATCATTATCATCATCATAGTCATTTTCAACCATTATAAATCCACTTCTGGTAGAATGTTTTCCCAAGTAATTTCAACAGCGGTCTGTCTTGAGACATTCTCTTTCGTGACACACCCGCATAACTGCCAGAAGTAATTCAAAAACTATCGAAGTTATGTTAAAATAAGTTTCTGTGTTCCACGTAAATTTTGTCTTTTATTATTCAAATGTCAACTTCTATTTTGTGGATGCCTCTCTTTTGATAAATTTAGAACATCAGAAAAGAAGTTTGCGTAAGTTATTGAGCATGCTTTTGCACTTCAGGCAAATGAAAAACTATGAAAGTATTACTTTTCTGTAAATGCTTGTTTTGGACACCAGAACAATATATTACTGACAAAATTACAAAAAATGGTACAGCTAAGTTTCAATTATCTTCTAATTTTCAAATCTGATAGTTTCCCGCAGTATATTATTCTTAAAATATAATTTATTAAGTAAAAATGCAATTTTTCTTAATTGTTTGTCTATTCCCCAAAGCTTTTAGTGCAAGTAGGAAAACACGTTATATAAGCACATCAGCAAACACTTTCTTTAAATGTTATTTTGGGTCAAATCCATTCTTACATTATTTAGAGCTGGTGAACTCCACCTAAAAGAAAGATGACCTTAATTGTTGCCATACTTATCCTCATTATGTATTCAGAACAAACTTCTTAATTCTATCCAAACAAATGACCTAAATTTATTTTTCTTCGCAGTCCAGTTAGATTACTGCTACATTCAATTCCGATGCACTAATACATTTAAGTTTCGGGTAAACCTTCCGCGTTCGGTGCGGAAATAGTTTTTCAAAGGGACGATAGACGGCGACACGTTATCGCTGCACCATTAAGCATTTCGTTACGTTGTGAAAGTGGCAAAGGACGTGAATAATATGAATTAAAGGTAGCCCTTGAAATGACCTTTTTGATGTTGATTGTGGCATATGTGTGAAATATTTATTTTGACGCAGGAGTTGTTTTTCCTCATGAATATGAAACTGTGTAGCTAGCAGAATAAAATTAAGAAAGGTTTTATCTGTCAGGAAAGGACTGTCTCGTCGCAGGAATCAGGACTTCAAAGCAATGTTCAGAGGAAAGATGGTAATTCCGTCGGAATAAAATTTCCAGAATATGGTCTGCCAAGTACATTTACATTAGGAGGCTACCATAAACTGTGAGACTAGTTGTCTGCAATACGAATACCAGTCGCTAACTCTCTCAGTTGATGTGGTAACATTGCCATGTGAGGTTTCTTCAATCGCCTCATGTAAGACAATCCTTTGACGAAATAATACGTCAGAATCATCACTCTATTAATAGGAATCTGAGCATAAAAATAACACGTATCAAGTGTACGGGAAGAGTACTCATCATTCTCTGAAGCGTGCTTCTTCCGACACCTGAATTGTCCTAAACGATGAGACGCATCGACACGTAGAGTCACGAGATGGCTGAACGCATTTCACGTGCGAGAAAAGCCGAGGATAGCTGAAGTACTACCATGGCGCTACCTATTAATGCTTTCGGAAATAGCTGTCGGCAGAGCGGGCCGAACATGGAAGTTTAGCATTTTTTACACCAGTTGCAACAACAGCACAATGGTAGAATTTGGAAGTCTGTTCCAGGTAAAGAATCATTGGCATTCAGGCGTATGTTGAATAACTTACTACCTTGCAGTCTTGTGAGAATCTCTCTCTCTCTGTTCTACATAATAGCCATCACATTTTTTATTTCTTTTTATATTTTCACGCCTGCAATCTTAAAGAATGTTTGCATCAGATAATATTCAGTTTTTTTTAAGAAATATAAATATTAGTATATCCTTTCAACACGTACTGTTCGGGAAAATTTAGAAAGAATCATAAACTTTCTTTTTCTTTATGAGGAACGTCATTAGCAGACATTTCGATAATTTCGAAAATGCAATTTCTTGTCCTGTTATTTACTTCTTGAGAAAAAAAAATCTATATTTGTAAACCGAAGCATGTCGTAATAAACCAAAGATTTTACTTGAAAAAAACAAAAAGCTTTTCAAAAGAGAAAAAAAGAACAAAAAAGACGACCCACCACAATATGTTAATACAATGTTTAGCAAATAGCAAATTTCCTGAATCAAATGCTTATGGCAACCCCTTTCAATTGTAGTTTGAAATTCTTGTAATTGTAATTTTATTTTGGAAATCATTACTGAAAGTAATAATGCTAAAAATCTTAGGTGTGTCAAATCTGTGCTGTTCCATAGCCAACAGTTTCAATATAATTTGATTAAAGTAATATCTAAAGTTCTGAATTTCTTTTACCTCCTGAGTACAATACATAGGATAATTATCTGTGTTTTCATAATTGCAGGTAATAAACGTATAATAGGATTTTCACTAGCCAATTCAAACGCGATTTTTTGGAAGATTATCGTTTACATTTGAAATTATCATTCCGAGAAGATAATTATCTGATTCCTGATACAGATTTATGATCTTCCAGTTGCTTCATGTCTTGATGGTTTTAATAATTAAGGTAATGTTTTAAAAAGTTTTTCACAAAATGTTAATGCCCATAATTATATAAATATGGTAGGCTTTTCCTACAATATGTCACTGTACGTAAACATATTAAAACGTGTATGCTACGTTTAAGTAACTCTCAGGGCGGTTAATTGTACGCCGTTCCTTGTTCAGGACACTTGCTTCAATCGGAGTAGAGCCAACTTATATTACAAATACGCCATCAGTGAATGTTTTGGTGGTAGAACGCCGCCCATACTAGTACGACAGGATAAATTATAATATCATGGCTCTGTTACGTACGCAATGGCGTGGCGCACTTCCGTCCTTCCTTTTGTGGCTTTGGAACAGTAATTTTCTCTATTACTAACACCGAATTATTATTTGCAAAGCATTGAAATTTTAATGCTCCAAATAATTATTGCTATTTGAAATCGTAAAGTTGCAACGGTTATTAATTCTAATAAAAAATTCCTTTGGATACGGTCTGCATTTTGTCAAGTTTCATCCACCTGTCAAACCACGGTTTTGCTATTCTTCTTCCGCGTGTAATATGTATGCTAACATTTTTCTGCAATTTTACCTAAAAAAACATGTCAGGAAAAGAGGCAGAGACTATATTCTTTTGCATGAATGAAGAAAAGTAAGAATTTTGCTTAGTATCAGACACACGTCTTCGTTTCAGAACTTAACTAGCGTTAATATCTGTGATTGTAGTGGTGTAGCAGCGTGACGAATGTAAAGATGCCGTATTCAGCGCTTTGTGTCGCTGCACTATCGGTGCATAGCGTTGCCAATCGCGTGACTCGAGAGGAGGACGTGATCATCTGTCTGATCTTCCTACAGATCATGCACGTAAACTTTTCAGCCTAATATCCTTGTTTGGGATGGTATCGGTTTCAAAAGCCGTTCGTCAATCCTACGCACAGTTTGTAGGACAACAGATCTTTGATACGTTAAGAAAAAAGTGTTGCAGCACATTCGTTGCTACATCGTAACTGACACACAGTTTCAGGAAGAAAACATCAGCGCTCACTTTGCCCGCGCAAACTGGTAAGCGCCTCGCGAAGTCGTTGAATACGGAACATCAGTGAACATAGAATGGTCAGGACATCATCCGTGCCTATTTTCCACTCGATGTTACGCATTGTTTGAAAATGTATATCCTACCGTGGCTGTCATAAGAACTGTTCAGGCAGCATCATATGATTTCCTTTTCTTTTAATGTTGGTGATGCTGTCTTTTGTTAATAACTTCGATGACATTTTTTTATTGCTTTTGTGCCCGGTGCCTCATTGAGGGCACCTTCAGCACACCATCAACTTTGAACTCTTATCAGGAATCCACCTCATGACTGAGAACGATTGTTGCTCTCACTTTCGCAATTAAACAAGTTTCACCCGGAAACGAAAGTCCTATTACCTTGAAGCAGCAATGCGTTTAATAATGTTTATAATTTTCTAAAACCAATGCGCTTGGTTTTAGAAAATTTTGCTAAAATATTTAGCAGATATAATAATTTAAAATTAAAGGGTAACGTGTTACGCTCTTCGTATATGAAATTAAGTTCCGTCTCCCTAATCTGTTCTATTTACATTGCTATAACCACAACCTTCACTATCACCAAAAAAGGTGGAAATTCACCATATTTTGAAATGATTCAACATCCGCGGGTTTCTCTCCATTTTATACATTTTATACTTCAGCGACCGGCATATTTACACTAATTTGCACAAAGGTACATCTAAGTTGCTATTTGCTTTTCTTCTTTTTTTTTTTTTTTTTGGACATGGGATTTAGTATATGACACACAGGTAACAGAAAATCGTATTCTCATACAGCTATTCTATAATAACTATATTTTGGCTCGTGTTTAAAATAACGTTTTGAAGAAAAGGGAAGGTCGAATTTCCGATTCTAACAATATCACAAGGATTTAAAAAGTACTGTTAAATATTGTGTCAAATTAAATGCCGTGTGTAGTGTAATGTATCCATGAGATGATGACGTTACTTTAAAAGCACCACTATATGTCCCCTTGCATTTTACCCGCTGCACACATATTGGGCATGTTTTTACAATACTTTAGCTTAAAATGTCTCTATATGATCACGATGGTTTATTTCGGAATTAAAAATCAGCAGTAGCTAAAATTCTGTTAGCATTCTCAGATAAATTATTGTCAGAACATTTTATCAATGTGGACAAAATAATTCTAAACTTTCTAGACTACCGCAATGGCAGACTCAAATGTTGATTCTATTCAAAAAATTACCAAAATTGTTTTACAAAATGAGACGTGATTGCATTTCACACGTCACATGTTCATGTATTAGCTGATTTAAATGCCACCAAATGAAGTGTTATTTATTGTTATTTAAAAACGGCTAAGTTTTAACAAAATGAAGTATACTAGGTTATAATATAAAGTTATTTGTATCAAGGTACACATTTTCAGCCTTGAGAATACATTAATGCGAAGAAAATGTCTGCAGAAATTTCTACCAAGGAAAACATGGGGCACATTTCTTCGGTGCATTCATCCTACAGAGTCATTTGGGAAATAATGTTTGCAAACAAAGTTCTACAAGGAAATATCAGTTTTCGTTATGGGTGGAAGGAGGGATTCACAAAAAAAAGAGCACCAAATTGGATGTAAATATTATTCACTACCTAAAATGGTACCTACCTCATGACACTGTTTGCATGTTTTACACTTTCCTTATCTGAAACCTCCATTGTTGGTTCAGTCGGCACGTTTTCCTGCTAAAACAAACTATTGGGAGCAGGATACCCCAAGGCAATGGAACAGTTCGAGTGATCAGCCAGCACATACAGGTAGCGCACAGCGGTTACATAAGTACCGAATTGTATGTGAATATTATATACTATGTAAAATGGTACCTTTCTCATGATATTGTTTGCATACCGCTTAAAATATGACAACCACCTTGTTTTCCACTTTCCCTATCTAAAACCCCAGTTGTTGGTTCAGAAGGCGCGCTTTCCTGGTAGTAAGGCTAACCACTGCGAGCAGGATACGCGAAGGCAAAGAAATAGTGCGAGTAATCAGCCAACACATGCTGGTTGCGCGCAATGGTTACATACGTTTCGAGACAGAATAAGGGACCAAATGTTACCAATGAAAAGCCTTCCCAAAACATCACTGAGCCACACCGCCTTGAACAGAGCCAACCTGATACGACGGGGCCATGGCCTAATCTGTCGAATCCATACCCCCCGCTCCTCGTCAGCTCGGTTCAAATGAAAATGGAATTCATCTGATTACACGATGCGGGCCCACTCTGCATATTTATTATTTTGATGTATCCGGCAACGTGCGAGGCGAAATAACCGATAACGAGCATTACAAAGTGTCACGCTAGTAGGGAGTACATTCCCTTTGCCCAGGGTATGCAGCGTACAACGTACCGTTAGCTCAATGACGCTGCTTGTGCCTTCGACATTGATTGCAACTAATTCAAACCACTTCCAAACGCTGATTATTTACATTAATTCCGACGATTAGCAACGGCGGCCTTAATTACTGTATGTAATTTACGCGCTTGAATGCAATATTGACTGGTCTATGACCGAGGTATTTCTGATGAATCTGGCCCGGAGTAAACACCGCAGAACAGGTCCTAGTCTTGCAGACCTTGTAAATAAACCTGTGTATCGTGTTTTTATTACTGAATCACTTGTGAGAGGGATTGCATGAGACCCCCATTTACTGAATGTGCACGTACTTGTTTCTTAGATACCATCAAAGAACTTTTGTCCCAAAAACTCCCGTTGACGAACGGATCTGTCAGCCAGTGATGTGAAAAATTAATTTTGTTTGCCCCGTCCATTAGCACGTCGCACACCCGGGCTATGGCCGAAGGGTGTAGAATACCGGTCCCGTGGGGGCGGCAGACACCCACAGGTCCCAAGACCTATCCTGACCGGGTGAAAGACAGTGGTTTCCGGATCCTGACGGTGTTGCTCACGCAGCGGCGTCACTTTTCTAACTTAGAGAGAGTTACGCATATCATTGCGAAGTCTGCATTTAGACAGTGCTGATACAGTCATCAGCTTAGCTTACGAGGCCTTTGCGAAGCAGTCAGTCTGTAAGAGCCTGGAGATTCTATGTTGACCCGGTCATCAATAGCATGTGGTCGGCACCTGCTAGTTCTCCGGACGCTGGTAGGTAAGTTTATGCTAAACTTATGGTACTCCCCTAATACGGTTGTCATCGGAAACAGTACTTTTCTTACGACTATGGCGATAGAATCACTCATTTGTTTATCTACGAGAATACGTCTATAAACGTCGCTAATAACACCACGTTTACTCATGTTTGTGGACTGCAATACACGGTTGAGAAGCCCTGCTGTCTGGATATTTATGGCCTACGTTTGGTTTTGGTCTATTCCATTTTGCGTGGGGGTTGCTTGTGTCAACTGCCTATCAGCTCTATCTCTAACGTTTTGTCTACTGAGTGTAAAATGAAAATGGCACGGTACAGAAGATATTTTTGTGCCGCTTCTTTTTCACAGCCTCTGACATATATGAAGAGAACGTGGATCAGCTAAAAACGGAACCAGAATATCCGCCTTGAACAATTAACAAATACGATTAGAATAATTGTTTCAGAGGGAAACATAATGTTCTAGAGGATTAGCGCTCCGAAGGCAGTTCTATATACACTGGCGGAAAGTGAAAAAAGAACACCAAGAAGGAGACGTCTAATACCAACGAAATTTATACAGCATAATAACGGAATACATAGGATACCGTGATCAAAACATTATGGCAAAATACAGTTGTATTTGCTGGCAAACTGAAAAATAACATTTCCATGTAACATGGTTAGTACGAGGTTGAACCGCCATGAACTGCGTCACGCTGTGCAATTCTGGCATGGAGTCTGTCGTACAGATGTTGAATGTAAGTTTGGGGTATTGAGTTCCAAGCATCCTCAACCTGGACGCGTAAATCGGGGATGGTCGTTGCTGGCCGTGGAAACCGGATAAGTCGTTGTCCCATAAAATCCCACACGTGCTCAATGGGGGACAAATCCGGTGAACGTGTAGGTCATGGAAGTTGTCTCACACCCTGACGTACATGTTGAGTTGCATGTGCCGTGTGTGAGCGTGCGTTATCTTGCTGGAAAACACCACGATGGACCGACATTACAAATGGCAAAACAACGGGCTGAATGATGTTGTTGATGTAGGAGGTGCTGTTTAACGTACCCGGTACACACACTAGTTGTGTACGAGAGCTATAACTGATCGCTCCCCCACCAGGAGACCAGGTGTAGGCTCCGTGTGTCGCTGGCGGATGCAAGAAGGGTGGGGACGCTCCCCTGTGCGTCTACGAACACGCATACGGCCACGCGCATTTATCTCTCATGTAGTTGTCCCTCAAAATTTGACTAGTACGTACATTTCACACACTCAGAGGACTAATGTTTCTGAAAATTTCACAAATCCGGCAAACGCTGTTTCTGCATACGTTCCTGTCTGAATTCCTAAAATATATAGCAGATTCTTCTGAGATCAGGCAGAAGCGTCGTGACACCTACCTTGTGGCAGAAGTACAAAACAGAATAGAACAAAGACGAATGGAAGTGAAAAGAGTAGTTTCCTCCATTTTTCGATTTCCCATAGTACGATTCAGGGCGAACTTTAAGTGCTTCAATCCTAAAATGAATATTACATTTCACGCATCTACGTGGTTGTATTCTGTTTACCGTCACCTTTATTTTTCTTTTTTTCCATTTTCGAATCCTCACCTGGTCTAATGGTCATGAAAATCAAGGGAACCTTTTCGCAACTGCAAAGTTTATTTCGTGTAGAATTCTTTGTATTTTGAAAACAGAGGTCTACCTGTAAAAATGTTTTGCGAAAATTAAATGCAATTCATCATGCAACATAAATGTGATAATCTACATTGAAATTGGTCGATTCTTTCAATATCCTGTCTTTGCAGAATTTGAAATCATGAAACCATTTTCAGTATAATACTCGAAAACTTAAATTTATTATAATTATGAATTTTTATTTTAAAGACCATACGGTAAAACGCTCTCTTTACTTCGAACGAGCAGCTGCTCGTTAAATTTTGCAGTAATTTTCTTAGGTAGATTTGCTTTCTCTTGAGCTACGAAAATAGTGGGTTCTAGCAGATCTGCACACCGTGTGCCAATTCTAGTAATAAATCAATGAAAAATACCACAACGTTCAAGAGCATTATTCAGATAACGGAATAATAATGTATTGCTAAATTCATAGCGCAAACACTAAATTAGTATGATCATCCATTCGGAGCTATTCTTTTGACTGGAAAACAAAGAGGCTGAGATATTTTCATTTTTTTTTCTTTCGGAAGGTTTCAAATAATCATACGTTACTTTACAGCTCTGTAAAATTAAAATACATATATTAAATTAACAGCATACTTTGATTTCCAAACCATTCTAATGCAACGCATTCCTATTAGCTTCGGAAAAATTTGTATTCCAGATTTATTTTAATTCTTGATTTAAAGTCTAGGCTTTCAAATATCTCGACCAGCCTTATACATAAGATTTCTCACTATTGGGTAAAACAAAGTATTTCCTTATGTGAGAATGTCTTTCTTTCTCTTTGTGAGAAAATAAATATTTTTTCCATTAATTGATTCCCCGTTATTGTGAATATGATTATATTAGGCATGATAAAATGAAACCCGTTCCAGTGGCGTTATTAAGACGAACGAAAAGGTACATCTGCAGGTTTGGCAGAACTAAACAAAACAATATACGAGGAAGCAAGAATGCACCAGTGTTCGTCAGAAGAAGTAGCCGTAGGCATTCACATACGCATCCCACTCGTAAGGAAGACGACGGACACCGTCCGCGAGGAAGGACTTCGGTTGCTCCTTGAAGCATTTGGTCACCGCGGCCATGACACCTGCATCGGAGTGGAATTGTTGTACTTTAACAGTATTTTTAACAGTCCGAAAAAATGAAAGTCACATGGTGACAGTTCGGGGCTATAGGTGACAGTTCGGGGCTATAGGGAAAGTCACATGGTGACAGTTCGTGTAGAACCTCCTACCCTTTCCGTGCTAAAGCATCTTGTCCAATGTTCGGAACACGCGCACTCGAATTGTCGTGCAACAGAATCACACCCCGCGAAAGCATGACGAGTAGCTTATACTTGATTGCTTTATGATACTTCTCTAGTGTGGCCTTGTAGCGGTTGGCATTTATGTTCACACGAGGCTCTTAAACGTCCACCAACAAAAGCTCTTCATGGTAAAAAAATGTGGTAAGCACAATCTTACCGCCGGAAACCTGACTTAATTTTTTTGTTTAATGCTCGCTTGTTTGCTCCATGGCACCACGATGCGTCGTCTGTCACTATGCGCGTCAGCAAATGGTTCCAACTCAAATTGAGTGGTTCACCCTCCGCTTCGTAACGTAGCAAGCGGTTCGAACTTCAACCCAGGCGTTCTTCGTTTTGGTGGGCAGTCAGCATCCGTGAGATCCATTGTGAACACAATTTACTATACCGCAGTGTCTTCGTAACCACCGTTTGAACTAACACTAATGACAGCGAACTCCTCCGCTAGCAAACGTAAGCTCCGACGACGGTCCACCCGTATTGCTACATCAATCTTAGCGATGGCTTCGTCTTCGCAACAACATGCGCCAGACGCAGCCGCGATGACCTTACGTTTCCTCACATTCTTATCGAAACCTTTGCGCTCAGTCCGTCATGTTGTCTTCGACACACTTTTTTGTCCCCATACACAGCCTGCATTCCGCCATGAATGTCAACTGGTTGACATCCTTCCGCTGGTAGGAACTGAATCACCTCTCGCTTATCTACATTGGAAGGATTCGAAATCCCACTGGCCATGTAGTCAACGACCTGCAGCACAAACCACACATTCGAGGAGAATGAACGCGTGCTCAGTTGTTCATTGGCTGCGCTTATCACGCGAGTTGTGACGTCATCATGCACCCCGTGCACCGGTCTATGTGACACATAATGAACTGGTGTCTTTTGATCACGCCTCATATTTCTCATGGGCTTGCAACTTCGTTTAATTTCTTCAGTTAAAAAAACTAATAATTTTCAACATTAAACGTTTCGTCGCTATAATATTTAAAAACGTACATATACTCTGTTTCCCTAAGTGGTTGTATCTTCGTTTGATCTCAAACAAATAAATTTGTATTTGGTTGATGTCACATGTTCGAAATTAACCAAGCGGTATCTGAATATTCACATTCCAAAATTATCTTTAACGGATGCAAATCAGCATTGAAAAAAGAGCTTGTTTAGCTAATTTCTTACGTTCTCGCGAAACAGACACACAGCATACCAAAAATGCTGGCAACTCAGAAGAGAATTTAAAATAAAAACTGAAAGAACTTACATCGCATATTATGATTACATGAATTCTTGGCAAAATGTGTTCAGTATGCCCCATGACACTTCAGCAAGTCACATGCTTGATATATTTAATTAAATTGATGATAGGAATTCAAGAAGCGTACCGCCAAGGATGGAATAAACTTCGATATATGTGTTCTTTTCATAGCTTATGTTAAAGGATTTCTCGAAACAAATTATCACTAGACACCGAATTGCGAAACTCTAGTACCAACAATTTTTATGCAAAAAGAAACAAATAGAGGTAAAAATGATGGCGTGTGTAAATGTCTTTGCACCTGATAATGAGTTCTGTTAAGCAGTCATTCTTGTTCTTCAGATGGGAAGGCAAAGTTTGACAGAAGAAAAGTCAAATTTTCAATGGGAGATGCTGTGAAGTCCTGTAATATGCAGTCCAGATAAAGTAACTATTTTTAATGAAATTGATTTTATTATGTGTAACATAAAATTCGTCATAGAAGACTGCAGTGTGCTAAACAAGTTCAACACAGGTAGTGACCATAGATTGGTGAGATGTGAGATGCACCTCAACACTAAACTCGAACGTGGCAAGCTCATAAGACAAACAAAATGTATTGACATAACCAACCTTAAAAAAACCATAATACCTTCAAGTTGGAACTGAAGAACAGATTCTCTGCTTTAGAAGGCCTAACATCGGAAGAAGTGGATATTTCTGAAGTTAACAGAAAAGTAACCAAAGCTCTTATGGAAACAGCAACAAAATTAGGTGGGTCTAAGAACAAGTTGCATGTGAACAAATTATCAGGAAAAACCAAAACGTTGATGCAAAAAAGAAGAGAGGTGAGGACTACTAAAGAAGATGTGACTTCCAAAGTGGAATATATAGAGCTATGCAAGACAATACGAAAAAGTATCACTGAAGACGTAAGGAAATTCAACTGTGAACTAGTGAGGAAAGCAATTGAAAACAACCAAAGCCTAAAGATAACAAAAGGGACATCTCAGTAAGGGAAGAAAACAGATTATGGCACTGAGAAAAGAAGATGGTTCTGTAACAAGAAATAGAGGCGACATTTTGACAAGGGTGAAATATTTCTACTCCAAATTATATAAAAGGGATGATACATGTACTTCAGACATCATGAAAGGTACCAATACCAGATTACTTCCAGTCCTCCCAGCACAGGTTGCACATGCAATCCAGAACATGAAGCGGGGAAAAGCTCCAGGAGAAGATGGAAACTCTGTAGACATCATAAACGAAGCAAGTGGAGAAATCGAAACAGCACTCGCCCAAATTTTCACTCGATGCCTTAATGAAGGGAAGATTCCTGAGGATTGGAACAACGCTACAATGATCCTGCTACATAAAAAAGGTGACATTGAGGATCTCAGGAACAACAAACCTATCAGCCTCCTATTAGTGGTTTATAAAATCTTCAGTAAAGTTTTTTCACACCGTTTGGAGGTAACACTGGACTTGGCTCAACCGAGAGAACAAGCTGGATTCAGGAGTGGCTACAGCACAATAGATCATACCCACGTACCCACGTACTGAGAGAACTAATTGAAAGAGCGAGGGAATATGAACGTCCATTGTGCATGTCTTTTATCGGTTATGAAAAAGCCTTTGATTCGGTGAAACCATCAGCAGTTACAATGACTCTGAAATCCTGCGGTATTCAAGATGCATACATTAATATTATTAATAACATCTATGAAAATGCAAGTGCAAAGATTCAGCTGTTTGAAAATACAACACACATAAAAATTGGAAAGGGAGTGAGACAAGGTGACACCTTGTCTCACTCCTTTCCAATTTTTATTGGAAAGGGAGTGAGACAAGGTGTCACCTTGTCTCACTCCCTTTCCAATAAAAATGCTCTTTAATGCCACATTGGAAAATGTCTTTCAATCACTGAACTGGGAAAACAATGGGATAAAGGATAATGGAGATTATCTAACCACCTTCGTTTTGCTGATGACGTAGTCATTTTTGCAACTACCCCATCAGAGCTGCAGAGTATGATCCAGTAACTTGCTGACAAGAGTAAAGAAGTGGGATTAAAAATGAACTTTCAGAAGACAAAAGTGATGTATAATGCTTTTACAAGAAATGAAGATTTATCGATTGATGAAAAAAAGCTGGAGATAACAGACACGTACGTTTGTCTTGGACAGCAGATATCAAGTGAGGGTCACATTGTTGAAGAAATTAATCGGCGTACAAAACTTGCCTGGAGAGCTTTTGGAAGAAACAGCCAAATTTTCAAGAGCAATATGCCATTATGTCTTAATAGAAAAGTGTTTGATCAATGCATCCTTCCAGTGATTACGTACGGTGCAAAGACGTGGACCTTAACTAAAACAGACATACGAAGACTGCAGACAACTCAAAGGATCATGGAGAGGTGCATGCTTGGTGTAACCAGGAGAGATAAGAAGAGGAACTCGTGGATCCGAATAATGACAAGAGTGGACGACATCATGATCAGAATTAAATCCCTGAAATGGCAATGGGCTGGACATACTGCCAGAAGGACAGACCATCGATGGACAGCCGAAATTTTAGATGGGATTCCAAGGGTCAGGAAAAGACCCAGAAGAAGACCAAATGGGAGATGGGTGGATCAAATTAGAAAGTATGCGGGAGTGACATGGAGGACACTGGCACAAGACAGACCGTTGTGGAGGAAACTTGGGGAGACCTTCGTCCAGCAGTGGATTAATAATGGTTGACAATGATGATGATGATGTCGTTCTAAAAAGCTACCCATTTTTGGACTATATACTCATTTTTGACACGTTGTAATATACATATCATTTGAAACCCGTCGTGCCAACGAGACACGTCATTACTTGAAAAAAGAGCGATAACGTTAAACAATAACTTAAATTGCAGTCATATCGCGGATTTTTTTTTCAAATCGGCGATTTCGTCGTTTGGTATTTAATAGGGCAACGGTTAATAAGAAGTAGCTCATTTTGGACTCTGTACGATTCTTTTAATTTATGAGGGTTTTTTTTTTTGTTTAAGGTTTAACGACCATTGTGAGGCAACTACATGGGCTATAAGCAGTTAGACGTCCTTTATTTTGGGCCATTGGTTCTACAGAAAAGTTAGAGTCAATGCCGTGAAACGAACATAACATTCATGCCACACCGGGATTCGAAGCCCGACAAATCACGGACGAATGGTTAGAATCCAGCGCTTAGACCTCTGCGCCACCGCAGTGGCGTGAGACAATTAAAATGTCATTTCTCAAGAAAGCATTCCAGTTTTTTGCCTCGGGCGATAATGGATACGTAGAAACAAAACAAATGGCCTATCATCAATATGTTCAAGTGATTTTATAAGGAATGGAAACGTTGCGACCCATCTTAATATTGCTCATGTTTTTGTTAAAACCGGGATGATAAATATGGCTACAAGGGTGTTCGCACCTTCTCACAACGGTGCTGTGTCTTGAGACAACATACTTACGCGCACTAATTGAAATAAATACAAATATTTGCTGCTAAAGTTCGTTCACCCGTTTGAAAATGAGTGACGTTCCCTCAATGCAAATAAATCAGAAGGTTACGTTGAAAAAGTAAATTTCTGAAATGTATAAAACTGGCATTTATTAAAAATTACATATAATATTTTAAAATTAAAACGATATTCCTTCATTTTACATCACTTACGAAAGAGGTTCACCTTCAATAACCTTCTTCACTGAAAACGCGGTTTTTTTGTTAAAGTATGTGCTTTGAAACCAAACTGTCGTGGGTTGTTCGCTATGCTGATCAACCGAGCAATTTTTTCAGATCAGCTCAGAAATTTTTTTCACCACCGTGAAGTAACGCAGTGAAATTCCTTGTAGGGAATAATAGCCTTTACCGAGTCGTTGCGTCATTGAATATAGCTGTCTTACTCGACCAAGTGAAAAAAATGGTGCTGACAGAGAAACGTGGAGGAGTACCGATGCCATCTCTTTTGCCACTACTGGCAAATAACAGACCAGATTCTTCAAGCCATCAGTGACCTCACGTAATTGCGTGGCTGCTGGCTACCACTACGGGGAAACTTACAGACCACATTAGGTTACCTACCATTTAAGGCAAGTGCTTGCAGGACCTCTTATGGGTAGCTTGTGGCAGCCACATCCTCTGATGGATAACTTATGGCCCTCTTGTGATATATGACCATTGATGGAGGTTCCAGCAGTGGCCCCAACTGCTGGCCACCTGGATAATTCATTGGCATTTGGGCACGGACATCATAGGTCCGGGCTGCTGCTGGCTTCCAGCGCTGGCCTAGCCAGCCTGCTTTCGCTCCGTTCCTAGTGCAAAAATGCGTCAAGACCATGTGATTCTTTTCTGGTCCAGAAAACGTGCATTTAAAAAAGTATGTTAACAATGCTTAAGGGCTTGTCAATAAATTTTGTTGATTTCATATCATTAAAGTGATAGAATGTAATTCATTGCAATTCTTTGATAATTTGAAGCACCAACCAAGCGCTGGCCTAGCCCGCCTGCTTCCGCTCTGTTCCTAGTGCAAAAATGCGTCAAGACCACGTGATTCTTTTTTAGTCCAGAAGCGTGCTTTTAAAAAAGTATGTAAACAATGCTTAAGGGCTTGTCAATAAATTTTGTTGATTTCATATCATTAAAGTTGTGCAATGTAATTCATTGAAATTCGTTGATAATTTGAAGAAATAACCAAGCGTCGAAACGAAGAGAAAGATCGAAAAATATTGTTAAAACGTTTTTTCAAGTTTATTAGTGATGAAGAGTAAGAGAAATTGTTTGTCATGCCGGAAAATTTTCATGTTGATAACGCGAAGTTAGCTTGCTTAATGTTTTAATTTTTCAGTTTTCAGTTTTGATTTAAGCCTCTTTAGAATGATTTAAAACTTCAGAGTATTTAGTGGCCGTCCTGGAAACTAATAATCGTGTTCTTGATAATATCATTGACGTGGTTAATAAAGCAATGTACTAGGCAATCGGCGATTTGACTTTAAAAAATCTTTCTCTACAGTTTTTTGTTCAGAAAAAAACTTTGATACATATTAAAATCAAATGTTTTCATAGAATTCATTCACCACACATGCATTTAGCTTAAGCGTTCCAATGAACGCCTTAACCCGGAAAAGCACAAATAGTAGGATAAGATTGGCATTAGATAATTTTGTCATCTTTTATTTGCCCCAAAATTGTTTATGCTAACCCATAAGAAATAACGTTTCTGTCACAAACTAACGTCGGATTGTTATACATTTATTTATTTCTATGCGTCCAAACACCTTTACTCCTGAAATTTGCAGCCGTTTTTTCAGTTTTATTTTATAACATAGTAAATAGCTTGTTTGGTGGGAGGGTGACGTCTCACAAGATGCATTTTGATGTGAATTTGCCGCCTCAGTTGTTCAGTGGTCTGAGTGCTGGCTTATAATCATTCGTCCGTGAAGGGTCCGGGTTCGAGGGGAGGCATTCATGCTATGCTTGTCATACGGCTCTGACTCTCCTTTCCCTGGAACCAGTGACCCTAAATTAGGGACGGTCGACTGCTTATAGCCCATTGCGTTGCTCACGGTGGTCGTTAAACCTACAATAAAAAGCAAAAAAACGTGACTTTCACTATAGCTAGGCTACGAAACATAAAGGATCCCTTAAATGTGTAATATTTTCAAATATTTAAAGCCTAGTGAAAATTCATCAGCATTTGGGATATATAATGATAAAAAATATATGCTTGTCATACGGCTCTGACTCTCCTTTCCCTGTAACCAGTGACCCTAAATTAGGGACGGTCGACTGCTTACAGCCAATTGCGTTGCTCACGGAGGTCGTTAAACCTAATATAAAAAGCAAAAAGAAAACGTGACTTTCACTAAAGCTAGGCAACGAAATATAAAGGATCCCTTAAATGTGTAATATTTTAAAATAGTTGTAGAGGAATGAAATGGCGGCAATACATTTGTGTAGGTAACATATTTAATCAATTAAGGTTTCAAGATCACAGCTTAATGTAAGCGCGAGAAGAGCCATTTTAAATGTGTAATGCTGGTACATTAATAACCGGTGTAACCGCCAGAATGTTGAATGCAAGCATGCAAACATTCATGCATTGTGTCGTACAGGTGCTGGATGTCAGTTTGTGGGATGGAGTTCCATGCCTGTTGCACTTGGTCGGTCAATACAGGGACGGTTAATGCTGGTTGGGGGTGACGCTGGAGTTGTCTTCTAATGATGTCCCATACGTGCTCTATTAGAGAGAGATCTGGTGATCTAGCAGGCCACGGCAACATGTCGACATTCTGTACAGCATGTTGGGTTACAACAGCGGTATGTGGGCGAGCGTTATCTTGTTGGAAAACACCCCTGGAATGCTGTTAATGAATGGCAGCACAACAGGTTGAATCACCAGACCAACGTACAACTGTGCCGTCAGGGTGCGTGGGATAACGAGAGTGCTCATGCTGTCATAGGAAATTGCTCCCCAGACCATAACTCCAGATGTAGGTCCAGTGTGTCTCGGCCGCAGACAGGTTGGTTGCAGGCGCTCACCTGGCCTCCTTCTAACCAACAAACGGCCATCACTGGCACCCAGGCAGAACCGGCTTTCATCAGAAAACACAACAGATATTCACTCCGTCCTTCAATGAGCTCTAGCTTGACACCACTGACGTCGCAAACGGCAGTGGTTTGGAGTAAGTGGAATGCACGCTACAGGGCGACTGGCTCGAAGCTGTCCTTCAAGTAACCGATTTGTAACAGTTTGTTGTGTCACTGTGGTGGCAACTGCAGCTTGAATTGCTGCCGCAGACGCAGTACGATGCGCCACGGCCATACGCCGTACACGGCGGTCTTCCCTCTCAGTAGTGCCACGTGGCCGGCCGGAACCCGGTCTTCTTGAGGCAGTACCTTTCTGTGACTACCGCTGCCAACAATCATGCAGAGTGGCTACATTCGTGCCAAGTCATTCTGCAGTATTGCGGAAAGAAAATCCACCTTCTCGTAGCTCTATTACACGACCACGTTCAAACTCCGTGAGCTGTTGATAATGGCTTCTTCGTCTTCTTAAAGGCATTCTTGACTAACATCAACACACTACGTCGAATCTCAACGATAACTAACGCTGACGAACGTTACAGCGCGTATTTACAGCAAACCTGCTCTGCATGTTCCGAGGGGCGCTACTAGCGCCACACGTATGCGCCGAGCGCGAAATTTGCATAGACGTCATATTACAGATGTACTCTCACCACCTACCGACTGACGTTTTTCTAACACAACCCCTTCTTGGTGTTGGGATTTTTTTTCCGTCAGTGTATAATGATAAAAAATTATTTACGTGATTTCACGTTAAAGAACACTAATTACAAATCATATCAGATGATTTCCGAACAATGTAAGGTTCACATGTATTATGTTAATTATTTTAAAAAACAGGGTGTTCTTCTACTAAATGTTTATAATACGTGGTAGAAAGATAAAAGGGTTCTGTTTTTTAGTTTTATGTGTATCAGTTTCTGTAATTTTTATTTTGACACTTGTCTTTAATGCAGAGGAATAAATGAAAGAAGTAATTTGCAGGTATAGATTTTTCATACCGCCTGTTTCGTAAGACTCCTCCTAATGTGGAAAAGGTTGTGAAAATAAAAATTATAATATATAGCACTATTTAAGAGATGAATAATCATGTAATTGTGAATATGTGTGTGCCTAGTGTTTCCTATAGCTATGGTAATAGCAATCGCATATTTCACATCATCTCCATACTCCAAGCAGCTGGACTGGGAAAATTACTTTATATTACGTGATTGGGGCCCTGTGTGTAAGTGGCACTGCAGTTCTAGTTTGGTTCAATAAACCATTACTTCAGCTAACACAGATTAGATGTATGCACGGGATGTTTTAGTTTTTCTTTAATGACCCGGCCCTACGCGTTTTATGCAATCATCGGGCGTTCTCCGTCTCACAGAAATACGTGCCCATTCTCGTAGGAATTCCTTATATGACTGAAGTTTGTACCTAACAACATACTTCAGGTACAAATGTAAACGCGTTTTCTCTTCTACACTTAAATATAAATAAAGCAGTCATCGATCCCCAAATATGTAAACAAATACTTCGCACTTCCTCACCTCCGTTGTTGCAACGAATGCAACCAGAAGTTCGTTTCCGTTTAGGTTTGAACACCTGATAACTCTGTTCATGTAGCCATTCCTTGGAACAGATAAGAAACGCGTGTTTTAGTCGCTAATGACAATTAAATGTGAACGGTATTTGATTTCAGCCTTCAACGAAATGAACCGTACCGTTTCAAACTCTCAACTTACTGCACGAAGTATCGGTTTTATTTGCAGATTCGTTCCAGTCAGTGAACATCGCCATCTGATTATTTCACGAGTCAATGTTTATTTTGTAGCACGAAGTATTTTTTAAAGCAGGAGCAAAGTTCTTTCAGTACTTGACCGTATTGGAGCAATTCTGGAGATTTTTATCAACTGGTCTTAAAGCACGAGCAGAATCATTTTAGTGCTTGACCGGCGCGAACACGGAGTTTCTATTTACCTGGTGAAAAAAGCACGGGCCAGTCCAGGCCCCATCGGATGTCTGAAACAGATGCCATTATTACATATATAAAAAGTGCTGTTACTTTCGGTATGGAAGTGATACAACGATCACCTTGAGCAACTTAATGGGATATTCTCTATCCCTCGTCCATAATTCTGGACCAGTGCTTACAAGCCGGGGATTGATATAGAACCTGTGACATAAGACAGAAACACAACTCACGCCTCTTCCGGGTCTCGAGCGCTTGTCCACTCTGACGGACAAGCAAAAGCCACTGTTCCGACGGTTGTACCATCGCGGAGGATATTTATTCAAAGTGACGAATACATGTACATATATTTCTTCATTACGCCCGATACCTCATACCTCTGAGCATCAGTTTGTCATTCGTCCTATATGTCTAATAGGCACTAAAGTTAAATTGTACTTCTGATTCTACTATGATTTAAAACGTTTTCGCAAAGAGAAGGAAATTGCGATTTTGTAATTGAAAGTTTTATAATCTTTTATCTGTCGAAATCAGAACGTTTCTTTCTTCAAAATCCATTACCAATGCCGACTCTACCGATATTATTGGTTAGCTGAACGCCCAACAACATGTGCAAGTTCTATCGATATTTTAAAAACTATCACATTTTAACATTTTAATGCTAAAAATTGAATATCACTAGCTCTTTTTTGGGGGGGCATTTTTTTTGTTTTGCTAGGCTGATTCTTATAACGTATTTTGCATCTTATTGTCCCCATTTCAATGAAAAATTCCCTTCAAACCGCAGCTATCAAAACCACCGTTGAGGAACCGCTGATGTTTTCATGAAACCATTAAATTCAAATATATAAATTTTCAGAAGAGATTCAAGAACTGCAAAAAAATATTGGCTTCAAAGGTTTTTTTAAAACACGTACCCACTGATACTCATAAAGCGTTTGGTTATTTCACCAATATAAATTTAGCAGCTGTTATTTAATAAATTTGGAAAAGACAAACAATGCATCTGCCCATGAATACCATTGATAACTGTTAAAAAGTTTTTTAGGTAGGTTGAAATTAAGTAATGTCGTCAGTAAAAAAAAATTCGCAAAGCTAATTTCATATACATGTATTTCTGAAAACGTTCCTTTAAATATATAATTTAGGGTATAGCGCTGGGCTAGTATTTCTATCTGAACATTTCTGCTGAAACATTTTTCTTAGAAAACGGTAGTCGATAGCGACATTCAGTGCTGGGAGAAATTTCAAGATTGAAAATATCTGATACTCTAGAAATTAAGTTTTTTCTTCTCTAAATACTCTTGGTGAAATAATTTTTGAAGTATTAAATCATAGTTTGATGTGGCTGAGGTTTGCAGTCTGTGCGACGTATAATATGTAAGAAAATATGCACGTTGGAGATCATATAAATTTTCAAAGAAACTTTAATACTATTTTCTTTGCCCTTTATCGTCAAGTAATGAAAGATATCTCTAAGACAATCATTAGCCAGCTGATCGTTTTCAGTCAAGTAAGAAGATAATTCTTTCTAATAAAGCCTGAGATTCATTTAGTCAAACGTAAAAACATTTATTGTATTTACCATTATTACACTTGGCTCCAAACGTTATCGAAATGAAAGAACTAGTTATGAACGATTCATACCCTTATGTATGAAAATGAAAAAATTGTCCAACTGAATTTGTCATGGTTCTCTGAGATTTACATGAATGTGGAAAATATGCGCGGTAAATCATATATGTTGGATTTATTTTTGTGTTTGGTATAAAGTCATCAAAGTAAAAGATAATAAATATTATACCTCAATTTGATATTGAAAAAACAAAATACATATATTATATGTGATTCACTTAAAATTAATTGATAAATGTATTAAGCTGTTGGCTATTCTACGATCTTCCAAAGTATGAGTCGTAGCTGAAAGTAAGTTCAAGTAAATCCGATAAATATCTCTGTAGATAATTCATGGATTTCAATAACTTTTGTCAATAACTATCTCTGCAGATTGTTCACGGGATTTTCAAATTAAGATACAGAACTTAACCCAGAATCTACTGCTTAACTGAATGATAGGTTTTCCGTTTGACTGGTTCTGCAGGAAATTGAGTTGTTACACGATTTAGTAGAAATGGGTAAAATCTTCCACATTGAACTACGTCATGTTTCTGTGGTTTGGAAACGCAGGTGTAAGACTCAAAATACGTCAGTGTTTTTTTCATGGAATAGTATTTTAATGGGTTCATTCCCTTTCCGGGGTAAAGCTGAAGAAAAACCCCGTTAGAATGTATTGAACTGATTCCACCTTACTTTTAAAAAACATAGCGTATTGTTGTTGTATGACCTTGGTATTTTCTTCATGTATAAGTACGCGCCACTCAATTAGAAACTTTTATTCAACATAGTTTCGGACCACCTTTAGGCCGAATTACAGAACGTGTGTGGTTTGGCATACATTCCGCAAAGTGTTGAAGTGCAACTGCGTTTTACAGAATGACAGACGTTCAGGAGAAAGTCATTTTACAGGATCAGATTTGTCGGAAGATCTGTTTGCTCCCAAAACCGTTTTTTAACATATCCTATACATTCTCAATGGATTTCAGATCTGCGCTTCGTGGTGGCCAGAGATGATGGTGGTGGTCTCCGTTATGTTGACTTAAAGTCTGCTGAAATCATTTTCCGAGATGGACAGTAGCATTGTGGCCCATGTATCAGCCCTCACATGCTGGATAAAACGTCAACATGGCAGAAGGGTCTTGATCGACACCAATGGTTAGATAATCCTTGGAGGGCAACTGACTTTCTAGGTATATCGGACGATCTCATTCCGTAGAAACAAAGCGAAACTTACACCATGACCTAACTTCGAACACCCTGAGTTGTGTTTGAAGGGCAAACTGAGTAAATTCCAAAGAGAACAGAGTGCACCGGGACTTATCGTACCACATAGCTTTTCCACTACTCCAGTATTCAGTCACGCTATTCCCGACGCCATTAAAGAGGATCCTTTGTGTTCTTCATACAAACAAGTGGTTTTCTTAAGAATGCGGCTGACAGTACCAATCTTCGTCATTTTTTTGCACATAATTGGCAGAGATATCGGTTTTGGATTCACTGGTGAATTGCTTCGCACGGCAAATCATGTATCTCTGTTCACTTTTTCCCAAACGAATGCGATATCGTTTCTGACAGATTGTCGTCACAACGCAATCATGCTTCTTAGACAAGCAATGCTGGTTATGTTTCCACTAATTAAAGACCTGAAATATCTCACTTTTTGTGAAAACAATCAAATCTGTTGTTTTCAAAATCCACAGTCGAGCCTGTTATGCACCCCAAAAGAGTCCTTAATCGTACTCCGCAATATTATTTTTACCCATTGTGATTAATTCAAACGGACTATGACTGACGAGCAGATGCGATAAATTGAAGCCTTCTTCACATATTAGCGCCAGTTACCGTCCTTTTCGCAAAAACGCTACGTAATTGACTTTCGTGTACAAGTTTCTGATTCAACGGCCGGTGTGTGTATATATTTCATAAATTTAATTGATAGTGTCTGCTTAATATTTTTAGTGTTTCGTCATATACAACGCAGTAATATATCATAAATCTTTCTTTTTAAATATTTTTATAACTAATATTTGTTGTAGGTGTTTGATGTTTAGGTTACGTATTTATCCAAAAGCGAATTTCATGCAGTGTTTTTTCCAGAATTCTGCCTACGTTTTTCTCGTTTCCTATGGGGTTTGTCCTTATACAAGAAATACGACTAATCAGTACGCGAAAATCATATCTTATATTGGAATTAAAGTTTTGTTTCATTTTTTATCATTGAGCATATGGAAATTAAGGCTATATCCGTCGTCATTTCAAGACCCCAAATAGATTTCACTATATAGTAATAATGTTTTAAAACTTCAAAAACTGGAACAAGTATAACCTTGAGAAAATGCTCCAAAATAACAAAGTTTAACCGTGGTCTACAAACGAATTTCCGTCACCAAAACTAAAGAGTCTGGAGCAAACACAAGAAAACCCGTATACTCGATGTCATGCACACCAGAGAGAAAAAAGAAATCAGAAAAAAAAATAGAATTGTTTAGTTAACAAACATAAAAATTTTCCTTTCAAACTTTCTAACAAATTTATCAGTAGCACTTTACCTGTCGCTGTATAATACACTAACGAAAAAAATCCCAACACCACGAAAAAATAGTTGTAGAGGAATGGAATGGCGGCAATACATTTGTATAGGTAACATATTTAATCGATTAAGGTTTCAAGATCACAGCTTAATGTAAGCGCGAGAAGAGCCATTTTAAATGTGAAATGCTGGTACATTAATAACCAGTGTAACCGCCAGAATGTTGAATGCAAGCATGCAAACGTTCACGCATTGTGTCGTACAGGTGCTGGATATCAGTTTGTGGGATGGAGTCCGAGCCTGTTGCACTTGGTCGGTCAATACAGGGACGGTTAATGCTGGTTGTCGTCCAATGATGTCCCATACGTGCTCGATTGGAGAAAGATCTGGTGATCTAGCAGGCCACGGCAACATGTCGACACTCTGTAGAGCATGTTGGGTTACAACAGCGGTACGTGGGCGAGCGTTATCCTGTTGGAAAACACCCCTGGAATGCTGTTCATGAATGGCAGCACAACAGGTTGAATCACCAGACCGACGTACAACTGGGCCGTCGGGTTGCGTCAGATAACCACGAGAGCGCTCCTGATCTCATAGGAAATTGCTCCCCAGACCATAACTCCAGATGTAGGTCCAGTATGTCTCGGTCGCAGACTGGTTGGTTGCAGGCGCTCACCTGGCCTCCTTCAAACCAACACACGGCCATCACTGGCACCCAGGCAGAACCGGCTTTCATCAGAAAACACAACAGATCTGCACTCCGTCATCCAATGAGCTCTAGCTTGACACCACTGACGTCGCAAACGGCAGTGGTTTGGAGTAAGTGGAAATGCACGCTACAGGGCGTCTGGCTTGGAGCTGTCCTTCAAGTAACTGATTTGTAACATTTCGTTGTGTCACTGTGGTGGCAACTGCAGCTCGAATTGCTGCCGCAGACGCAGCAATTCGAGCTGCAGTTGCCACAAAGTACAATGCGCCACGGCCATACGCCGTACACGGCGGTCTTCCCTCTCAGTAGTGCCACGTGGCCGGCCGGAACCAGGGCTTCTTGAGGCAGTACCTTCCCTTGACCACCGCTGCCACCAATCATGCAAAGTGGCTACATTCCTGCCAAATCGTTCTGAAATATTGCGGAAAGAAAATCCACCTTCTCGTAGCCCTATTACACGACCTCGTTCAAACTCCGTGAGCTGTTGATAATGGATTCTTCGTCTTCTTAAAGTCATTCTTGACTAACATCAACACACTACGTCGAATCTCAACGATAACTAACGCTCACGAACGTTACAGCGCGTATTTACAGCAAACCTGTTTTGCATGCTCCGAGGGGCGCTACTAGCGCCACACGTATGCGCCGAGCGTGAAATTTGCATAGACGTCATCTTGCAGATGTACTCTCACCGCCCACCAACTGTCGTTTATCTAACACAACCCCTTCTTGGTGTTGGGATTTTTTTCCGTCAGTGTAGATTTATTCTATGCCACTGCATCCTTCCACTTTCACATCGCAAATCGAACTAGCCTCTATTAGATACAGTGGAAATGCAGAATATTCAATTACTCTACAGATTGACATGTGTTTGGCGCTCACTCGACGTCGAGAGCACCCTCCACACATCCTCTGTGGTTTTAAACTGGCGCATGTGCACTCCCTGTAAAGATTATGTAACCAGGAATTTTTTTAAGCCCCCGCAATTTCTTTTTTCAAACATCGTCTAATGACTGCCCACGGGTCTCAATTGGAAGATAGGAAGAATTGATTACCCAATGACACCTAAGCGAGCATAGCAGCAGCACTAAAATGTACTGCTGGCGCCCATTGGGACCTTGTACCGAACACTTTTTAACATATTGACGGTTAGAGACTTTATTTACTTTTTCGAGGATACCCTCTTCTGAAATAGTATTAAAGATACATGTTTTTCTGTATTACCTTTGCGTCTTAGGGAAAGAGTTACAGGTTACTTTTTAACACAAGTTTCACAAACGCCCCAAAAATAAATGGCCCTCATTCACCTCGACAGTACGGCTATTGTAAATCGCAGATGTCATATGCAGTTGATCTGCATTGCTGGATGTTCAATATCATAGCTGTTATATATGAAATTCTGATTGAAATGATGTTAAATTACTCTGCTTAAAAGCAATAAATAACGTGACACCCAATGATGGCAAACGGAGAAATCGAATTTACTATTACACGAATGTTATACCCAACACAGAAAAAATAGATAAAAGTAGATAAATATCGAGAGTAGAGTTCCCGTTAACATTTTCCTTTCGTTATGGTTTACTCCGAATAGTAATTGTCCTCAAATACCAATAAATGGCTACACGCTAGGCCTACCAAAGAATGACGGGAGTATTCTCCGAACTATGTTTATCTAGTGGTGCGATTACACCGGTTGAACCATGTGGCTCTTGCAATGGACCTTTTCTTTACCCTAAATTATCAAATGAAAGTACACTCTCGTTCAATATATCTGATGCATTCTCCAACGCAAACGAAAGTTTCATCAGCTTCGTAGAAATGCTTGCTGAATGATACGCATAAATGTATTTTCCGTCCACAAATCAGTTTTTTAAATGAAAATAAAAGGACCGGAAGCCATAATGTTTGCAATATAACTTATTGTAAGAACTGACATGGGTAATATACAATTGTGACCTCTAATTTGTAATGTTAGTCACTGGGTTAGCACTTTAACAACCAGACCCAAAATTTGTGTTTCGCTCAGTATAACATAACGCTCGAAACGTTCTGTTGCTACTTTCGGAATATCTGTGTCCATGATATATTCAGAGACCAGGTTGCAAACATAGCATACCTGCACGGATACGGGGTGGAATATCACCACATGATATCAACATGAGTAAAATAATCATCTGCTTTGATGATTTGTTTCATGTCATCAATGATGACTGAGGACGATTTATTTTAATCCTGCAAAAACCGTGAAAATTCAAGGAATAAGTAGGTAATTGTAGTAAACACCATTTATTCAAACCAGTCGTTCCGTGTAGCCGCGATTTTCTGAACGTACTGAGACTTTAGCAGCAGTTATCGTTAAACAGTGTATATTTCCTATTTACAAGCTACTCACTTCGAAATGTTGATATACGTAGTTCGAAATGTTGATATACATCCCTTCTCAAATTGTTGTAGCCTTTGCGCATGGGCTCTACTTGAAACAAAAAACGTTATTCTCGCCACATTCTGGGCTTGACACTGAATATTATGCAACAAATTCTAGAAGATTATTGTGACTTGACAAACAAAGCAGCAGAAATAAAGCGGGAGGAAGTACAATCCAATACAATGAAATGGTAATCCAACACCGGAAAGGAGTTTTTGCATTCAATAGAGGATTTCTTGAAAATTGGCACTCAATAAAGGAAGAGCAAGTTGCACCAGGGTTTGAAAAAACCTAGCCCACTTGGGTTTTTCCGGGTTTTATTCTTTTTTGGGAGTTTTAGGGCTATTTTTCGGCCTTTGTGTGCTTCTTTTCTTACTTTTGGGGATTTTTCTAGATTTTTTTTTAATTTCTAATTTGCATAGCTGAAATTTATTTGAAACAGAATTAAAACTGTGTGCGGTCAGCGTGTGCGAAAATTACGTTATGCACATATTTCCGTCCAATAGTTAAAGAAAATAACACCAGTTCGTCCACACCCTCATACAGTCTGCACACAACAGTTTTGCGCCAAACAAAAATACACTGATTATCCGCGATCTGTGTCTTTGTTGCTGTGAAAAAGGCATTCGAATGTTTTTAAAACATTCCTTAAACCCCTGTTGAATCACGGGAAAATCCAGTACTTTTTCTTTTCTTTTTGCTGAGTTAAATATATTACTTGTTCACTTCTCATTTCGGTACAACAAAATTAACTTCAGTGTTTCTTAACATTTTTCAATTGCCACAGATTCATCAAAGCACAATAAATCCACTGCGGCGAAAGAGTGGGATTGCATAAAAATGTGCGATACAAAATGAATGTGACAAAATACATAGCGGAAGAAAGAAAATTTTAAAAGCCCCGCGCAGGGTTGATCATGGAGAATAAAATTGCCCATGAAAAATGAAAATCTAAATCATACTGACAAAACAAAAAGCAGTTCTTGCAATACAAATTTGGAAAACGTGAATCCGTTTATTGGTATAAATTTCCTGTGATGGTTATATACAAATTAATTTGAAACTTGGTCGTTCTGGGTGGTGTAGGGTTAGCATACTCAAGCGATATCCTGGACACGCGAGTTCGTTTCCTGCTCCAAGACGACGAAATTTTCAAGTTTTCTGGTATTATCTGAATTAACATCCATGTCATATTTACACCAATAAACGCATTCACATCTTCCACATTTACATTGGATAATGGTGTAATCCCGTGTTACATTCAGTGATTAACAGTTGTTGCTTTTAAGTATGGTCCAACTCTTAAAATTTATGTTTGAGTGGTCGATGATGTCAAAGCAGAATATTTAAGAAAGTGGTAAAAACTGAAAATTTAGCAATTATTATTTTGACGCTATTTAAAAAAACTGTTACAGTTGCTGAAAATTTGCACACAAAAAACCTCAGGCGTTATGAGACAGAATTTATTTCAGCTACATATTTGGCAAAATAGCTCGGAAAGTAGATTTTTCACGTTTTATAAAAGCTAGCCAAAACCAGCTTGCGGTTAGATCCTACAGATGAAAGAATTAATGACTAAAGGTTGTTTACTGAAAAAGGCATCCCTCAGGCATAAAGCACCAAGCGAATAGCTACAGCAACGATCTCCATCTTTCTCCGACTTAAAGCAGCAGGTACTGGACGAAACTAGTCACCCAAACTAAATGTCCAAATAATTGTAAACAAAATATTATATTAGATGCTGATTAAATTTAGAATATTGTAGAAGCAAAAACAGAATCTAATTTGGAAGAACACCATGTGTGTGTTTTTCAACTGAGCCTAGCCCGAAAAATTCCGGTGTGTTTTTTCCGTACTGGTTGGTCTCAGCTCGGCGAACCCTGAGTTGTTCCTGAACTAAGCCAATCATAAAACAATTGTAATTGACCACTGCTTAATATCTCTATCTACATAATTATCATAAATTTCATGGAATAGACAGGAAACTATCTATCCTCCTGTTTCTATACAATATTTATAAATTTCCTGGACCACATGCTGAAAAAAATATATAGGTTTCTCTTTCTGCTAGATCATTCGTTATTAGAGTGAATACTGTCTCTGTACAACTAATGGTTTTGTCAAGATACAGGTATTCCCTAAACAAATTTTTAAGTAAATATTTTTTAAATATTTTACTAAAAACTAATTTTAGATAATCCTTTATATTATCTACATAAAGAAGTGATATTCAGCTTATATTTGTTGTCAAATGTATCAAGATAATCCGGTTCTTCATTAACAATGTTCTCCCCTTTAGCACATTCAGATTGCCAGTGCAATAAGCACGTAGTCTATTAGGGTATATAAAGCATTTGAAATAATAAATTATAACACGGCAGGAAAAATGTACTGAATGATAGTTGACCTGATTGGCGCAAAAATATTGGTAGTGAGCCCAAAAGCTATTCTACATTATTTTCAGTGTGATTAAACGTGTACCTAGGGCATGACAATATTGCTTGAAATATCATATTACCTAATTAGTCAGCTATAATGCAACATGTATTTCTTTTAATAGCAAGATAATCAAAAAATTAAATAAAGCGGAAAGAAATAACTTCATTTAAAGCCGGGAAACGTATGAATTAATGTCTACACCCTTATCGCACAGAAACATATTTTACATGTTTCAGTTTCTATTCATTTCTTTTTCTGCAAAAAGCCCACCACTTTTTGTTCTCGTGTTTCGTTGCAGAAGTACTATCAATATATCGTGAATGAGACAAAATGCGCTTATAATTTTCAATTAGGTCCTTTCGACGATTTTTTGTTTATTAATCGGATACATACATTTTCCGAAAACTTTTACCTCTCCTTCTATTTTCAAAATCCTAGATAGCAAATATCCTAAACTATGTTAAAAGATGATTAAAATATAAATATTTTTTTAAAAGCGAATAAGGGACCATTAGCAACTTAACCGTTCAAACGTGATATTCCTAGGACTTCCCTAGCAAGTACAATCGTAATGGAATACATTTCTTCCTATACGCTGGACTTTTAAATGTTACTGAATTGCATTAGAAAACCTAATCTCAGTCAAATAATATCTAACAACTTTCTTTCTCATTGTATCAACAGCCTTAGAATACCTGACATTTTAGCGTTCATTCACAAGAGGAAAAAATAGTTCCTGAATTCCAGAGACGGCGCATTTGTATTTAAAACACCAAATTGGAATGGGGCGACATCTCCATGAAAGTGAAGTGGTGTCCAAAACCGAAATCCAGAAGGTATTCGCAGGGAATAAAATACGTAATAGCAGGTACAGTCATTTCTCATATAAATAGAAACAATCACTAGGGTAATAAACATTTTATAACAAGAGTCAGATATGTACACATTTTTCTGTACTGGGTCACATTCGCAAAATCACCTAGATGAGATTATTCTAACCCAAAAATATCTTAATTTGTTACCTACAAATGCACTAATAACAAATGTGCGGTCACCTGCTAAGGACTGATAAATCTCACGACAACGATATATATTCATCAGTAGGTTGTTGATGATCTCTGAAATTAAAGAATTATTTTCCTAGATCAGGGCGATGAGTTGCTCCGTAGGAATTCTGTGAGGGTGGTGATAAGTTTCCACAGGTGGTGTCAGAGAATCCCATGTACGACCTTTGGGATTCAGGTTTGGATATTTTGCTAAGCCATCCATACGCCGAGTAACTTAGTACTGCAAGAGATCATCGACAAGCTGAGCTCTGCGCGCGCGAGCATTATCAACCTTTAAAGGGAACTGAGCCCCAAATGTTCCCAAGAAACGTCAGACATGGGGCTACAGGGTCTCGTCACTATAGCGATCAACATTCATATAAGCCCCGGCGAAGAAGTGCAATGGTGTGAGGCCGTTCAACATAATTCCACCCCAGATGAACAGACTAACACGTCCTTAGCAGTCTCTTATGAGGGCGATTGAAGGATCGTTTCAGGTTCCCTCCAGATAAAATGAGGACGAGAATCAGTTTGTACAGTGAAACTCAAATCTTCTGTAGAAAGACCATCTGTCCACTCATTTAGGTTCTCATGTTGTGTGCACCAGTTCATGTGTGCTGTTCTCTGTTATGCTGTATACGGGACAGAAACCTTGGGTCTACTGATAAAAAGACCAATTGCATGTTCTTCGAAATGAGGTTTGCTTTGATGATGTAGTCCCACTAGCAGCGAAGACAGCCAAAGGTAGTTGTCGAGATGCAGAGGACATATGAAGCCGTGCGGTTAGGGCAACATAACCGTCCACTCACGAGCTGTTGTACGTCTCGGACGACCTAGGCCAGATGTTGAGGCAACCCAGCGATGTTGCTGAATTGTTGGTAAAATCCCTAAACCATTCCGGAGTAATATTCAAGTCCCTTGAGACGAGGGAATACGAAGGCTTGCTTCAAGTATCACAACCTCTCGCCATAGCACAGCATGAGATACACATATATTTGACATACGAAAAGCATTTGAAGATGCAGGAATGACCTTTTTGACACATGTTATTAACGAGAAATGCCACAGCCTTTTCCTTTTAGTTTGAAGTATGTAATTCAAATTACACATAGGACAGTATGCTCACTGACATGCAAATTTCGCTACGGCCATTTGGTTTCTTGTCTCCCTTTTTCGATGTCCTTTGAATATCTTAAATTTCATTAATTGTTTCGTATTATTTGAGCCCTATTGCTTTCAGCATTTTACTTTTTTGACACCAGGGTAGAAATTATAGTTCCGAAATATTTTCCAAGGAAAACACGCTGCTTTTGAAGGCTGCAATACACCTCTTTAATACACAGTTATTCAGCGTCCGTGAGACAACTTTAAAACATATAATAAAGTAATGTTTTGTTACTACACCGAACACATATTTATGGTAATATTTTCAACCTTAAAAACCTAAGAATTTGAGTAAAGTATTATATAAATTTATTTAACAGAGTTTTCAGTGAAGTCCATAAAGGCATTCCTTTCAGGTTCATCAATCTTGCTAATGGAGTACATACTCCATGTTTTTGAAACACAAACTGTTGAAGTATTGAAGTGACATACTCTTATTGCTTTATTTTCAGTAAGCTGAGTTTGAATGAGAAAATCAGATGCTCTAAGTCTCAGTTTGTTTGATTGCTTCCAGACGAGGGTTTTGTTCTAACTTTGCTCAGGATGTTTTGTGACGAACATCTTTAGAAAACAGGTTTGTTGGAAAGCAATTCTGACAAGCTCTACCTCTGCGTAGTATTCGTTGGTAAATTCCGTTTTTCGAAGCAATGCGAAATACATTAAATCGTGGGATTACATCATCGGAATTATTGTTGCATCCACCTTCATTGAAGCGCTTTAAGATTAGATTCGAGGAGAGGGTGAAACCGTTTCATCAGTGGATAAATAAGATGAAACATTTTGCTGCAAATCTAAGGTAAAGCTGAATATTTACACTAAATAATAATATCGAGGGTAACCATTCCGGAAGAAATTCCAATAAGAACAGCAGATAATTTTACACCTTGTTTAAAAATAATAGTAGATTTCAACCAACTGATCTCCGAATACAATTCAAAAGAAACTGACAAAGGTTTCCTCTTTTAAATGGTGGCTGTTTGAGAAAACAGAAAGCGAACAAAACTTCATTCAGCAGCTATATTGATTTGTCGACGACGAAATATGGTAACCTCAAAATGGGATTCAAAATAGAACCTCCTAAAGTAAGTTAACAAATGAATAAAAACTAAAATATGTAATTCCAATCTAAGAATATCAAACATTTTTAAGAACCGCACACGTTGATATACACTCAAAGATTCCGAGAAGAATATGTAGATACATTACGCAAAGGTGAGATCTCTTAACATATGGTGTTTCTAAGTGTGAGACCAAAGGAGGGTATGCAAGAAATAATTGTTAGTCCAAAAAGAAAAGGGGTGTAGTTTCTGAGAGTCGTTGCAAGTAGACTTGTGGCTTCGCATAAAGAAATCACGGCACCTGTTCTCCATCCCAGAATACCAAAGGAGAGCGAATCTTTAGAAAGCACAGTTTGGCAAGTGTTCAGCAAATGAGTGGAACATGACCGAAATCGTCTTCCCGGAATTCAGTTCAGCATGAGCGTAGGTGAAATATCTAATATTACACTGGGGAACAAAGTTTATGTTGCATTGATACCAGCACTTGTTCTTACCTAAATCGAGTGTGCTGAAATCAAATTTGAAGTTATTTTTTTCTATAAGCTCTAGACTTTTTGCAAATAAACAGTTTCAATTTTCGCGAAATTTTGACGCCTCTCGCAAGATGACATGGTCTATGTGAGGAATTTCTGGTCACACAGTTTTAACATAAGGTTCAAACAACCGTCTTGGCAAATATATTCTTTATATATTAAAAATACGTGTATGTGCATCACAATATGAATTAAAGTTTGAAAAAAGGCAAAAAAAAAATCACTTGTGTGGAGTAAAATATATTTCGCCACTTGTCAAATCTGAAACATTTATCCATTAGTCAAATTAGCTCTGATGCTCTATGCTACCATACAAAGTCTTCCATTTCTGAATATCACATAATGTTTCCTGAAATTTCTATTTCAATAATATGTATCTATGCTTTTTCATTTCTTTTATAGGAAATTATTTAGCAGTTCACTGAAATTACACATGGCGAAATAATACTTCTAAGTACTTAGATCTGGCCTACGCAATTTAAATTTGAAAATGGTTTCTAAATTGCAATTACGGAAGGAAGACCGTGGAGAATTTATAAAAAGGGAATGACTATTTTTAAAAAAAAAAAATTTTCAGATTCAAATGCGGAAATGCTTTTATAATTTACATTGTAACGTTAGTTAAATTACAAATATATTACTAATTATTCCTTCTTTATTTCAGACAGAATGTCTTGTTACCCAGGTCTTTTGGCGTTGCCATGGATATCAAAATATCATTGCAGATGCCAACACTATATCGGTTCTGAGCAAATCGTATTCCGAAGTATTTTAATTTCGTTCACGTTTAAGTGAATTTCTGAATTTGCGGTTTACAAAAATAAAACAACCGTCAACTTGAATTATGACACACACTACAGACCAGAAGCGATCCCATTTCGCATAAGAGTTTGCGTCTTATGATTTAATACACCGTCCCCTAAAATCGCTTCATCGCCTGTTATGTCTTATGAAATTTGTGAAGTATACACACATAATTTAACTTTGCCCTTTAGTTTTTTTCTCTGTGGAAATTTTAGTTCGTTCTCATTAGTATTGCTAAAATTTAACGTGATGTTACCACTCTCGCAAGAATATGTTGGCAACACCCCTGAGGTCAGAACGAATGACGTGTGGATGTCTGAGACAAGAACTGAACGATGTATATAAAATGTTTCGAGAAGCAGCAGGGCGGAGATGGTGGAAGTTATCATACTATTTGAGAGATGTATGCTAAATCGAAGCTTGAATTATTTGACGACGGCGTGTTTCATTTTTGTGTTGTGGTGTTTTTCATAACAAAATGTTACCGTCTTTGGATCATTTGTACTAATGCTGTTGAAGGCTGAGTCGAGCTAAAGACGCTTTTGATCAATACATTCTGAGAGTAAGTAACCTTTTCTGAAGTTCTTTCAGTAACTCGTTATCCGCTTAAAAATGAAGTTATTAAGAACTGATTTATGTAGTGTTCCAACAGCCTTATAATGCAATGAACACTTCAAATGCTATAACGAAGTCACGCCCAAGTGCTCTGAATATATGGCGTAGACTTGCGCTCGAAATTTCATTAACTACAGCAAAATTTTGAATTAGAACATTTTATATATAATATTTTTTTTCAAAACATATACCGTAGGCATATAATAAATATTTTGGAGATCAAAAACTTTCAATACGTGCTTTCCTACAAATTTGCAAATTTAATTATATCCAAACGTTCGCTTTAGTTACCATAATGTTCCTAAGAAAGTAATAGTTTTTAACAGAAACGGTCTTGCACTTCGTTATGTGTAAAATCTCGCGTATTTTAATTCTTCAAGTTTTAGAAATTTAATAATTTCCTAGCTATCGTAATAATATACAGGCCACCCCGGTGGCGCAGTGGTCTAAGCGATGGCCTCTGATCATTCGTCCGAAAGGGGTCCGGGTTCGAATCCCGGTGAGGCATGGATGTTGTGTTTGTCTTACGGCACTGGCTCTCTCCCTTCCCTGGAACCAGTGACCCTAAATTAGGGACGGGCGACTGCTTATAGCCCATTGAGTTGCTCACGGTGGTCGTTAAACCTCCAATCAAAAAAAAAAAAAAAAATAATAATAATATACAGTTCACAATTTTTTTTAAATCTAACATCCTCTCATAACGTTTGATTTTTAAGAATATTGCTAGTTTGCAATATTTGTGCTATCCCATGTTTGAAATTGACATTTCTAAAGATAATAAGAGTTTGTAGATGCACGGCCGTATCCAAGGGAGAGGTTTTTACGGTTCAGCCTCCCCTCCCCTGAAATGTTTTCTCTTGTTTATCGTAAGTTATTAGGTCAACAGGTGTCGCCATTATCTTCTCTTAATTTTTTTTTGCAAATTGTTTCTGTTATTTCCTTTGATAAACCTCACTTCAGATGGACATTGTTTTCTCACTGTAACCACTGCTCAGCAGTAACAAATTTTTAGAAGTACATGAAACTCTGTATCTGGCAATTTTATAATCGGAATTATTCTATTATCAGGTAATTTTGAGATCGGTTATTTATTTATTTATTTTTATTATCGTGTTAAGAAAGACGGGAAATGGCAGCTGGACTCGTTGTTTATTGTTTCTTTGTAACAACAAGATGCCAGATGACAGAGCAGTAGAAAAATAACTAGAGGTTATTTTACAATCTCACAAAACAAACGAACCTGAATTCTTTGTTAGTAAATGAAACATGATATCGCTTTAGAAAATGTTTTTAATAAACTCAATTTCCCCACTTAAATGACAAAAATGGGCGGTACTTTATTGAGAAATATATATATAATTAAAATATAGGGCGCTTGGTTTAATTATTTCCTCACATTCATGATATTCTTTACCTTACGTGTGTCAGTATTACATAGGTCTGCCAAATAATACCTTTTTTTTCTGCACCGCTTTAGGTGTTTCTAATGTTTTTCGATACGCTGAGTTCAGAAATGCTGAGCTTTTCCCTCTATCGCGTAAGGTTTTTCCACAAAGTGAGGATGAAGATCCAGGTAAATCACACAGGAGATCTAGCAGAGTCAAAAAACTTTATTTACCAAAAAACCAAATATAAGCTATATTTTACATTTTATTAATTTATGATAATTAACACAGCAATCGGACATCGCCGAATTGACTGCAATTACTGATTCACACGTGAATTAAATCACATCAGAAAACGTGAAAATTTCGTAGCCGTGAACGGGAATCGAACCCGCATCTCCCGATTGTTATGTTTCTTATAGCTTCCACAAAGTCAGAAATATTTATAATGTATCTTATGTTTTTGCTCGAAGCTCCGTTTAGAACTATTTCTCTTGTGCACAGCTTGCGGCTCCTCCCTATTCAGCATCGAGCAGTAGTCTGCTATCATGTTCGCATTCCACCGGCCCTGATACCTCCGTTCCATTTCCTTTATGTCCTGGTAGAATCTCTCTACTTATTCTTCACTCACAGCACCTAGATGATCTGGGAAATAGCCTAGATGGGAGTTAAAAAAGTGGAGCTTCAAGCTCATGGAGCAGCCCAAGGCTTTGAAGTTCTCCAGCATGTTTCCTACGAAGCTCTTGAAGTCTTTCTGGTTGCCAAGAAACTTCTTTACAACTTCTTTAAAGGATGTCCAGGCCGATCTCTCAATGTAATCCATTTTGGTTTCAAAGATTTCGTCTTTCATGAGTTTTCGAATGTCAGGACCGACGAAAACACCTTCTTTCAGCTTCGCTTCTCACAGCCGTGGAACCTTCCTTGCCAGGTACTTGAAAGTCTCACCAGCTTTTGGCAGGACCTTCACAAAGTGCTTCATGATGCCAAGTTTGATGTGAAGTGGGGCAGGAGTACTTTTTTGGGTCCACCAAAGATTCGAAGTGCACGATTTTTCACTTACTTTTAGCGTCCTGCTTGGTCACACCTTCTAAGTCCAGTGCTTCGCTTTAGCACGACTGTCCCACTCGCAGAGGAAACAGAGGTACTTGGTGAAGCCACCTTGTTGACCAAGGATCATAGAGAGCACTTTCAGATGGCCACAGATGGTCCATTCGTATTCCTTGCAGTTAAGCTTGGTAAGGATCAAGGCTAAATTCTCATACCACTCCTTCAAATGAACGGAATGTCCAACCGGTATAGAGACGTATTTGTTGCTGTTATGAAGAAGTACAGTTTTTCAGACTTCTTTGTGATGAGTCAATGAAGAGTCGCCAATCTTCCGTCTCATGCTGAATTTTGAACATTTGCATCAAACCTGGACATCGGAGTAGTAAACAAGTTCATCGTCTTGAGAAAGGTAAGGCACATAATATTTCTCTCGGTTTCGAAACCAATAGAAATAAGTTCCAAGTGTTAACAAGTTCTTCTCCTGGAGTCTAGAGCTTAGCAACTGAGCAGAATCTTTTGGAAGGGCCAGATCTTGGATCAAATCTTTCAATTCTGATTGTGAAAACAGCTGGTGCAGTCGTCGACTTGAAAACAATAATCAGCATTGTCATCTGACTCGCTCGCTGAGGGTTCAGGCACATCGTCAAGCCTTTCTGGAGGCAAAGGTACGGGAATGTCGGGTCCGTGAGGCACAGGGCGCAGTGCAGATTCAAGGTTCCGGGAGAAGATTTCTTTTTTGTTGTTTAAGCTGTACCCCTGTATGTTGCACGAACAAAAGTAGCAGTCTTTGCTCTAATTTTCGGGCTCCCTCCATATCATAGGCACTCCAAAACGAAAGCATTTCACCTTACCCTTAGACCACATGTGGTGTCCTTCCACGCAACTTTAACACACTCGATGCGGGGCCCATAACTTGTCTTGGTCTCCAACTCTTACACCGAAGTATCCAAAATACACTTTTCCAACAAAGTCCGTGATCTTCCTCTGTTGTGTTTTCACTACAAGTTCGTAACATATAAAGCAAAAGCTGTCAGGAGAATTAACACAACTTCTTGAAGCCATGACAGTCGTAAATGCAAACAGCTCATCCATTTTAGGCCCACATTTGCCTTCAGCACCATGTTAAAATATATATAAGAACATATTACAACAATATTAGGGTTACAAAAATTCCAGACAGAAATTCTAACGGTACGTGATAGAATTTGATGAGTGTTTTTCCCGAAATCTGCATCAAAAAATACATAAGAAACACCTTTCACTTTGAAGAAAAAAATTCATCGCTGTCTTGTGTCATCGATTCCAAATCAAAAGGACTTTTTCTATGCAATTTTGCTACTTTTCATACAAATTGAGAACGTCAGAATTTTTTAGTATTCCGGTCAAGTAACGAAAGTGTGCTTGACACTTTGTGCTTTTCTAAGCTCCCAGTATACACAGGTTTCAAACTATCCAATTCTCATGTCTTCAATTTTGAGTAATTATTTCCATTTTGAATACATCTTTATATATATATATATATATATATATATATATATCATCATCATCATCATTGTCAACCATTATCAATCCACTGCTGGACGAAGGTCTCCCCAAGTTTCTTCCACAACGGTCTGTCTTGTGCCAGTCTCCTCCATGTCACTCCTGCATACTTTCGAATTTCATCCACCCATCTCCCATGTGGTCTTCTTCTGGGTCTTTTCCTGTCCCTTGGAATCCAATCTAAAATTTCGGCTGTCCTTAATCGATGATCTGTCCTTCTGGCAGTATGTCCAGCCCATTGCCATTTCAGGGATTTAACTCTGATCATGATGTCTTCCACTCTTGTCATTTTTCGGATCCACGAGTTCCTCTTCTTATCTATCCTGGTTACACCAAGTATGCACCTCTCCATGCTTCTTTGAGTTGTCTGCAGCCTTTGTATGTCTCTTTTAGTTAAGGTCCACGTCTCTGCACCATACGTAAGCACTGGAAGGATGCATTGATCAAACACTTTTCTTTTAAGACATAATGGCATATTGCTCTTGAAAATTATGCTGTTTCTTCCAAAAGCTCTCCAGGCAAGTTTTGTACGCCGATTAATTTCTTCATCAATGTGACCCTCACTTGATATCTGCTGTCCAAGATAAACGTACGTGTCTGATTATCTCCAGCTTTTCTCCATCAATCGATAAATCTTCATTTCTTGTAAAAGCCATTGAACATCACTTTTGTCTTCTGAAAGTTCATTTTTAATCCCACTTCTTTACTCTTGTCAGCAAGTTCCTGGATCATACTCTGCAGCTCTGATGGGGTAGTTGCAAAAATGACTACGTCATCAGCAAAACGAAGGTGGGTTAGATAATCTCCATTAATCTTTATCCCCTTGTTTTCCCAGCTCAGTGACTGAAAAACACCCTCCAATGTGGCATTAAAGAGCTTCGGAGATATGGTGTCACCTTGTCTCACTCCCTTTCCAATTTTTACGTGTGTTGTATTTTCAAACAGCCTAATCTTTGCACTTGCATTTTCATAGATGTTATTAATAATATTAATGTATGCATCTTCAATACCGCAGGTTTTCAGAGCCATTGTAACTGCTGATGGTTTCACCGAATCAAAGGCTTTTTCATAATCGATAAAAGCCATGCACAATGGAAGTTCATATTCCCTCGCTCTTTCAATTAGTTCTCTCAGCACGTGGATATGATCTATTGTGCTGTAGCCACTCCTGAATCCAGCTTGTTCTCTCGGTTGAGCCATGTCCAGTGTTACCTTCAAGCGGTGTGAAAGAACTTTAGTGAAGATTTTATAAACTACTGATAGGAGGCTGATAGGTCTGTAGTTTCCGAGATCCTCAATGTCACCTTTCTTATGTAGCAGGATCATTGTAGCGGTGTTCCAATCCTCAGGAATCTTTCCTTCATTAAGGCATCGAGTGAAAATTTGGGCGAGTACTGTTTCGATTTCTCCACTTGCTTCTTGTATGATGTCTACAGTAATTCCATCTTCTCCTGGAGCTTTTCCCCGCTTCATGTTCTTGATTGCATGTGCAACTTCTGCTGGAAGGACTGGAGGAACTCTGGTACTGGTATCTTTCATGATGTCTGGAGTGCATGTATCATCCCTTTCATATAATTTGGAGTAGAAATCATTCACTCTTGTCAACATTTCGCCTCTATTTCTTGTTACAGAACCATCTTCTTTTCTCAGTGCCATAATCTGTTTTCTTCCCTTACTGAGATGTCCCTTTGCTATCTTTAGGCTTTGGTTGTTTTCAATTGCTTTCCTCACTAGTTCACAGTTGAATTTTCTTACGTCTTTAGTGATACTTTTTCTTACTGTCTTGCATAGCTCTATATATTCCACTTTGGAGGTCACATCTTCTTTAGTTGTCCTCATCTCTCTTCTTTTTTGCATCAACATTTTCGTTTTTCCTGATAATTTATTTACATGCAACTTGTTCTTAGACCCAGCTAATTTTGTTGCTGTTTCCATAAGAGCTTTGGTTACTTTTCTGTTAACTTCAGAGATGTCCACTTCTTCTGATGTTAGGCCTTCTAAAGCAGAGAACCTGTTCTTCAGTTCCAACTTGAAGGTATTATGGTGTTTTTTAAGGTTGGTTATGTCAATAGATTTTGTTTGTCTTATGAGCTTGCCACGTTCAAGTTTAGTGCTGAGGTGCATCTTACATCTCACCAATCTATGGTCACTACCTGTGTTGAACTTGTTTAGCACACTGCAGTCTTCTATGACGAATTTTTTGTTACACATAATAAAATCAATTTCACTTGTCGTCCCATTTGGATGTCTCCATGTCCATTTCCTGTGTGGCTTTTTCTTGAAGAAGGAGTTCAAGATGAAAAACCCTTCTGCCTCTGCAAACTCAACGAGAGTATTTCCACGCTGGTTTCTGTTGCCGTGACCGAATTTACCTACTGAAGTTTCATTCTGTTGCCGTTGCCCTATTTTTGCATTGAAATCTCCCATAATTATTTTCAAGTGCTGCTTACCTTTATTATTTAGATGACAAATTTCCTCATAAAATTCTTCAATTTCTTCTTCAGGATGACTTGTGGTGGGTGCATAAGTTTGAATAATCTGAGCCTGGTATCTTTTCGAGAGTTTGATAACAAGTCGTGCAGCTCTGTCAGAGGAACTTTCAACTTCTACAACTTTATCCTTCAGTTTCTTGTTTATTATAAATCCAACACCACTAGTTCTGCCAGTATCTGTCCCACAATAGTAGAAGAGATGTCCACTTTTCAGTTCGATGAGATCTTCTCCTTTTCTCCTTACCTCACTTAGCCCCACGATGTCCCACTTGATCCTTTGTAGTTCCTCTTCCAATTCAAGAAGCCTTGAATCAGAAGATAGGGAGCGTCCATTGTACGTAGCCAAATTCAGCATCAGATGGCAGCCTAGTACGGTCCTCCGGGGATTCTTAGCACCCTCTGCCTTCATGTCGCACTGGCCGCTGCCTTGGCCAGGTACATTCCAGCTGCCGGAGACTGAGGGCCAAGATTTAAGTTGTGGAATCATTTTGGAGGGGTTTGGCCATAACTCACCACGCTGGCCAAGCGGGTTGGTGAGTGTGGGATAGAATTTCCTCTAATCCCGATGGTATAGTTATACCGCTATTGGCGGTCATCAGAGCCCCTTTAGTGGGAACAGGATGCACCACGAGAAGGCGGGGTTGACATTTGTCAAGGAGAGGCTGTGATGTTACGCATCACCTATATATATATATATATCATCATCATCATTGTCAACCATTATCAATCCACTGCTGGACGAAGGTCTCCCCAAGTTTCCTCCACAACGGTCTGTCTTGTGCCAGTCTCCTCCATGTCACCCCTGCATACTTTCGAATTTCATCCACCCATCTCCCATGTGGTCTTCTTCTGGGTCTTTTCCTGTCCCTTGGAATCCAATCTAAAATTTCAGCTGTCCATCGATGATCTGTCCTTCTGGCAGTATGTCCAGCCCATTGCCATTTCAGGGATTTAACTCTGATCATGATGTCTTCCACTCTTGTCATTTTTCGGATCCACGAGTTCCTCTTCTTATCTCTCCTGGTTACACCAAGCATGCACCTCTCCATGCTGCTTTGAGTTGTCTGCAGCCTTTGTATGTCTCTTTTAGTTAAGGTCCACGTCTCTGCACCATACGTAAGCACTGGAAGGATGCATTGATCAAACACTTTTCTTTTAAGACATAATGGCATATTGCTCTTGAAAATTATGCTGTTTCTTCCAAATGCTCTCCAGGCAAGTTTTGTACGCCGATTAATTTCTTCATCAATGTGACCCTCACTTGATATCTGCTGTCCAAGATAAACGTACGTGTCTGTTATCTCCAGCTTTTCTCCATCAATCGATAAATCTTCATTTCTTGTAAAAGCATTGAACATCACTTTTGTCTTCTGAAAGTTCATTTTTAATCCCACTTCTTTACTCTTGTCAGCAAGTTCCTGGATCATACTCTGCAGCTCTGATGGGGTAGTTGCAAAAATGACTACGTCATCAGCAAAACGAAGGTGGGTTAGATAATCTCCATTAATCTTTATCCCTTTGTTTTCCCAGCTCAGTGACTGAAAAACACTCTCCAATGTGGCATTAAAGAGCTTCGGAGATATGGTGTCACCTTGTCTCACTCCCTTTCCAATTTTTATGTGTGTTGTATTTTCAAACAGCCGAATCTTTGCACTTGCATTTTCATAGATGTTATTTATAATATTAATGTATGCATCTTCAATACCGCAGGTTTTCAGAGCCATTGTAACTGCTGATGGTTTCACCGAATCAAAGGCTTTTTCATAATCGATAAAAGCCATGCACAATGGAAGTTCATATTCCCTCGCTCTTTCAATTAGTTCTCTCAGTACGTAGACATGATCTGTTGTGCTGTAGCCACTCCTGAATCCAGCTTGTTCTCTCGGTTGAGCCATGTCCAGTGTTACCTTCAAGCGGTGTGAAAGAACTTTAGTGAAGATTTTATAAACTACTGATAGAAGGCTGATAGGTCTGTAGTTTCCGAGATCCTCAATGTCACCTTTCTTATGTAGCAGGATCATTGTAGCGGTGTTCCAATCCTCAGGAATCTTTCCTTCATTAAGGCATCGAGTGAAAATTTGGGCGAGTACTGTTTCAATTTCTTCACTTGCTTCTTGTATGATGTCTACAGTAATTCCATCTTCTCCTGGAGCTTTTCCCCGCTTCATGTTCTTGATTGCATGTGCAACTTCTGCTAGAAGGACTGGAGGAACTCTGGTACTAGTATCTTTCATGATGTCTGGAGTGCATGTATCATCCCTTTCATATAATTTGGAGTAGAAATCTTTCACTCTTGTCAAAATTTCGCCTCTATTTCTTGTTACAGAACCATCTTCTTTTCTCAGTGCCATAATCTGTTTTCTTCCCTTACTGAGATGTCCCTTTGCTATCTTTAGGCTTTGGTTGTTTTCAATTGCTTTCCTTACTAGTTCACAGTTGAATTTTCTTACGTCTTCAGTGATACTTTTCCTTACTGTCTTGCATAGCTCTATATATTCCACTTTGGAAGTCACATCTTCTTTAGTTGTCCTCATCTCTCTTCTTTTTTGCATCAACATTTTCGTTTTTCCTGATAATTTGTTTACATGCAACTTGTTCTTAGACCCAGCTAATTTTGTTACTGTTTCCATAAGAGCTTTGGTTACTTTTCTGTTAACTTCAGAGATGTCCACTTCTTCCGATGTTAGGCCTTCCAAAGCAGAGAACCTGTTCTTCAGTTCCAACTTGAAGGTATTATGGTGTTTTTTAAGGTTGGTTATGTCAATAGGTTTTGTTTGTCTTATGAGCTTGCCACGTTCAAGTTTAGTGTTGAGGTGCATCTTACATCTCACCAATCTATGGTCACTACCTGTGTTGAACTTGTTTAGCACACTGCAGTCTTCTATGACGAATTTTTTGTTACACATAATAAAATCAATTTCACTTGTCGTCCCATTTGGATGTCTCCATGTCCATTTCCTGTGTGGCTTTTTCTTGAAGAAGGAGTTCAAGATGAAAAACCCTTCTGCCTCTGCAAACTCAACGAGAGTATTTCCACGCTGGTTTCTGTTGCCGTGACCGAATTTACCTACTGAAGTTTCATTCTGTTGCCGTTGCCCTATTTTTGCATTGAAATCTCCCATAATTATTTTCAAGTGCTGCTTACCTTTATTATTTAGATGACAAATTTCCTCATAAAATTCTTCAATTTCTTCTTCAGGATGACTTGTGGTGGGTGCATAAGTTTGAATAATCTGAGCCTGGTATCTTTTCGAGAGTTTGATAACAAGTCGTGCAGCTCTGTCAGAGGAACTTTCAACTTCTACAACTTTATCCTTCAGTTTCTTGTTTATTATAAATCCAACACCACTAGTTCTGCCAGTATCTGTCCCACGATAGTAGAAGAGATGTCCACTTTTCAGTTCGATGAGATCTTCTCCTTTTCTCCTTACCTCACTTAGCCCCACGATGTCCCACTTGATCCTTTGTAGTTCCTCTTCCAATTCAAGAAGCCTTGAATCAGAAGATAGGGAGCGTCCATTGTACGTAGCCAAATTCAGCATCAGATGGCAGCCTAGTACGGTCCTCCGGGGATTCTTAGCACCCTCTGCCTTCATGTCGCACTGGCCGCTGCCTTGGCCAGGTACATTCCAGCTGCCGGAGACTGAGGGCCAAGATTTAAGTTGTGGAATCATTTTGAGGGGTTTGGCCATAACTCACCACGCTGGCCAAGCGGGTTGGTGAGTGTGGGATAGAATTTCCTCTAATCCCGATGGTATAGTTATACCGCTATTGGCGGTCGTCAGAGCCCCTTTAGTGGGAACAGGATGCACCACGAGAAGGCGGGGTTGACATTTGTCAAGGAGAGGCTGTGATGTTACGCATCACCTGACCTTACATCCCTATATATATATATATATATATATATATATATATATATATATATATATATATATATATATATATATATATATATATATATATATATAGGTGGGGATGTAAGGTCAGGTGATGCGTAACATCACCTGACCTTACATATATATATATATATATAGGGATGTAAGGTCAGGTGATGTTACGCATCACCTGACCTTACATCCCTATATATATATATATATATATATATATATATATATATATATATATATATATATATATATATATATATATATATAGGTGGGGATGTAAGGTCAGGTGATGCGTAACATCATAGCCTCTCCTTGACAAATGTCAACCCCGCCTTCTCGTGGTGCATCCTGTTCCCACTAAAGGGGCTCTGGCGACCGCCCATAGCGGTATAACTATACCATCGGGATCAGAGGAAATTCTATCCCACACTCACCAACCCGCTTGGCCAGCGTGGTGAGTTATGGCCAAACCCCTCCAAAATGATTCCACAACTTAAATCTTGGCCCTCAGTCTCCGGCAGCTGGAATGTACCTGGCCAAGGCAGCGGCCAGTGCGACATGAAGGCAGAGGGTGCTAAGAATCCCCGGAGGACCGGACTAGGCTGCCATCTGATGCTGACCTTGGCTACTTACAATGGACGCTCCCTATCTTCTGATTCAAGGCTTCTTGAATTGGAAGAGGAACTACAAAGGATCAAGTGGGACATCGTGGGGCTAAGTGAGGTAAGGAGAAAAGGAGAAGATCTCATCGAACTGAAAAGTGGACATCTCTTCTACTATCGTGGGACAGATACTGGCAGAACTAGTGGTGTTGGATTTATAATAAACAAGAAACTGAAGGATAAAGTTGTAGAAGTTGAAAGTTCCTCTGACAGAGCTGCACGACTTGTTATCCAACTCTCGAAAAGATACCAGGCTCAGATTATTCAAACTTATGCACCCACCACAAGTCATCCTGAAGAAGAAATTGAAGAATTTTATGAGGAAATTTGTCATCTAAATAATAAAGGTAAGCAGCACTTGAAAATAATTATGGGAGATTTCAATGCAAAAATAGGGCAACGGCAACAGAATGAAACTTCAGTAGGTAAATTCGGTCACGGCAACAGAAACCAGCGTGGAAATACTCTCGTAGAGTTTGCAGAGGCAGAAGGGTTTTTCATCTTGAACTCCTTCTTCAAGAAAAAGCCACACAGGAAATGGACATGGAGACATCCAAATGGGACGACAAGTGAAATTGATTTTATTATGTGTAACAAAAAATTCGTCATAGAAGACTGCAGTGTGCTAAACAAGTTCAACACAGGTAGTGACCATAGATTGGTGAGATGTAAGATGCACCTCAACACCAAACTTGAACGTGGCAAGCTCATAAGACAAACAAAATCTATTGACATAACCAACCTTAAAAAACACCATAATACCTTCAAGTTAGAACTGAAGAACAGGTTCTCTGCTTTAGAAGGCCTAACATCGGAAGAAGTGGACATCTCTGAAGTTAACAGAAAAATAACCAAAGCTCTTATGGAAACAGCAACAAAATTAGCTGGGTCTAAGAACAAGTTGCATGTGAACAAATTATCAGGAAAACCAAAATGTTGATGCAAAAAAGAAGAGAGATGAGGACAAATAAAGAAGATGTGACTTCCAAAGTGGAATATATAGAGCTATGCAAGACAGTAAGAAAAAGTATCACTGAAGACGTAAGGAAATTCAACTGTGAACTAGTGAGGAAAGCAATTGAAAACAACCAAAGCCTAAAGATAGCAAAGGGACATCTCAGTAAGGGAAGAAAACAGATTATGGCACTGAGAAAAGAAGATGGTTCTGTAACAAGAAATAGAGGCGAAATCTTGACAAGAGTGAAAGATTTCTACTCCAAATTATATGAAAGGGATGATATATGCACTCCAGACATCATGAAAGATACCAGTACCAGAGTTCCTCCAGTCCTTCCAGCAGAAGTTGCACATGCAATCAAGAACATGAAGCGAGGAAAAGCTCCAGGAGAAGATGGAATTACTGTAGACATCATACAAGAAGCAAGTGGAGAAATCGAAACAGTACTCGCCCAAATTTTCACTCGATGCCTTAATGAAGGAAAGATTCCTGAGGATTGGAACACCGCTACAATGATCCTGCTACATAAGAAAGGTGACATTGAGGATCTCGGAAACTACAGACCTATCAGCCTCCTATCAGTAGTTTATAAAATCTTCACTAAAGTTCTTTCACACCGCTTGAAGGTAGCACTAGACATGGCTCAACCGAGAGAACAAGCTGGATTCAGGAGTGGCTACAGCACAATAGATCATATCCACGTGCTGAGAGAACTAATTGAAAGAGCGAGGGAATATGAACTTCCATTGTGCATGGCTTTTATCGATTATGAAAAAGCCTTTGATTCGGTGAAACCGTCAGCAGTTACAATGGCTCTGAAAACCTGCGGTATTGAAGATGCATACATTAATATTATTAATAACATCTATGAAAATGCAAGTGCAAAGATTCGGCTGTTTGAAAATACAACACACGTAAAAATTGGAAAGGGAGTGAGACAAGGTGACACCATATCTCCGAAGCTCTTTAATGCCACATTGGAGGGTGTTTTTCAGTCGCTGAGCTGGGAAAACAAGGGGATAAAGATTAATGGAGATTATCTAACCCACCTTCGTTTTGCTGATGACGTAGTCATTTTTGCAACTACCCCATCAGAGCTGCAGGGTATGATCCAGGAACTTGCTGACAAGAGTAAAGAAGTGGGATTAAAAATGAACTTTCAGAAGACAAAAGTGATGTTCAATGCTTTTACAAGAAATGAAGATTTATCGATTGATGGAGAAAAGCTGGAGATAACAGACACATACGTTTATCTTGGACAACAGATATCAAGTGAGGGTCACATTGATGAAGAAATTAATCGGCGTACAAAACTTGCCTGGAGAGCTTTTGGAAGAAACAGCATAATTTTCAAGAGCAATATGCCATTATGTCTTAAAAGAAAAGTGTTTGATCAATGCATCCTTCCAGTGCTTACGTATGGTGCAGAGACGTGGACCTTAACTAAAAGAGACATACAAAGGCTGCAGACAACTCAAAGAAGCATGGAGAGGTGCATGCTTGGTGTAACCAGGAGAGATAAGAAGAGGAACTCGTGGATCCGAAAAATGACAAGAGTGGAAGACATCATGATCAGAGTTAAATCCCTGAAATGGCAATGGGCTGGACATACTGCCAGAAGGACAGATCATCGATGGACAGCCGAAATTTTAGATTGGATTCCAAGGGACAGGAAAAGACCCAGAAGAAGACCACATGGGAGATGGGTGGATGAAATTCGAAAGTATGCAGGGGTGACATGGAGGAGACTGGCACAAGACAGACCGTTGTGGAGGAAACTTGGGGAGACTTTCGTCCAGCAGTGGATTGATAATGGTTGACAATGATGATGATGATGATATATAGGTGATGGTTGGTGAGTGTGGGATAGAATTTCCTCTAATCCCGATGGTATAGTTATACCGCTATTGGCGGTCGTCAGAGCCCCTTTAGTGGGAACAGGATGCACCACGAGAAGGCGGGGTTGACATTTGTCAAGGAGAGGCTGTGATGTTACGCATCACATATATATATATATATATATATTACTGTATCCTATATGTTATGAAGGCATGCTTTCGAAAGTCATCCGTTCATTTCCCATGTGGTCTTCTTTTGGGTAATTTCCTGCCTCTTGGAATCCAGTCTAAAATTTAGGTCCTTAATCGCTTATCCGTTCTCCTGGGTATATACCCACCACATTGCCATTTCAGAGATCTTTTCTGATCACGATACTTCCACTCTTGTCAGTTTCCTTTTCCACAAGTTCCTACTCTTATATTTCCTGATTTCACCAATCATGCGTCTCTCCATGCATCTTTCTGGTTTCTTCAAACTTTGTATGTATTTTTAGTTAAGGTGTAAGAAAAGGCAGAATGCATTGTTTAAACACTTTTCTTCTATGACATAATGTCATATTTCTCTTGAAAAGTGTTCTGTCTCTTCCAAAAGCTATGCAGCCAAGTTTTATACGCCGATTATATTCCTGATGAGTGTGACCCTAGCTAGATATATGTTCTGTAGATGTAGGTTTTGATTACCTAGAAATTTCCCTCATCAATCGCAAGATTTTCATATCTTGTAAAAGCCATTGTACATCAATTTTATTTTCTGAAAGTTCATTTTTAATCCCACTTCTTCACTCTTGTCAGGAAGTTCCTAGATCATACTAAGCAGCTCTGAAAGTGAGGTTGCAAAAATGACGCTGTCTTCAACGAAAAGACGAGGAGTTGTATAATATCCATTAATATTTATCCCTTTAATTTCTCAGTTGAGTGATTGAACTGGAAAAACAAATCTCAAGATAACTGAACAAAAAAAACTTTCCAGGTGCTAAAAAAGGGTCTAAAAAGCTTTTCAGACCGTGAAAGGAACGGGAAGTCTCCGACTTAACAATATTTTGTAAGTGAAGGGTGGAATAAAGATTTGCTTTATGTAACAGGTGGGGACCCGTCCTTTGAAACTGAAGATATTTTTGCATGTTATTCAGCATTGTTTTCAAAGTTTTAGTATTGTTTCCAGGAATATCATAGGTATCGATTATTTTGAGTTTTGTCCGCAATTCACAAATTTTTATTTCAGTTTTAGTATCACTTGATTCCATTCGATCCTAGATGACTGAGCCGTATCAAAAATATCGGGCAATTCTTGAAATTCCAAAGAGTAAGAGTGACCTTATTTCGAAAGATTAATGAGTCGCACCTGAAAATTTTGTTTGAGACGTATCAAACCACCTGAGAAAAATAATTGGTAAATGTGTAGTTTAGCGTCTCAAATTATTTCGCCGCAAATGTTGAAGGATTTCAAAAACGTGAGACGTACAGATTTTAAAGTATGTAATTTCATGGTAAATGGTTAAAACTTTTCATCTGTACAATACGTTTCAAAAATTTTTACCGTAAAACTGACCTCCAAGTACTACGACGTGAACAGCTCTGGGACAGGCCTAACACAATGCCGCGGCGACCTCTAAAAGCTTCGCTCCGCTGAAATGAAGGTTTTGTTCTAGAACGTCGGCCATTTTTCTGGCGGAAGAATAATAGAGCCACGAGGTACGTTCTTGCCAGGAAAGCGTTCCAATTTGTAGTGCTACCTGACAGAAAATAGGTCTTCATTTCTGTCGCAGTATTTCAAGAAACATGATGATATCTTGATTCGATCTTACACATATGATTGCCTGATACGAAAGTATGCAGGTGCTTTTCCTTCTTCTAGAAAATTGTTGAAGTAGATGCCGCGTTCTCTCTAACGGAAGTTACATAGTATTTAGAAATGGAAGTTTTGCTCCTTTTTTTGACGGAGTGTTTCCTTGTACATTCAAATTGGATTCCAAAAAAAATCCTTGAAGAAGACGTGAGTTCATATATATAGCATGAAACATTTATACGCGAAAAACCAAGAAATTTTCATATTGTGATGTGAAAAACTGAGACAGAAGCGATGAGCAATTTTCTGTTGCGCATCACTACAAAATGAAACGCTCCTCTAGCAAGAACTTTCCCCATTCCACTTGTACACCTCCGTCAGCAAAATGACCGGCGGAACAATACCATGTGTTCACCGGAGCCAAGCTAGATGTGGTCACCGTAGTGTTATGTTAGGCTTGCAGCAACTGTTGTTCACGTCGTCGTTCTTAAAGAGCAGTTTTACCGTAAAAATCTTTAAAATGCATTTCAGATACGCAATGTTTTTAACATTTATTCGCCGCAAATTTCTCTCATCATTCCTCCATAAGGAAAATATTTTTACGGACAGAAATTTAAGAGACATTGTAGGTGCCGAACATCGGAGCATCATTAGCTCAAATGTTTCAAATTACGCGGTTACTCGAAGATTTTCAACTTGCGACGTGCAGTTTATCTTGCTGGGACTCTGGATCAAGCGGATATTGATTTGACTTTTGCAAGTGGTCAGCTTGATTCCATTATACTGCACAAAAACACAATGTCTTATCATTATCCTCCACAACAGAAAATAAAACATTCGAAATGTTCAGGAATTTTGTTTAGCATTTTCCCAGCCGATTGTTCTCCGTTCATTTGCACTGATATTACTTTCATCATTTGTTCACCATTAGTTTTGTCACATGCTGATGATGAATTAACGGTAGCAGTTGATGCTAGTTCAGTTTGTTTCATGATATCAAATCTGGCCATACTGGCCTGCAAATAAAATATGACAAACGCACAGGCAATCAGACGATTACAAATAAGTATGTTGAAGCAACTTTGTTTTTAAAATAAACAAATAAACAAAATTCACCAAATAATTTAATTTAGACAAAAACGGCTATTTGAAAATTCTATCAGAGTCGATTCCCAACGTACCAAGAGAAGGAATGAAGAAAGCAATCACATCATTAAACCACATTGCATCCAGGAATAGGATGATGCATAGGATCTGTATTGATGTAATCACTGAACTTGTGAGACGCTGGTGTCGAAAAAAATTATATAGAATGCATTCTGCTGTAACACGGACCGCTTGGATTTTAATACATATAAAACAAGCAAAAAGTTTAAATATCAGCTGGGTATTTTCCATGATTCTGCCGCACCGTTTCCATTCAGTTTTTCACACGTTTGGAATTTTTGTGGATAATTTCAGTTTTACAATTTAACAAAACGTACAACAAAAATACAAATTTCCCACTGCTAGACAATTTTTATTAAATTGACTATAGCCTGTTAATATGTAAAGAAGTGCTTTGATGAGAATAGATATGAATGAAATGGTGGAATGCAAATATTTAGGTATAACTAGCTGTCGGTGATTACAGCATTTTCCGGAACATGAGACGCATCTTTATCTTTTGAGAACATTCTTAGAAAAAAATTAAAATGCCATTTGAAAAATATTTATGAAGATAAAAACTGTGCCTAAAAACAGCACCTTATTGAACTTGGGACTTACGAAAATTAACAAAATATTACACAGTTGATAAAAAATCTCATGGGAAAAGGCAACTGATCTTATCAGCCAATGGCCCAAATGCATACAGAATTTGTCTGCAATCACACTTCATTCAGCCAATGCGTTTGTTTTTGTTTCGGATAGTCATACTCGCCGTATGACTAAAATGTTTTCTCTATCTTTTTTTAATCTAAAGCTTGCCAAGAATCGTTTTTTTTATTGGGGGTTTAACGACCATCGTGAACAACTCAATTGGCTATAAGCAGTCGCTCATCCCTAATTTAACGCCACTGGTTCAAGGGAAGGGAAAGAGCCAGTGCCGTAAGACAAAAACAACATCCATGCCTCACCGGGATTCGAACCTGGACCTGTTTCGGACGAATGATCAGACGTCATCGCTTAGACCACTGCGCCACAGGGGCGGCAAGAATCGTTCCAAAAAAATATATGTCAAAGAAACGAACTTCGTAATCTCTGCACATAGTTAGAGAACAGCAAAGAAAAGAAACTGTGAGATATGGCGTTATCTTCCATTGTAAACTGTAAATAACAGTACGCTACTCTGGTTAAAGTGCACGATTTAAGAGTGGATATTTCCGAAAATGTCTTCAAAATTAAGTATCCGTGGTATTTATGTTTCTGTGAATGAATACGATCTTTGCGTCCCTCTAAGAAAGTATTCCTAAACTGAAGAATTTGCAGTGATAACAATGCAACCACAGTACACTGCTGGTTGCCTTAAGCATCCTAAAAGGCGGTTTTTTTATTTATTTTTATCTCACATTGATGTTTAAAACAATTATGATAGTCCTGTATCCGTTTGAGATCGCCATATGAAACATATGAGAAATGTACTTAAATTATTGAGTAAGCTTTGCATTAAGAACATCTTCCGATTTACATATTCGGATCGATAACGAAGTACCGCGTGATATCAACGTCACGTGCGGCTGCTACAAACGTTGCACACCTATCCTCTGTACGTAATCAGTAAACGTTTTCCAGTGATCGGGAAAAGTGGCGACTTTAGCTTATTTGGCCGCATCCAAATTGCTGTGACTAGAAGGCAGTTGCCAATATAACCGAAATGGCTGCACTTGGTGGCTGTTACTGTACAACTGTATCAACGGTGCACCAGAACTGGATTAACGATGCACATATATCCAGCAGAAGGTCTCACATTTCTCATCCAGGTGCGGCTGATCCTAGAGGTGAGAATCTGTTGTCACGACTGGAATCTTCGCAACGACGTGGAACGGTGACTTACCTCACCCACCACTACAACAGTGGTGTATTTCAATCTATTTTCATATGGACCATGCTCCATATCTTACTTCGTTTTGGGTTTCACAGCGGGAGACCAACGAGAGTATCTGTGATGACGCCCAGTCATCGAAAACAACGCCAGACGTGGTCCATAGAACGTCAGTAAAGGACCATCGACTGTGCAAGCAGGGCATCTGGTTTGATGAGTCCCGTTTCCTGCTGCAACATGCTGATGTTCTGGTTCTCATGTGACGTAAACACATAAAGTCCTGTCCCTTCGTTGCACGTTTGAGATTCAACAGGCCATTGGATTTGGTGTTCTGGGCTGGCGATCTTTTAGTCGGTAATCCCCGGATTCGCAGGTTTTCATCCCACAAACACTGAATGATGGAATCTACACGAAGCTGTTAGCCGACCATCTCCATCAGTAACTGTAGGAGCGTTATGCGGAACACTTTGCCGTCTTTCAACAGGACAACGCTCCGAATCACAGGGCTCGTGTATTTACTGAGTTTTAGAGGAACACGGCAAAGGATTTGCCACATTGAGCTGGCCCCCAAATTCTTTTGATTGTAACCCAATCGAGCATTTGTAGAATACGCTAGGTTTGGGGTCAGAACTGCTGTAAATTTAAATTTCACATTACCAAAAATACATGTTTCTTTTATTATTTTATACATAACCCTGTAAACTTTAGAGAATTGTGACAGCGTTGCTAAGTTCCATCTTTCTGCAGCCACAATTTGAAACTTGACCTCATCTGAGAAGGGTATTTTTTCTACTATCGGTTTGGAGAAAAAACTGTTTTCCATTTCATGGTTCACACACATTTGCGCTATTAAAAAACTTGTAAATCTCAGATATTTAACTTTATGGTTTCACTATTTCAAAGGGTAGTTAAATAGAATCCTAAATGTATCATCAATTTTCAACAGTCTGGTTTCCAATGATTGCACTCAGGATTCGTAGAAAAACAAAAGGGTTTATTCATTAATTTAATTTTGAAGATTCTCATTTTTGAGGTTTCACTTAATTATACATCAGGATTTGATAGACAGAGACGTGAAAAGAGAAGTTTGAATTTTCCTACTGATTTTCGCAATTTGAAGAAATATTTTGCAAATTGGTAGAATATATTAGCACTTGTAACGCTTTTTTCCTGTCGCCACCAATTCAACTTTAAACAAATCAATATTAACGAACCCTTTATATTTCTTGAAGTCACAATTTTTTGAATTGTATTTAACATTTTAAATTTTCGCTTTATTCGGCCACCGGGGAGAATTCTTGTGTTCCGTCTGACTTTTCTAAATACTGTTTCATTTCTCAATTTCAATAGACTTGAAAAATGTTGCTCTACTGAATTTAGCATGAAATTATAACTTATGCAACATATTTCACATCTATTTATACCAAATATATGCTTTTATAAACAACACACACACTATTTCAATATTGTGTTGAACGAATTCATTTTTATTTTTAATATTTAACTCATGAAATCTTTACTGATTGAAACATCTTATTCCATCAGTTCTAATTACAAGATACAAATCGCTACCTAAATATATTTTTGTGGGGGCATGCTTTCGCAATGAGGATGTCCCTCAGCAGCGCCTATGATTCTTCTCTAATCAAGTTACCAAATCTCAGTTCAGGGTCGTGCAGGGAAGGCGACCATTGAAAGCGGCGACAACTTGAATGTAAGCGCTAACGGGATATGTTGCTTCCGATCGTGAAATGCCAGCCGTTTTCAAGGCGTTTCTACGGATAGTAGCAGCATTTCCAAGGTGGCTGAATCAGATTTCATTAGGATATCGGAGAGTTAACCAATAATCTGAATTTTGGATATTGTGTTTGCTATGTCAGAAAATTTGGCCATGTACTGTTCCTTCATTGCTCTTTGTCTATAGCTCCAACATAATGCGTTTTTGATATATTGTTGGCTGCATGGAGATATAATTTTTATCATAAACTGATATTTCACTGCTTTTCGTATTTCATAGAAACGGCTCGAAACGTATCTCCAAAAGAATCTTTGAAATAATTTCAAAGTAGGACGTGATATATCACACCAAGGTGTGTGGCACATGAAATTAATCTGCACGGTGGTCTAACTTCTGGATTGATCATATAAATAATTTCTTTCACACAATGTCTTATTCCTTTTTCTAATTTTACCATCGTGTGAGCCAAGACTACAATCTTGTCTTTAACAGAAATTAGCTATTTAAATAAATGCAGTTAAAATGATGACTTGAAAATACATGGAAATTTCACAGTGATTAGTTACGAATAACAAACCATGTTGAATTACAACAAACGTTTCCTGTTCCGAAGAAATATTCATTTTATTTTCCACTTAAATCTATCTTATCCCCAAAAAGATTTAAACATTTATAATAATAAATATCAATTTTTAAGCCTTGAACATATCTGATGCTATACCTTTTTGTGTACTTTTCTTAGAAAAGAGAGGTCTGGGGAGAGTTGATGTCATCTCTGTGTTGATAGGTGCTAGATAAAATACTTATATATTTTATGAACTAGTTTTGAATTCTGAAATATCCGATATCTTTAATAAATATCATTGAACTTTCAACAAATATGTGAGAAGGAAATATTAACATAAAATGTAACATTTAAGCAACAACTTTTACATGTATATTTCAGGATAGATAAAATGAAATTCTCTCCTAATCTGTATCCTAAAGTTGTAAAAGCAAATAATACATAAAAATTATTATATTCCCTCTGAATAACAAAATCTGCAAAATAAACTTATTGAAAACGTAGAGTTACTTCAGATTTGAACAGCTTGAATATGTAAGATTAAATAACTTCTTACACTTATGAAGGAAAACCTAAAACGAAATGAACATTGAAAATTTTGAGTGAGATTTGTTAAAAAATAAAGGGGAAGTACACTGGTGTGCAAAAATTAAGGACGAAGAGGAGAATTTAGCATAACAGCGGAACGAGCAGGCAGAACGGACCGAAAGACCACTCAGGAGATAGACTAGGGTCCGGTATGGTAGGGCATGCGCATATATGCAGCATGACTTAGGGGGTGGCGGTGTCGGAAGGGTATAAAGCACACGGGCGGTGTACACTCAGCATTCGGTGAAAGCTATTGCACGGTGTACATCGGTTTTAGCGACGTCGAGTGCGGCCACCGTGTGATATGGCCAACAACCAATCCAGTAGACGACATCTGGATGACTTTACCCGAGGTCGCGTCATTGGGAAGTTGGAAGAATGTCGAAGTGTGACTGGTGTGGCCGAGGAGTACGGGATCGCTCACAGCATCGTTTCACGGGCTTGGAGGGCATTTCAACGACAGGAACAGCTATCCGAGAGTTTAGCAGTGATCGTCCACGAACAACCACGGCGGCGGACGACCAGTATATTGTCCTACAGGCGAGAAGAAACAGACGGCAGAAAGCGGGAGAAATCCCAAGGCACATGCAACAGACAACTGAACGTCCGCTATCGCGTTTTACTGTGGCCAGAAGGCTCCACAAAGTGGTCCATTTGCACGACGACCAGTACGGTGTGTGCCATTTATGCCCGCTCATCGGAGACGGCTGTTTCTGTGGTGCCAGGAACACAAGAACTGGACACATCGGCATTGGGGTCGAGTTCTCTTTACGGACGAGAGCCGATTTAGTCTGCCGAGCGATTCTGGACGTATACACATATGGAGAGAGCAGAGAACACGAAATCACACCTCCAACATCATCGAAAATGACCAACTTGGAGGTGGTGGAGTTCTCGTTTGGGGCGGTATCATGCTTGGTTGCCGTACTGATCTCCACATCTTCCAAGGAGGATCAGTTACTGGTGTTCGCTATTGTTCCGAGGTTTTCCTGCCTCACGTGCGTCTGTTTAGAAGTGCTGTGGGTCCTGAGTTCCTCTTCATGGACGACAACGCTACACGTCATCGTACAGTGGCTGTCGCAGAGCTGTTGGGGAGTGAAGATATTCAACGCATGGATTGGCCCGCAAGGTCCCCGGACCTAAATCCAACCGAACACGTGTGGGACCTTCTCGGGAGACGCTTGGCAGCACGTCACCAGCCGCCAGCAACGATTCCGCTGCTGCGATTGGCGCTACAAGAGGAATGGGCCGCGATGCCTCAACAGCTCTTTGACAACCTCGTCCTCAGCATGGAGAGATCATGTAAATCCTGCAACGCAGTCAGGGGTGATCATATCCCCTACTAAAGGCTGGATTTTTCGTCGCAACCGCCTGTCACATGGACGTTTCTGTCTTCTGTCCAGTTTTGCTCGAAGCTTCCTTTTCAATAAAGTGCCTTTGCATCCTTTGGATTCCTTGTTTGGACGGTTTTGCTCACTTGTCTCATATTCTTTTATCTTGGGGATTTTATGGTATGATTTGAATCGATGTGGAGCACTTCTGCACGACGTTACATTCGAAAAACCGTCTCGTCCTTAATTTTTGCACGCCATTGTATGTATTTACAGTTATGAGAAAGTGATTTAACAAAGCTTTTAGTTTTTTCTTCAAAAGTTTTAGTTTATTTATAAAAGCGACTTCATAACTTTTTCCTTCGAGTCAATATTCTATTTCCATTCAAAGAACTGAAAACGTTCTTGCTGAATTACTTCAATTTGAGAAAATTATTGCAACACGTCATAATGGACTTTTCTATTAAAGCTTAGTTTATAGCAGCTTTCAGCTGTCCAAAACATGCATGATACCATCGACATGACAGTTATTGTGATTCCTATGTTGTTCATCGCGAGGTTTTTTGAAATCTCATTCAAGGCTGTGTTTTTCTAAACATGCATCTGTTCTTTTTTAAGAAAGAGTTTGCTCTGGAAGATTCAATGCTATCGAAATTTTACATCTATGAAACGCATACTGTGCGAGTATGACAAATTTAAAAGGCTACACCTACTTTGGATTTAATCAAACTCCAAAAAATAACGTCCTGCATTTAATATTTGAATCAACAGAAACGCGTATTGTTTGGATGTGTGAAACTTACTATGCAGTTGAAAGTTAACACAATTTTGGAAAATTCTGAAGCGAATACTAGATAAATTCAAAAGCACCGAATATCCTTTTTTGAGGGAGGTGCAGAAGTCAATGTTCAGTTTTGTCGGCATTCCTGAAAATTTTGCTATCACAGTCAATGATTGAAATACCCGCAACCTCAAATATGAACTGTATATGTGCATCGATTTCTTGGTAAGTTCAGATAATCAGGGAATTTCTGATTTAAATTTTGTCAGATAAAGATTGTCATTAATAAAGTGATGCACATTTAAAGGGTACAAGCAAGAATACGTTATATCCAAGAGGTAAACCTTATATTTTACATTAGATATGATAGAGTGTACTTTCCGTGGCAGTATCCGCTGATCGTTAAACAGGAGTCTCATGAAAGACAGATTAATCTTTTCAGACAGATTTCCTGCGAATAGGGCTACCACAAAGGCTGCAAACCTATGTGCAAGATTATTTTTGAGTCACCTGTTTCTACCCACTGGCATGATGTCCATGTCAGGAGGACGTTTCATTCACCATCCTGACTTATGTAATGAAGCGAAGAATACATAGAAAGATCAGATATCATATGTAGATGATTTTAGGAAGGGAGTGTCTGAATCCAGGTTTTAAACAACCCTTAGAAATAGTAAGCTTGGAGATTTGGGTTAGAATGTCCGATAGGAAAGTGACACGTAAGCGAGGCAGAAAGACGCCCTTATTTATTACCGGGGGCCATTACCCTGGGTCAGAAGGCTGAACGTGCACATTCGACGCGCAGCGGATATTTAGTGGTCAGAGCGTTCGTACCTAAACAAGATCGAACCTGGGTTTCCTCCATTGGAATCACGAATGCTGACCACTAAAACACACGACGCCCGAAGAATAAATATCTGAAAGGGAGCGCTCACATTAGAGACAGGTTTGTGATCTCTACTGGTGAGATGCAGAGGAAGAGAATTGTTTTGCTGTAGCATTCATAAAACCCTGCCGCTATGTGAATGTTTCCCGAAAGATATTACTTGTATTTGTATACTTTTCAGCTTTTAGTAAGGTTTTCAGTGACTTGAAGGTGGTTTGCAGCTACTTTGAATTAATAAAGCGAATAGGCGGTTTGTCAACGTGCTGTTTAATTAGCTATGTGAACTTTTATATTTGATGAGCGCAGATAATGTTGTGCAGCATTTGCTTCGGGTACATTGGGGATTAGAAAGTTATAAAATATCAGAATAGTCTGTCAAAGGGGATGATTTCCGCGTTTTTTAAAGAGTATTTTAGAAAAGTTTGATTTGCCAAGCTCTTAGGTCTACAATTATATGACCTACAGACATTATTGTCTTAACTAATAGCAACTAACTTTACACCAACTATACTTACAATAGCATAACTGTACTAGTAATTTCAATTCCTTAGCATAGAATAGAACTTAGAGTTTCCAAGCTTTCGCATGGTTTTTCAAGAAAGACAGATAGCAAACTGGAAACTGAATAATGAAAACTCAACGGCAAACGGAATAATAAAGATGTTTCTCTCCAAGCAGATTGGTTATGATAAATGTTAAAACGGAAAATCCACAATACACCAAATATGGGAATTATATATATGTATGTAAGGGTTCGTATGAATACAGTTCGTATGAACAAATCAGTTGACAGCTCTTAAATTTCGAACAGTAAGTTGTTTCTCACAGAAAAGCTAAAACTCCACTGAAAGTAGAAAAAAGTGATAGAAAGCCGTAGATCTAATTTCTAGCAAAATATTGATCAGAATACGAAATAGATCTTAAGAAGCAACAGGATTTATTCACTGGCCATTGCTACAAATGTTGGGCGCGAGAATTCATCTTTTATCCTCAACTGCAAAGACATAACGTGTGATATAATAATTTAGAACACTTCAAAGAAGGAGAACTGAAAAAGGAGGAACACTGAATTAATTGCCCTGCAGAAAAACGCCTTATCATTTTCGTTGCTTTCTGATATAATTAGATTGCATGGTAAATATGTTTATTTGTGTTACGATGCCAAGGTAAATATCTTCAATTGGAGTTATATATATTTGTCAAATTGATATGTTCATTTTGCCTAAATGACAAGTTTAGCAATCAAATATTTTTTTAATGTTCACCCAAATGGCTTTCAGTTTCCCTATTTACCTGCCGGATTATTTATTTCGCGGGAGCGGATTCAGTGGTTCAAGTAAGTATTCGCGAATAGCACTTGATATTTCTGTCCATCTTACCCAGTGCGAAATACGATTTATCGTCGTTAGGTGTTTGTATATAGATTCATGTGCAACAACAAATATGATTGCTTACAATGAAAGAAAACAGTTAATTTCATTTGTAAAATTAGGAGGCAGCACGATTACAGAAACGATCTACAAATTCAAGCAGAATACTGCGTCATAAATTTGGTAGAACTATGTAACATAATTACATGCCAATCCGTGTTCATCTAAATCCGTAAGGATACGTATATGTCTTGCGTTTATTTATATCATCATTGTCAACCATTATCAATCCACTGCTGGACGAAGGTCTCCCCAAGTTTCCTCCACAACGGTCTGTCTTGTGCCAGTCTCCTCCATGTCACCCCTGCATACTTTCGAATTTCATCCACCCATCTCCCATGTGGTCTTCTTCTGGGTCTTTTCCTGTCCCTTGGAATCCAATCTAAAATTTCGGCTGTCCATCGATGATCTGTCCTTCTGGCAGTATGTCCAGCCCATTGCCATTTCAGGGATTTAACTCTGATCATGATGTCTTCCACTCTTGTCATTTTTCGGATCCACGAGTTCCTCTTCTTATCTCTCCTGGTTACACCAAGTATGCACCTCTCCATGCTTCTTTGAGTTGTCTGCAGCCTTTGTATGTCTCTTTTAGTTAAGGTCCACGTCTCTGCACCATACGTAAGCACTGGAAGGATGCATTGATCAAACACTTTTCTTTTAAGACATAATGGCATATTGCTCTTGAAAATTATGCTGTTTCTTCCAAAAGCTCTCCAGGCAAGTTTTGTACGCCGATTAATTTCTTCATCAATGTGACCCTCACTTGATATCTGCTGTCCAAGATAAACGTATGTGTCTGTTATCTCCAGCTTTTCTCCATCAATCGATAAATCTTCATTTCTTGTAAAAGCATTGAACATCACTTTTGTCTTCTTAAAGTTCATTTTTAATCCCACTTCTTTACTCTTGTCAGCAAGTTCCTGGATCATACTCTGCAGCTCTGATGGGCTAGTTGCAAAAATGACTACGTCATCAGCAAAACGAAGGTGGGTTAGATAATCTCCATTAATCTTTATCCCCTTGTTTTCCCAGCTCAGTGACTGAAAAACACCCTCCAATGTGGCATTAAAGAGCTTCGGAGATATGGTGTCACCTTGTCTCACTCCCTTTCCAATTTTTATGTGTGTTGTATTTTCAAACAGCCTAATCTTTGCACTTGCATTTTCATATATGTTATTAATAATATTAATGTATGCATCTTCAATACCGCAGGTTTTCAGAGCCATTGTAACTGCTGATGGTTTCACCGAATCAAAGGCTTTTTCATAATCGATAAAAGCCATGCACAATGGAAGTTCATATTCCCTCGCTCTTTCAATTAGTTCTCTCAGCACATGGATATGATCTATTGTGCTGTAGCCACTCCTGAATCCAGCTTGTTCTCTCGGTTGAGCCATGTCCAGTGTTACCTTCAAGCGGTGTGAAAGAACTTTAGTGAAGATTTTATAAACTACTGATAGGAGGCTGATAGGTCTGTAGTTTCCGCGATCCTCAATGTCACCTTTCTTATGTAGCAGAATCATTGTAGCGGTGTTCCAATCCTCAGGAATCTTTCCTTCATTAAGGCATCGAGTGAAAATTTGGGCGAGTACTGTTTCAATTTCTCCACTTGCTTCTTGTATGATGTCTACAGTAATTCCATCTTCTCCTGGAGCTTTTCCCCGCTTCATGTTCTTGATTGCATGTGCAACTTCTGCTGGAAGGACTGGAGGAACTCTGGTACTGGTATCTTTCATGATGTCTGGAGTGCATGTATCATCCCTTTCATATAATTTGGAGTAGAAATCTTTCACTCTTGTCAAAATTTCACCTCTATTTCTTGTTACAGAACCATCTTCTTTTCTCAGTGCCATAATCTGTTTTCTTCCCTTACTGAGATGTCCCTTTGCTATCTTTAGGCTTTGGTTGTTTTCAATTGCTTTCCTCACTAGTTCACAGTTGAATTTCCTTACGTCTTCAGTGATACTTTTTCGTACTGTCTTGCATAGCTCTATATATTCCACTTTGGAAGTCACATCTTCTTTAGTTGTCCTCATCTCTCTTCTTTTTTGCATCAACATTTTCGTTTTTCCTGATAATTTATTTACATGCAACTTGTTCTTAGACCCAGCTAATTTTGTTGCTGTTTCCATAAGAGCTTTGGTTACTTTTCTGTTAACTTCAGAGATGTCCACTTCTTCCGATGTTAGGCCTTCTAAAGCAGAGAACCTGTTATTCAGTACCAACTTGAAGGTATTATGGTGTTTTTTAAGGTTGGTTATGTCAATAGATTTTGTTTGTCTTATGAGCGTGCCACGTTCAAGTTTAGTGTTGAGGTGCATCTTACATCTCACCAATCTATGGTCACTACCTGTGTTGAACTTGTTTAGCACACTGCAGTCTTCTATGACGAATTTTTTGTTACACATAATAAAATGTGTATTATTTATCAACATCATCATCATTGTCAACCATTATCAATCCACTGCTGGACGAAGGTCTCCCCAAGTTTCCTCCACAACGGTCTGTCTTGTGCCAGTCTCCTCCATGTCACTCCCGCATATTTACGAATTTCATCCACCCATCTCCCATGTGGCCTTTTTCTGGGTCTTTTCCTGTCCCTTGGAATCCAATCTAAAATTTCGGCTGTCCATTATATGTATATATATATATATATATATATGTTTTACGAGATTATTTTTAAAAGCATACCTTGGGTCATGTAATTACATTTTAATTTAACTATATAATTCGAAAAAAACATATCTTAAAATATGTTGTGTACTGTTTTTCATATCATGTAAGTCTAATATGTAGAAAGTAAGGCCGTGATTGGCCTCTTGGATGTAATAAAATTCCTATTCATGTGGCAGGACTCATGAAGGTTTGAATTTTTTTTTTTTTTGTGATTATGTATTCCATTAGGGAAACATTAAACGAAAACGTGCAATTCTCGTCAAAAAACACTGACTTTCATTACAACTGGATATCACTTATTTTTACCGTAGAAAGAGATAAGCTCAATGAATATAAATTTTTCTTGAAAGAGTGACCCCTTTAGATAGCGGCCATTTCAGAATTTATATCAATGATTTCTGAGTAAAATTCAATTGTGCTCATTTTTTACGTAACTAAAGAAATGCGTAGCATCTACGTTTTATTTACGATAAGTAGAAATTATTCTGCCTTTTCAAACAGAACGAAAAGGCTGCATGAGTATATCAGTCAATAAAACCTGATTTCTCAAAGTCTTTGAAAATAAAATTTGTTAAGTGCCCATCGTTTCCTAGTATTCTGCAGAAATGCAGAAATATTAAATTTTACGATAACACTGGTAGAAACAACGATACAAGGTTCGCAGGGTACTTTTTTTATTTAAGTTTTAAAGACCACTCTGAGCAATCAACTCAATGGGCTATAAGCAGTCTTCCATCCTTAATTTAGGGTCACTGTTTCCTGGGAAGGGAAAGAGCCAGGGCCATAAAACTAACGCACAATCCATGTCCCGGCGAAATCCAAACACCGACGCTTCTCGGACGAGTGGTCGGCAGCCAGCGCTGAGACAACTGCTCCTCCAGAGTAGCCTACCTGGGTTCTACTACCCCCAATGAGGCAGGTATGTCATAGTTAACATATAATGTTTCTAAAATATGTGGCAAACTCTTGAGAACTTGTTCTACTACCAATCCTGATTGAAAAAGTGCTACAAACACATAAAACCTGAAACTCTTTCTGACAGGGATATAAAACGTAAACAGCAAACTAGCGCGTGAATCATTCACAAACAAACGGAGTTTCGTAAATATATGAAGCCTAGTGGACTAGTGTATGTGGCAGAAAGCTCGTCTCATAAAGTCGAATTATATTACCTAATTATGAATCTGGGGCAGCAAAGTATCTTCGCCAAGTCCGTATACAGATGGAATTCCCCTGTTTACCTCCACTTTTGATCATTGCATTGTAGCAAACTAATTAAGCTATTGAAATTTGCTTTTATATTTTTGAGATTCATTGAGCTCATTCAATTACTCCGCGATTGTGGTATTGACGTCGGGCCTCCGTGATAATTACACAAATCCCCCTAGACCTGCATCGTTATGACTCATGTTTTCTTGTGAGGCGGATGGTGCTGGACTTTACTAATACACTCTGTGTATTTCGGTAGGAAAGCCTTGTATGCATTATGTTTCCATGACGTAATTTGAAAGGGATAGAAGGTTGAATAAGTTCGCAGTTTTTCTTTATATATTTTACAAAAGCCCTGTGTGAGAACATCTATTGCATTTGTTTTTCTTTATATATTTTACAAAAGCCCTGTGTGAGAACATCTATTGCATTTGGGCAGGAAATGTTTTATCTCCGTGTTGCAGAACGTCCGACACAGCCACGGAAAGTTCACGAAGAGGAACTGGAACAACTGTTGGACGTGGATCCCTGTCGCACACAGTCAGAGCTCGTCGAGAAACGCGGAGTAGCACGGCAAGCCTTTGTAGAGCGCCTGCACAAGCTTGGATGAATTCACAAGGAGGGCCGTTGGGTGCCCCACCAACTCACAGCTGCGAACAAGTATAGGCGCTACGATATCGCTGTGTACCTTGCTCTCCAGATTCAAGAAGAAGGATTTCCTCCACAAGATTTTGACCTGTGATGAGAAGTGGATCCTCTATGATAATCCTAAGTGGCGCAAATCGTGGGTTTATCCAGGACAGCCTACCACCAGTACCGCCAAACATGCTAGGAAGTTGTTGCTGTGCACATGGTGGGATTAGCGTGCTGTCGTACACTATGCGTTGCTCAAACTTGGTGAAACGGTCAATGCTGAGCGTTATTGTCAGCAACACATTCGTATAAGTGACGCAATGGAGGCGAAAAGGCCATACATCGGCAAGTGCAGAAGGTCGGTCCTGTTGTTTCAGGATAACGCACGTCCTCATACCACGAAAATGACTTTAAACACGATCACCGACCTAGGATGGCAGATTTTGTCCTACCCGGCGTATTCTCCAGACTTCGCCCCGTCGGATTATCACCTGTTTTGTTCCCTGCAACATTGCCTGAATTACACGCTCTTCACTTCTGTCGAGGCGATCCACACAAGTATTGATGACTTTATCAACTCGAAACAGCCCTCTTTCTTTCCGCAGTGGCATTCGGCAGCTCCCTGACCGATGGCTCAAATGTATCCAACACGACGGGGATTGATTCCCTGATTAGGTGCGTATTCGATTTGCTATAATTTGCTGTTAACTTGTCGTAACTGTGGTCGAGAATTAAGTTGCGCACCTAATAATAACTGAAAGCAGGTTTTCGGATTGTATACATACAGCTCTGTGAACTTTTTCTGTCCCACCGTTCGGTCTCCAGACGCTCTCATTTCTCTATGCTGGGGTTGGTCATAATGGAATGGCTCATCGGTGTATGGCTCATCGGTGTATGGCTCATCGGTGTATGACTCATCGGTGTATGGCTCATCGGTGTATGGCTCATCGGTGTATGACTCATCGGTGTATGGCTCATCGGTGTATGGCTCATCGGTGTATGACTCATCGGTGTATGGCTCATCGGTGTATGACTCATCGGTGTATGACTCATCGGTGTATGGCTCATCGGTGTATGGCTCATCGGTGTATGACTCATCGGTGTATGGCTCATCGGTGTATGACTCATCGGTGTATGGCTCATCGGTGTATGGCTCATCGGTGTATGACTCATCGGTGTATGGCTCATCGGTGTATGACTCATCGGTGTATGACTCATCGGTGTATGGCTCATCGGTGTATGGCTCATCGGTGTATGGCTCATCGGTGTATGACTCATCGGTGTATGGCTCATCGGTGTATGGCTCATCGGTGTATGACTCATCGGTGTATGACTCATCGGTGTATGGCTCATCGGTGTATGGCTCATCGGTGTATGGCTCATCGGTGTATACACGTCAAAAATTTCAAACAGGTATTTGAATTTCGTTGCTTTTTGATTTCAAAAAACAACATAGGAATGAAATGATCTACAAGAACTTTCAATGGCTTTTTCTAAAATAAATTTGAAAATGATGAGCATAATCTTTCCCTTCAATGAGATCGAGCTAATAAATTTGTATAGCCAAATTCGTTTTCAAAGAACACACAGTATAATATTTGTAAAGTATTTTATTTTAATCTCAGCGCGAGCATTTGTTTATCAACAATATCTGTCTAACACGTTTTCCGAACGCGAGTTTTTACTCGTTTGTGTTTTTCCAATTTTTTCGCCGAGTAATGTTCTCGCAGAATGCTGAAACTTATGAAATTTTGTTATTTAATCCAAACTCCAGTTACTTACTACTCGATTGTTTGCAATACTGATTAACATATGCGTATCTTTCCATCGCTTGCGAAAAGTAGCAAATGCTTTGAAAAACAAAAGGGCTAGTAAGGTGATAGAACTACCTTCCACGAAAGAACACAAAAGGATAAAGTACGGGTATTTATATGATATACCATTAGGAACCGAATTTCCCTGAAGAAATAAATCTTCATAAATACATGGTAATTATTGTAATCGTATTATTGGCATGTATTCAATGTAACCACTTCTTTTCAGAAATCTTTAAAATTACATCGGCTTGGAGCAGGATAGAAATATCCGAGAGTGGTTGGATGAGCACGATGAAGACTCCAAGTACTTCTACGGCACTCATAATTCTCCAGACTTCATTGAGCATCTGTGGAACCACCTCGATCGTGTTGTTCGCTCTATGGGTCCTCCACCAGGCACCCTCCAGCAGCTGTCAGATGCACTGCAGTGAGCATGACACCACATACCTGTGAACACCTTCCAGAACGAACCTTATTGAGTCACTCCCAGTCCTTCTAGCTGCTGTCCGTGCTGCACACGACGGTTACGCTGCATATTAGCTGGTGGTAACAATAATGTGACTCGACCGTGCATAATTAATACTCCTAAAATGCACACGAAGACGATTTCGGACCAGAATATAAGTAAACACAAATGTGTAATGGGAGCCTTCAAAAAGAACAAAGGCCAAGAGCCATATGTGGCAGCTGCCCCGGTGGCGCAGTGGTCTAAGCAATGGCTTCTGATCTTTCGTCTGAAAGGGGTCCGGGTTCGAATCCAGTGAGGCATGGATGTTGTGTTTGTCTTACGGCACTGGCTCTCTTCCTTCCCTAGAACCAGTGGCCCTAAATTAGGGACGCGCGACTGCATATAGCCCATTGAGTTGCTCACTTTGGTCGACCTCCAATCACAAAAAATATATGTATATGTGGCGCTGAAATGCTTCTCATGGAATAGCATGGCAATATAAAGATATAGAATGAAGTAGGCAATTTAAGAAGCCCTGGCAGAAAGAATGAATAAAACTTTTGTATCTCTGTCGTTTTGGTCCGGAGAAAACCAACAGTGAGCTTTTCTTTGTAAGCGAACAGCCTGAAGTTTAAAGGCCGGCTGTTGGATTCCGTGGTTTTATGTTGTGGTTTGGTGGCTTCTATAATACTGTCAGCGGGCCTTTGAACTTCAAGCTGTTCGCAGACATTGAAATGACACTCCACTCTAATGGTGTTCTTTTGACGAAAGCAACAGAAGTATCGGAATTGTATGCCTTCTTTGTGTCAGTTCTTAGTGAATAATCTAATTCATTCTAATCACACACACGCGCTCGCGCGCACGCACACACACGCACACACACACATATCATCTTTGTCAATCATTATTGCTGGATGGAGGTCTTCCTAAGTTTCTTCCACAACGGTCTGTCTTGGGCCTGTTCCCTCTGTGCCACACCCGCATGCTTTTGAAATTCATTCACTTATCTGTTCATTTGCATTGCCATTCTTCAAAACAAAATGTGCAACGTTGTGCAGCATAAGAAATTCCATAATGTTATCGTACATAATCAAATGTTCCAAATAAGTATTGAAGAATTAAACGTATGTAAGTGTGTCGTGCTGCGGAGGAGGCATTTTTTATAACGCATGCACTGACGTGTGCTGCTACTGAAGCGAATCCGCCTAATAACAAGTGTCGAACCAAACGTCGGCCTTTGCATAAAGGCAAAGAAAAAAATACAACGTTATGGTCATATAAGCATTTCGAATCTCATTTGGTAAAATGGACTACTTTAGGCATTATCATGTTACTATGTTATACTTCATAACATCACTATGGTATGATTAGTAAAAATGCTGGTAGACATAAATCGTAACTTCTGAGATAACAGTATTACCGAGCGATTGACTTGCTTTGCTAGTTCCGGCACAGAAAACAAGAAATAATGACGCTGATGTGCAACATATTTCAAAACATATTTCGTTCTTTTAAATTAAGGAATGAATATTCAATTTTCTGAAGTTTTACTTAAAGGTCCGTATATCGTATCCGTGTTTTTTTCAGTTAGATATTCTCGAGTAGTATAATAAATCTGTAAACTGTGTTACTAGGTCATAAAATTTACGGTAAACAAAGAAAACGTTATGTGTGGAAAGGCCAATATCTCTGTTGTTTATAAAAATTGAAAATGGCCTTGTCTTTACAATAAAATTATGTTGTAAGGGACATATGTTGGTAAAATGAATAATTTCTAATTTTCTGTTATATGTTGTTTTTCGGACAGATACATATATTTGCAAAACTTTCAATTTAACAATTCTTTTCCACTGTGTAAAAAAACTGTGGCATTCTGCATTTTTTACAGCTGTAACCGTGATTAGTAAAGTTGACGTTACTAAGTTGCAAAAGGGGGCCATCGGTTTTGGCTGAGAACAAGGGCACTCCTAGTAAAAGGTGGCGAAGTTCGTCGGATTGTCCGAATCAACAATCAGTAGTGGCTATTTCCAGTGAATGAAGAATGGAAGCTATCACTGTAGGCGAAGCATTTGTGGTAGAATCTGTATGATGACAAATCGGGACGATTAAAATTTGCTGCATCTTTCTGTACTCATCAAGAACTGTTTCAACAGTACGATGCTCTGCTCAGAACGCTACGGATAGAACTGCACTGCTTGGGGATTTTCAGTCACGTTAAAAGGATACGTCCGAAGTTAAAAAAACGTCCTGTATAAAGTATCGCCTTAAGTAAATCTTGCTGTCTTCGTGATGAAGACAGCAAGATCTTTACAGCATAAGTGAAACAAAGTAGCATTGTAATTCAAAGAAATGAGCAATAATGTTTTTTTTAACAAAGTGAAGGTGTGTTTCTACAGCCATTTAAATTAGCTTCAAATAGCTTATCATGAAAATTTTCAATTTGAATCAAAATGACGTGCGATACCTTTTATCGGAAATCCTTTTATAAATTTCGCTAAATCCGTCCTTGGGATCCGAAAGATTATATTACAAAAAAAACACGAACACTGAGACGTCTCTGTAAATTTCTTAGAAAATTTACGGAGACGTCTTCATTATGAAATTGTTTTCTCTCAATAAATTTTCAAGCGCTATATTTAGTACCTCTCTCTGTGACCGTAAAGGAAAAACGAAATATGTACCAAATTTTTATTCAAAAAATTTTATATGTATAAATCACAAATGGAATTTTTTCATCAGAACTGAATGCTTTTTGTTATTCTGCAGATGTGCGTGAAGCATAAACAAGAAGAAAGAGTTGTTCGCATGACATGGTACCAGGAAAATGAGGTTTTCTAACATGAAAGTTTGTGCCTACGGGACTGATTTATAATATGGGGGTTCATGTGATTAATGCTACGTGATGAACTTTAAATACAGACAATGCGGAGATGTCTGATTGCTGTGTTAATCATTCTGACACTTTTTCAGGTATTTTGAGAACATTTCTTTCACAGAATTCGCCAACAGTGGCGTTCCGCCGATTAACTGGAAGTGCTGTAAAACAACCAAGCACTTGTGAAATTAAATCCGTTTCTCTGGTTTTTCTCAGCTGAAACATTAGCACTATTTAAAATTGCAACATACAGTGACAATGCGGTTTTTGTAACTATGTAAACATTTGGAACTAAATATCTTGAATGCGCTGTGATATCTAGATAAGTTGTCTGGCAGAAGCTTCTGAGAGTGTTTAAATGTACCTTCTGAAATTATATATGACAGTTTTTAGGTGTTGTTTACGCTGATGTGAGAGAAACAGGGGAATAAGCAAAGACACCGCTGTTATGCTTTTGAGTATGAGAATTTCCATAGGAATATTGTCAAACTTAATAGTTATTTTAATCCCTTCAAGATGATGCCTTAACTGCTCAGTGAGGACTTGAAACATTCAGAATGAGAATAAAACATACTTTCTTGTATCCCAATACAATACGTGGAAATTTCTGCTGCCGAAATTTATGTTAGAGATATCGGCGTTTATGCATATTTAAGGTGTTCGACGCCTCGAAGGCGGAGCGGGTTGAATCCCAGACAGGCTTGGATGCTGTATTTGTCCAGTGGCTTTGGCCCCCTACATTTCCTGTGACCAGTGTTCAGAAATTAGCAAGCTCTTTTACCAACACACCATATCTGTAAATGTCAGATTTAATGTTCCTCTTTTACTTTTGGATAGTAATGTAAAAAAACAGTATTATTGTTTTATAATTAAAGTCGTTTGAAGTCGGGCTTCAATATTCCTCAAAGTTAAAGACTATCTTGTTGTTTAGCAAAACAAGTGTTGTCCCTTTGTGTAAATTTTCTCTGGCGCTCTCTAGCGGTGCATAAAACATTCAACACCTGAAAATTGTATGGATTGTAGTGAATCATACATGTAAGACAACATGTTTTCCATGCAGAAGCACTAAACTCTGCAGGTATTGGTCGTTGCTTTTTCCCCAAGATAGATTTAGATGGAACTCTTTGTCCTGTAAGTCGACTAAAAGGTCCTGATAGGAAAGTAGTGTAGACAGAAAGAAATGGTTATAAGTGCAAGACAGGGAACATTGAAATGACATCGTATCTGGATACCAGACGACACTAGACCAGAATGTGCATTTAGACAGAAAGGGAACATGTGACTGTGTTTTACAGAGTGTTTTAATATTCCGGGATGGCCTGCTGAACGGTTCAACTGAGTCTTTTGTGGCTGGAGTGGTCAGTCTGGGATCGAACCCTTGGCCAACGTTACTTCATCGGATTATTCTTACCCATAGGCTATTGCTGGTCCTCCAGGTAGCATAAAAAATGCCTTACTCATTATATTTTATGAATACAGATAATATTTTCGTGAGCATTACTGTTTTTCACACTAGGATAAAAGTACTAATTACACAAAACTTTCCCCACGATATTAATTTCTAGTTTCACTCATGGAATTTTATGAAGCAGTGCAGAAAAATGTTGATCAAGTATATGTGTGATGCTTACCCAATCGAGCATGTCTGGGATACTCAAAAAAATGTATTGCTGATCTAAGTTCAGACCGTAAGACCTGGAAAGCCTTGCACGATCAATGGTCGCTGCTACCTACTTATCTCGTAGAGAGCATCAGCAGCAGCAGGAAACTTTGCTGTGAGACCTGCTTTGTTTTGAGGGGGACAACACTCCCTAGAAATATATTTCGGATATTTCAATTTGAACAAATTGTTTTCACTTAGTCCTGTACGTGGTCATTTTTGTCGGCATGAAGTAGTTCTTACAAAACGTTTTTGCTGTCATTCTGGAACATACGAAATGTTACTGGTTTTCGCCAAATTTAAAAGCAATTCATAAAGTTTTGTTTTGTTTTCTTGTGAAATATAACGATTTTTTTCTTGCCGTTTCATTAATTTATCGAAACCAGGGTGAATTAGAACTTTTCTTGAATACTTTTATTTAAAAAATGATCAATGTAGAGGATTTTAGGAAGGAAGTGTTTGACCCCAGGTGTTAAACAACCCTTAGAAATAGGAAGCTAGGAGATTTGGGCTAGAGTGCCCGATAGGAAAGTGACACAGAAGCGAGGTAGAAAGGGGGAGGAAGATGCCCTTATTTATTACCGGGAGGCCAATACCCATGATCCGACGGCTTAACGCGTGCATCCGACGCACGGCGGATATTTAGTGGATCGAGCGTTCGTACCTGCTGGGATCGAACCTGGGGTCTTCTCCATGGCAGTTACGAACGTTGCCCACTAGGCAACCCGCGGCCCAACTTTTACTTAAAATTTCGTATTAAAGTTTATCTTCGATAAATTCAGAGAATCAGGAAGCTGTTCTTACGTTTAATAGGTGTCAGCTAAAGCATTAAAATGATTTTTATTGAAATGTGTCTCAAGAAGTGTGAAGAGTTCAGAAACGGTGTTTGTTCAAGACATCGGCAGATTTATTAAAACTTTCAGGTTGAATATTTATTGTTTTTTTTTTCAATTTCATCGCATGAGGAATTGAGGCTATAATTTTCATTTGTACATTTACTTACCTAGGAATATTTTCTGATATGCACTTTTTCCAAACTGTGGTATTATTACCCATATCTGTTTTAATGGGTCATTCAAAGCCACATAAAATCTCTCCTATGTGAATATAAAATCCACCACTAAAGTGTAAGAGTATAAATAAAGTGCATATTGCAAACATTTATGCATTTACGTTTTCTTCTGGCACTGGAGCAAATATTTGTGTATGGAAAAGGTAGTTTCATTGTATGCAACGACATTGCGTAAAATATAAACTGCATTTACATATGCACGAAATTCAATATTTTCTGCTGTCAGTTTTATAGTGATGTTTGGTACTTTCTCCTGAAGTGTTTTGCACAATGATTTTACTAAGATATTTTCCAACATCTAATTTATACCCTGCTGTTTTGCTAACAGATAGTAGTCACATCGTGTTATCAGAAGTAATAGCATTCAATTTTCAAATAAAAAGGAACTTCCAGGAGAAAACTTAATTCACTGCCTAAACCCAGGAAACTGCTAAAAGAACGCTGTCGCGTTTAGATTCACAGAGATTCACAACTTACTAACTTCTTTAAAGATTAAAAGAGAGAAATCTTTAAAACAAAAAGTATATTGAGCAACACTTCTTTAATAGCATCTCGAACACGGCAAAAACGCTAACATTTGGATGCTTAACAAAAACATAGAACTGCAAGCATTGAGTAATTGTGAACAGTTACATTTGACAAAAAGCGAAATTCACTGGATTGGAACAAATTAAACTTATCAGTAAATACGAGGAAATTTGCAATTTTAAGGAAATAACAATTATTTCTGAGTTAAATACTGCTAATAGCTGGATTTTGGATTTCATCTTCTGGATTAGTTAAGGTCGAATACTTCAAACATTAGTGAATTTCTATCCACCCAACAAAATTCGTATTTACTTTTTAAAATTCGTATTTACCTTGTAGTCTTTCACCCCCCCCCCCCCAAAAAAAAAAAAACTGTTCAGATCACGCCATATCTTGCAACTTCGAAAACTGTTCAGGTCGTTATTTTGTTTATTCCGACCATAACGCAAATGCAATCTAATGCACGATGGCGTGTTCAGTCTGAAGAACATTCTACATCACGCTCATATTACGCCTTACGTTTTGGAGTGAGTATTTGCTCAATGCGACAAGGCAAGGTGTACCGGATGAACTCGTATATCAGGATATATTTTACATAAATAAATCCATATTAAGTGTTTGGTTGATTATCAACTTAATGCATATGCCTCTACATATTTTTCTTAAATGTCCTTTGGTTTTTCTTTTAAGAATGTTTAGAATGACAGTACATTTTATCATAGTCTGTGTACTATACTGGAGAATCGACCAATGGAAAACCGTGATCAAGATTTATTAATATCATCTAAGTAGATTTTCTTTCTGGCAGCGGGTCGATGGTGAATTACAATCAGGACGTCTACAGGATTTTGCAATCAGGTTAGTGATTCAGTTTTCATAATACTTTGATAATTATTTCAGCCTGTGTTACAAAGTTTTTCATCTCATTGAGAAAAAGCCGTTTATATGTATTACTATGTATATAACGGGAAACGCGTTGAAGAAATTTATTTTTAGTAATTTCTTCAGAAAAAAATTAATATTAAAAATTCAACTAATAAGACTTCTGTGGCATCGAACTATGCATTCTTTGATTGCAGGTGCGTAATACACCGATAAATGTGAAACACCTTAAAACGCGCAGTTTCTTCAGTATGCAGCTTAGGATGCAAAAAATCACTTAAAGTGCTACCTGAATTTTTCTAATAGTGAAACGGAACCTGAAATAAGAAAAAAGATGTGTTGCACATATTTTTACTACTTCAATTCAAAATCATAAAACACCCAATTTTTTTATGTTAATATGATCATATTGGAAAACCGCATGGTGTTCGCCTGTTGGCAAAATGGTATGATACGGTTTAAAAAAAACACTCTTACAAAGATACAACTGAGCACAAATCGGCTAATATTTCTTTCTAAGTGATTATACAAGCAAAACTATTGGATTCACTTGTCGTTTCAAATCGCCTTAGATATTTTTAAGATAAGTTTTTCACACGAATATTTTCGACATAATGTTTGCTAATTGCATGTTGATCATTGTATGAATTCATACGGGGCACCACAAATATGTAATATGAATACAAGGCACAGATGTGCAAAGCATGAGCAGCAGAACTGATGCAATAAACATATGTAGATTCGCAGAGCCCAAAGTTTTGAAGTACTGAAAAAAGGAAGTTCTGTGTTTCTCAGTGATAAAGCTTTTGCTGTTAACTTTGTTTGAAAATGCCCATGTTTCCATTGGTAACCAATGATCACGTTCGAATGTAGTTCATTATATTGTTCCATATCTTATTTAGAAATAAAACATCTTCTTCGTTATTATTGAACCTCCTAATTTCTCGTTTCTACCAAAGTCTACCAAAAGGTTAGTAATATTTGCTCAATTAACTTAGATTTTGGATGTTAAATATTTAATGTAAGAACAGAAAAACTTGAATGGACACTCGGGCCGTTGTTAAATAACCACTAACGAGAAGCAAGGTTTAGGAAACCAATAGGCCTGCTGACAAAATGCTTTTGTTCTGATAAATGCCTATTCTACTATTCCACAACGCATGATATCCTCAGAACACTTTTCAAAACTTTAATGAAAAATTGAAAATGTAAAAACAAATAATAATGCGCTGTTCGACTTAGAAGTTACCCCACATAAAAGAAATGAGGACAGAGGGATGAAATTGAGCATGCAGATAGGAATACATAAGTGCTTGCTTTGATCTTATTTTTAGCCACGCACAGTGGATATCAGATGAAATAATGCAGCACAGTGAGCACGTCTCAGTAAATGGTTGCACCGTCGCTAACGGCAAAACAGGCAGCAATACTGGGTGGCAACGAGTCCTACAATCGACGGAAATTGTCCTTGGGAATGAAACATCAGGCACGGTGGACTTACTCCATTAATTCATAGAGGTCGTGCGCAAGCCAATTCGATTGCAGACGACGTCCAAAGTGGTCCTAGACGTTTTCGATAGGGGGAAAATCGGGCGATCTTGATTTCCATTGCAATGCTTGAACAGCTGCGAACATTGTCTAGAGATCCGAACGGTATGTACATGGGCGTTATCTTGCTGGAAAATGGGGTGCTGCAAGCCATTCAGAAACGGCATCAAGATGGGCTGCAGAACCTCTCTCACGTGTCGTGCAGCTGTCAGTGTTCCCGTGATGCGGATAATAAGTGACCTACTGTAATAGGCAATAGCACCTCATACCATATTGAGTGGCTGACAGGCGGTGTGGCGTTTCCGAACGAAACCTGGACCCGTGTTTCCATTTCTTCTAACCAGGGGTTCGGCAGACACGGATCCGTCGAATGTCAGCACCCAGACTGAAACGGGATTCATCACTAAAGACCACGGCGGTCCATGTGTGACCCCAGTTGGCATGATTTCGGCACCTGCCAGACGAGAGCGGAGACGGTTAGCCGTCCATGGCAGACTAACGATTGCATATTACGCAAATTTGGTTTGCATTTCGGATCGTTATTGCGAAGTCCATGTATGATGACACAGCACATCAAATATTGGCTGCAGTGCCTTCTGGTGACAATCGAGCGTGTTGAACAATCTACAGATCCAGGCGTGCTGATGTCTCTCGGACTGCACTACTGCCACTCTGACGAACATACGAACCTTCGTGTAGCCACCGGAGCCAAGATCTTCCAACGATTCGTGCATCCCGTTGAACATAGGCAGGGAAACAACCTACAGACCAGCCCGCTTCTCACAGACCTAAAAGTTTTCCTCTATGAAACGAATCCAAATGTCGATAAAGCTGCTTATGGCGGTTACTCGGCACTTTCGACCGTCGCTGAATAGTTTTCCAGCACACACAACAAATCTGGAAAACTCTGTGGACCACTCTACAAAGACTCGAATGCAACCTCGTTGTGGTTATACGTCAATTCGTGGCGTGCGTCAATTCGTCGACTGCGACGATTCGTCGCGCGTCAATTCGTGGACCGCGACGATTCGTCGAGCGTCAATTCGTCGCGGACAAATTCGTCGACTACGTCAATTCGTCGCGTTTACAGATTTTGGTTACATACAAAACGAATGCAGGAAAACGTACGATTTCGAACGTCTTCCTCCCTGATCAAATTTATAAAGTTTTTACACTAGACAGGATAGGAATATTACGCTTTTTTTTGCACTAAAAATATTAGACAGTAGATGGTTTTTGGAACGGGTCAGGGCCCGGTTGGTCAGAGCCCCCATACACAAAATATTCGTAAAATCTACAGTTTTCAATTCAGAACCACCAAATCAGGTATCCTATCTCATGGTACTCTAACTTAGACGGTTGTCGGTTTTTGGAACGGGTCAAGGCTCGGGGAGTCAGAGCCCCCACCCCCCACCCCCGTCCCTACCATCCCCACATACATACAAAATTTTCGTGAAATTTAGTTTTGATTTCAGAACCATCAAATTTGGTATCATGAAACTCTAACTTAGACGCTAGACGGTTTTTGAAAGGGGTTGGAGCCTGGGTGGTCGGAGCACCCCCCCCCCCCCATAAAAAATTTCGTAAAATCTACAGTTTTCATCGTAGAACCACCAAATTTGGTATACTATCTCATGGTACTATAACTTAGACAGTAGACCGATTTTGGAACGGGTAAAGGCCCGGAGGATCAGAGCCCCCACATACAAAATTTTCTTAAAAACTACAGTTTTCAATTCAGAACCACCAAATCTGGTATACTATCTCATGGTACTCTAACTTAGACGCTAGACGGTTTTTGGAAGGGGTTGGAGCCTGAGGGGTGAGGGCCCCCCTCATAGATAAATTCGCAAAATCTACATTTCAAAAATGCTTTTATTCTTCAGTAAAATAACATTTCTATGTACATGACAATGGAATTCTGCCAATAAATACAGCGGTATATACATCAGCTGGAAAGTTCCAGTGAAACGTAAAACAAAATATTGTTAAAATCATAAAAAAAAAATTATTTCTCACAGTTTTCAATTTAGAAACACCAAATTTGGTACACTATCTCATGGTACTCTAACTTAGACGGCAGACCGTTTTTGGAACGGGTCAAGGCCCGGGAGGTCAGAGCCCCCACATACAAAATGTTCTTAAAAAACTACAGTTTTCAATTCAGAACCACCTAATCTGGTATACTATCTCATGGTACTCTAACTTAGACGCTAGACGGTTTTGGGAAGGGGTTGGAGCCCGGGGGTCAGACCCCCTAATATAATTGTTTTCGTAAAATCTACAGTTTCAATTTCGAACCACCAAATTTGGTATACTATCTCATGGTACTCTAACTTAGACAGTATACCGTTTTGGAACGGATCAAGGCCCGGGGGTCAGAGCCCCCACATACAAAATTATCTTAAAAACTACAGTTTTTAATTCAGAACCACCTAATCTGGTATACTATCTCATGGTACTCTAACTTAAACGCTAGACGGTTTTTGGAAAGGGTTGAAGCCCGGGGTCAGACCCCCCTAATAAAATTGTTTTCGTAAAATCTACAGTTTCAATTTAGAGCCAATAAATTTGGTATACATGGTACTCTAACTTAGACAGTAAACCGTTTTGGAACGGGTCAAGGCCCGGGGGTCAGAGCCCCACAGATACCAAATTTTCTTAAAAACTACAGATTTCAATTCAGAACCACCAAATCTGGTATACTATCTCATGGTACTCTAACTTAGACGCTAGACGGTTTTTTAGAAGGGGTTGGAGCCCGGGGGTAAGAGCCCCCTCCTCATAAAAATACCGTAAAATCTACAGTTTTCAATTTAGAACCACAAAATTTGCTATACTATCTCATGGTACTCTAACTTAGACGGTAGACCGTTTTTGGAACGGGTCAAGGCCCGGGGGTCAGAGCCTCCTTCATATTTTTTTTGTAAAATCTACAGTTTTCAATTCAGAACCATTAAGTATGGTATCATGAAACTCTAACTTAGACGCTTGACGGTTTTTGGAAAAGGTTGGGGCCCAGGGGTGAGAGCCCCCCCCTCCTCATTGAAACTGCGTAAAATCTACAGTTTTAAATTTAGAACCACCAAATCTGGTATACTATCTTATGGTACTCTAACTTAGACGCTAGACGGTTTTTGAAAGGGGTTGGCGCACAGGGGAAAGACCCCCTCCCCCAATAAAAAAATCGTAAAATCTACAGTTTCCAATTTAAAATCACCAAATTTGGTATACTGTCATAATGGTACTCTAACTTAGACGGTCGACGGTTTTTGGAACTGGTCAAGGCCCGGGGTTTCAGAGCCCCCCCCCCCCCCTCGCACACACACACATACAACATTTTCTTAAAAACTACAGTTTTCAATTCAGAACCACCAAATTTGGTATCATGAAACTCTAACTTAGACGGTAGACGGTTTTTGGAAGGGATCGGGGCCCGGGTCAAGGGAGCCCCATACAAAATTTTCGTAAAAAGTTCCGTTTTTTACTCTTAAGAATACCCTATCTACGTTCTAAGGCGCTCTTTGGCCATTTGAGGGCCTTGCACCATAAACCATCAACCAACCAACTAGCCAACCTACGGTCTAAGTTAGGGACTGTAGATAACAATAAAGTGCAAAAATATGCGTTTAATGGTGTATTAAAAACACAAATCAATATAGTTTAGGTTTCACTACCAACGAGCGGCTTATCAGAAAGAAATATAATGTAATGTAAATAGAGAGTTCCAGATATTCAAAATTCAAAACGGTAAGAAACAGATGATCAATGCCAATGTGAAGTCGTACGCATGCGACACCACATAGATACATTGCATTTCTGCGTCGCGGGATTCACAGAAGCACACGCCAGATGTACGGCAGTTCTATAGATGTCTCCTAGAAGGTAAATATTCTCATTCCTTTTTCTTTCTTTTTTTGTTTCGCAAAATTAAATTAACTAAATCAAAAAATTTAAAATAAGTTTACTGGAAAATTGCAGGAATATATTTTTCATTCATTAACTTTCACCCGCTGAACTTGGTGAATCCACAAATAGTAATATGTACTTGGCAAAGAACTGGTATCCCTGCTAGTACAAATTATATTAATGATTTATTAGCGTCCAGTTCAATCTAGTATGTCCATAAGAGCGTTTGGGGCCGTATGAAAAATACATTTCAACGTGTGCCGCTACGGCGGCGGAGTGATCTAGGCGCTGGCTTCTGACCACTTGTCGAGTAGGATCCTGGTTCAAATCCCAGTGAGTCATGGACGTTGTGATTGACTTCTCGCACTGGCTGTCCTCTTTCCCAGGAACAAGTGGCCCAAAATTGGGAACGTCCGACTGCTTATAGCCCACTGAATTGATCACGGGCGTCGTTAAACCCCAACAAAAAAAAAGATTGCGAAGTGTCCATTGCTATTTGTTATGGACCGTACAAAAAGTATGTTTTTGATATCAACGTGTCCACTTCCATGTAGGCTGGCCATAAAATGTTAGGGGACCGTACAAAATTGCACTTTTGTTTTCACCTTGTCAGTGCTTCGGTATATGGTTGAAGTATAAGTATATATAGTTGGGCCATTTCAGCACGTAGTTTGGTTTATATAGTAAATAAAGATAATGTTACATTTTTACTCAGCTACAACACATTAATCCCAAAGGCTATTTGTTGAAATCTTTAATCCGCCGTGCTCATATTCACAACGTTAACAACATGTGAAGTTATTAATGTTGCAATTTTACCCTGTTACAAAACTTTAGTTACAAGACCTTAGGCGTAACCTTTTTTTAGGAATTTTTAGTCCATCCTTATCATAAGGTTTCGATAACATGCCAAGGTTATGGTACTGCGTTTTGACTGAGGCAGAAAAATTAATAAACAGGCCTTAAGCCTTTTTATCAGTTTTCAATCAACCGTGCTCATTAACATAAAATTTTCAGAGAATGTCAAGTTTATTGTGTTGCGCATTTACTCAAGTACAAAACTATAAACAGCCATTAACTTTCACCCGCTGAACTTGGTGATTCCTCAATTCATCCATTAACAAGTCTTTTAAGTGATTGTATGCTATGGTCATATTGATAATGTTTGATGACAAGTCAGGTTAATGATGTTGCACTTATTCTTGGTTTCAGTTTATTATCTTTGAATTTTAAATTAAAAAAATTAAATATTTTTTAATTCTATTTCTTTTCTTTAGATGATTAATAAATATTTTTCTTTTTCTATCTAAATAATTTGATACATATAATCCAAAAATATCTACTAAAACAGACTTATAATCACCTGTCTTTCTAATATTTTTTATCAACGATTTAATTAAATCATCTTTTTTCACATTTAGTTTTTTGATATTTAATCTTTTTAAAGCATTTCTAAGTTTCTGAACACTAATTGCATTCAGAGCACTTCTAAGATGCACAATAATAGGCTTCAAAGACTTTTTCACTTATAAGGAAAAACATTTGTTACTATTTATAGGTAGGTATTTTGGTAAACAGATTTTCAAAAGACGTTTATGTAAAGAACTTCTTAAATGTCTTTGATAATGAGCATAAGTATATTCTTTTCCACAATCACAAATCAGCTTCCTATATAGAGTATAAGTTTGACAATATTTGCAAATATGTTGACGATCAACTCTACCATAACAACGATGAATATAAAATTCATCAATAGGTTTTGTTTGTTTACAACTTCTGCATGTGTTGTCTTCCATTTATTAGGAAACAAATTTATAAAACTTTTCTTCAAGCTGAAAAGCTTGCTGCTTTAAAGTCTTCCCAGATCTTTTCAGTTTTTAAATTTATAATAATTTTAATATCATTTGATATATTACAATAGTCACAAATTCTTTTAATAAATATCCATATTTTAAATTTTTCTCATAGTACATAAAATCCAATAATTTAAAAAATAAACCTTCTGCTTCCTTATTAAATTTAAGGTTATTTTTTATTTTAAACTGATTAAAATATCTTCTTCTACTAACATATCTACTTTTTAAGTATTTATTATAATCTACAGAATAACAGTCTTCCTCTTCATCATATTTCATACGTTTTATTTGTTTCATTACTTGTTTTAAATTTTCAAGAATTTCAATTTGTTCTTCTCCTGAAGATGAATAAGAAAGGTAATTAGCTTCTTGAATATCATTAAAATAATTCATTTATTAGATATCATTTTATTAAAAACTTTTTAGAACTTAGTTATTCTTTTAATATCCTCTTATCAATAGTATGATCATTAACAATATTAAAATGATTAAATTTAGTTTCTATATATGATATATTTTCTTTAACTCTGTTAAATAAATTAATAGAATTAGGATTATATTTTATTTCATATACTATATTTAGATTTGGATACTTTATTTTTAAATTACCAATAGTTTTATTCATTTTATCTCTTTGACATGTGATTACATAATAAGGATAATCAGAGTTTTCTTTATTTTTCTGTATGATAGTAAACATATGAAGCTTTTTAGAATTAGCAGTTTTAGGTGTTATACCTCGTCTACTTGTTCATATTTTTGCATTTTCAAGTTTTAATTTTTCCATTTTCTTTTTTATCTTATTTATCTTCTTATTTAATTCTTCATTATCATTTTTATATTTTTCATTAAACCCATTAGCATAATAATGTTTTACAATTCTTATCACTTTTCTGCTAAATTCAGGAGATATCCAACATGCTATATTTACAATTAAATCATCAGACACATAAGTACCATTTACATTATACCTTTCAGTTAAACCACCTTTAATTTCATATATTACACTATTTCTTCCCATGGCTGGAACTCCAGCCGTGGAAATATCTTTAATTAAATCTTCTGAATGTTTGTTTTAAAGCCAATTTTTAAAATTTTTGCCTCCTGATTTAGATAGCTTAGTGGCATTAAAAGATCCAGTGTTTTTATCTATTATTAATATAAAATCTCCAAAGAGGACATAATAATAATTATCTTTAATATTTTCATAACATACGTCTTTTAATGCAGCCATTTATTAGATATGATTTTATTAAATACTTGTTCAAAAATTATTTTTATGTATTCTTTGAACTTTTATAAGATATTTGACCCCGCTGGAATTGGAGCCAGGTCTCTTTTCATAGTATTTCATACATTTGATCATTTTTATGGCGGCCCAAATTCGGGCCATCACAATTTTTATAAAATTTTAATAGTTCTTGCGATTGTTTATTTTGTACCTTTTAATATATTAATTTAAATCGTCAAGAGTTAAAATTAATTCCTGCCTAAGAAATTATATCTTTAAATACTGTGAAATACGTCATTTACAGTTTTTTCGTTCACATATAGATGGTGGCACAAGCAATTAAATATCTTTTTTGCTGAGATGCAAAAAGCAGCCATTACATAAACACTAATAAGAACTTATTCGAGCCAAAATGTTACATAACCTCCTTCAACCAGACTTGAACAGCTGCCAAGTTCTCGGAATTTCTCCTAAACAGCTGCCAAGTGCTCGGAAATTCTCCTAAACAGCTGCCAAGTTTCTCTTATCTTAACTGGCTTGGATGTGAATAGATGTTTCAAGCCAGAATTCGTTGACCAGGAGTGGCCGAGTGGATATAGAAAGCGCTTTGCATGCAAAAGGTCGTTGGTTCGAATCTCAGCAGTTTGGCTCCCTGTCCCAACCTAGATTTCAAAGTTTGGGTTCATGGTAGAGCGTGTGTGATCGGAGAAGGTGTGTTGATTCCGGTGGAGGGTCGAGAAGGTGTAGTGCCCATAAGTACCTGGCTGGCCAGGTACAAATAAATAAAAAATAAAGCATAGACCCTCCACCGAAGGGGCGTTTCGCAAAAAAATTTCAAATTACTTCGTCCCCAACTGTTAAATTCATCGGGATATCCCAACCATTAAACTAAGTATTTATTTCCTTTCTTTCTAATAATTTTTTTCAATTTTATAAACCTCATCTTTCTTATCATATTTAACCAGTTCTTTTTCATAAAATGTTCCTGTAATTTCTTCATTATTTAAATCTTTTATTTTATATGTCGGAGGATCTGTGTTCAATCTATCTGAAATTATAAATATTTCTTCTGTAAATGCTGGAAGATAACCTTTCTTAAATTCTCTTTTATGTTTTGAAATACTTATTTTATCTCCTTTTTGATATTTTGGTTTATTTTTCTCTTTTCCTTTATCCAAATTATTATAAACTTTTAATTCATTTTCTTCCATACTTGCTTTTATAGGTGTCATTTTAATGGATCTATGATAAGAATAATTATAATTCTTAATTAATTTATCTAGTACATTTATCCACTTTCTAGTATTATTTGCTGTGAAATACTTCCACATTTTAGTCTTTAAAGTTCTATGGAGTCTTTCAATAACAGCACATTTAATCTCAATATTTTCAGTTGTAAAACAGTGAATATTTTCATCCTTGAATAACTTTTGCTGAATATATCAATCACTGATAATATATTTACTGAATATATCAATCACTGATAAAATATAATTTCTGTCATTATTAAAGGATTTAAATTCTTGCATATCTATAAGGTCAGCTGGAATTGGTCATTGACACGAGAAACATAAATTCTTCTTCTTTTAAATCAAAGAATAAGTGGTTTATGTTTAGTATATAAATCTTGTTGATGTAAAAACTCTTCTATATCTTTCCAGGGTAATTTAGTTTTTCTTTGTAATTCAGTAATACCACAATAACCAGTTTCTGGTGTATAATAAATATTTTTAAGGTCATCATGTTTCACGACGTCTTAAAAAACACTCTTTTTAGATCCACAGACTGCACATATTGCTTTTGCCATGGGTCTTCCATTTTTACCTACTGTTTCTTGAATGTCTTTAGTTTCAGTTTTCTGTTTGCACTTTAAGCAATACATATTTATATAGGATGAAATTCTTAAACCAAATGTTTTCTTTGCTTTTATATTTGGTTTTATAACAGCTCTAGCTTGTTTCTCTCCTAATGGATAGAATCCACTTGTAGTATTTTAAATTGAATCTAAATCGTTTAAGAGTTCTTGATCAGCAATATGTCTCTGTTTAGTATCTTTAGTTTTACTATAAGCTACATCATTATTTCTACAAGCTCTATAAACTCTGTTAATTCCTGGATCACCTCTTTTTAATCTCTTATCTAATTTTGTAAATGGACCACAATACCGGTACCCAGGTATATGCATTTCCGGTGGATATAATTTATCTTTTAACCATCCTACTATATCACCTCCTGTTATATAACCAGTACCATTAATTTCTTTGAATACATGAATATTCTGTTTGCGCACCATTTATTTATCTGTAAATCTATTTTTAACTACATATCTATAACCATTTAGCTGTGTTTGCTTTACATATTTTTCTAAAGGAAAATACTTAATATTTTTTATAAAATCTTCTTCTCTAATGTAAGCATCCTGTTCTGAAATTGAATTAGCGTTTCTTAAATTTAATATATGTTTATAAAATTTGCAAGCTTGTTTATATTCTTCTTTTCTTTCGGAAATATTTAGAGTTTTATCAACAACTTCAATGACTCCTGCTCCTAAAGAAAATGCTTCTAAAGGGATAAATGCAAAAGCTGATAAACCTGAAGCACTAAATATAAATTTGCCTACTGATAGTGATATACTAATTTTATTATAGTAATTAAAACCTTTTCTGTATACATGCACTTTCTTTTCTAAAGATTCTTCCATTTATATACAATCAAAGTTACGTCTGTATCTCATATGAGGATTTTTCAAATCTAACATGAAGAAATCATAAGGTTTTTTAATACTTTTTTGATAAGGATCTATATTAAAATCACCATCAATTTCTCTAATAATTTGTTTATATTCTCTGTGCTGAAGTTTTAAAAGTATGAAGTAATCTCAGTTTCTTCCTATATCAATAGGTGTTGAATAATAGGTCTGTGATAAATAAATAATCGATGCATTTTTCTTCCTACCTCTTATAAAAAAATTTCAATTTCGTTTTGATCTTTTTCTTTTACACAGTCATCAAAAATAACTAGATTTTTTAATGAAGGATCTAAGTCATCTACAGTAATAAATTCATTTATGTCTGAACTAAATATTGTTTCTTTCTTAAACTTTTTAAATAATTTTAATAACTTATTTTTATTCTTTCCCTTTATTTTTAAAATATCTTCCTCTTCTATATCATTAAACATTGAGTAATTTTCTTGTAATTTAGAGTATTTTGGTTTGTTAATATCTTTTGCACTTATGAATAATGCATCAAAATTTAAATGATCATATATTAAATTTAATGGTAAATTTGTTTTTCCACATCATGAAGATCCTGTTATTAAAAGTTTAAAAGGATGAATAGGTAACATTGGATTTTGATTTTGATTTAGAAATATTTCTGGTTCTGAATAATCTTTTAGTTTAATGCTGCAAGCTTTCTGCTTAATCATATTTATTTAATATAAACTCAGCATCTTCAATAAACATTTCAGCATCAAATAATAAGTCTTCAGCTGGTTTTCCTTGAGATAAATAATATTCAGCTAAATCTAATGCCATTTCAGAAAAAGATAAATATTCTTCAAGTTGTTCAAAATCTTCCATTTATATAAGTAAAGTAATTTGCTTGGAAGTAAAATAATTTGCTTGGAAGCAAAATAATTTACCTGGAAGCAAATTTCCTCTAAATAAATGAATAAAATGATACTAGATTTATTAAAATTAGCAAAAGTAAATGCTGAACTAAGAAAACGAAATAAGGAAAAGCAATTAGAAGATTTAGGATTTGAAGAGGCAATCACAAAATTTCATAAACCTATAGTTGAGAAATTAGAACATCAAGATATATCTAGAAAAGAAAATTTAAAAGCTATTCAAGATGCAATTGAAGAACTTTCATTTCAACCAATTGAAGAATCTTTAAGAATTCCTGCCTTAGAAGAACCAGGTACTAAATAACCTATTTCAGATGCTAAAGAAATGTATGAGAGAGAAGCAGGAACTCATAAAATTAACTTAAACAAAAACTTGAATATATCACTTATTTAAAAAAAGTTAGGATTTGATTTACCTTCAGAATTAGTTAATAAATCTGATGAAGAGATTGATGAAACAATACATCAAGCAAATGAAAGAAACAGTGAAAACGGACGTCTAAAAGGTCCTCAAGTAAAAGCACTTAATTATGCTAAAGATGAAGAAAAAAGAAAAAATTACAGAAAAAAATTGATCGTTTCGATTATAAATTGCTCAGGTGCGAAAATATATTACAGCATTAGAAGCTCTCAAAATGGGGAAATACTCTGTGGGTGAGGGTCTTAATATTTTAGATAAATTAACAGATAAAATATGTAAGGGAACTAAAAATAAGAAAGTATATAACCAAGTAATTCAAATACTAGATATATTATTGAAAGAGGGTAAAATGACTAATGAGCAAGTAAAACAATATTATTCAAAGTTTCTATCTTAATAAATGAGTAACTATATTGTATCAAAAATTTATTTGAGTGAAGGTCAGAAAAATAAATTAAAATCAGCAGTTAAGAAAGGTGAAGAAATTACTTTGCAAATTAATAAAACTGAAAGTGCTAATCATGATATGTATTTAACAAAAACTCAAATTAATCAAAATAAAAATGGTAAACGAAGAACTATAAATAAGACACAAATAAAGAAAAACGGAGGTATTTTACACTTTTTGATCCCTATCTTAGCAGCTCTTGGTACTGGTGCTCTATCTGGTGCTGCTAGTTTCGGTGTGAATAAAGCTTTAAGTAAAGTAACTGGACGAGGTTGTAAACCGAAACTTAAAAAAACATTCTGTAAAGGGAGTTCTTCAGAATTACGAGGTATATCCAATAAAACGATAGAACAAAATATGAAAGATATAAAAGGATTCAGGGGTGTATTTACATCAGATTTATTACCTAAAAAGATTAAGAAATTTAAATGTGGAGTTAATAATTTAGATAAATCTACAGGACCTGGGACTCATTGGGTCTGTTATTATAATAATCCTAAATATAATTTTGTGGAATATTTTGATCTATCTGGAGAATATAAATACAAAGCTTTTAAATTAAATAATACTTTTATGCCTAAAAATATTGTAAAATATCTTAAAACATCTAAGTAAGGAATTAAATATAATTCGAGTTTTTTTCAAGAACCAACATCTGTTAAATGTAGTTTTTATTGTATGAAATACATAACTGAAAGGAATAAAGGTAATTCACCTGTTGAAGTTTTATATTCTTTTACCCAAGAACCAAGTGGTTATAATGAAGATTTTGTGCTTAATAAATGTTAATTTTAGATTCAAAAAATTTTGAGAAACCAGAAGATTTTACAATTGAATATGTCCCACCTATTCCTGTTAATGAAAATTCAAAAATATCTTTAAATCTATGTCTATGTGGGTTTCATGGAACAATATTGATGAAGAATATGAAAATAATACATTTAAGTATTTTGATGGTAGTTTATGGCATGAAATAGCTTTAGATAATGAAAATTACACATTAAGGGAATTAAATAACTTTTTAATAAAACGATTTGGAGATGAACCACCAATTAAATTTAAAGCTAATTTCGCTACACAGCGCTTTGAAATTGAATTAAAAGATGAATATAAAATTGATCTTAGAGAGGGTAAACTACATGAAATTTTAAGATTTGAATCAGAAATCTATGAAGATAATCATCAAAAAGGAAAATATATGGCAAACATTTCTAGAGGAGTTGATGACATACACATTCATTGTGATGTAATTACAGGAGCTCTATATAATAATATTAATTTAGATATTTTATATTCTTTTGCGCCATCTAATCCTCCTGGTAGTTTAATAAAAATTGATGAAATAAATCCTTTATTTTTACCTGCTAATAGACGAAATTATATTCATAGAATTCGAATGTATTTCACGAATCAAGATAATGAACTGATAGACTTGAATAATATAAGATGTTTATATAGATTAATTTTAGCTTAAGCGCAAGCTTTTGAGCTTAATAAATGAATTATAACAAACATAGATTATATGCAAAACGATATGGTGGTAATATCTTCACTGAAGAAATCAAAACTGTTGGGAAAAAAATATTAGAAGTATTAGGTAAATCAGCAAAAACAGCAATTGAAGATAAAGCTAAAAAAGTTGTTCAAAATAAACTTGAAAATATATTATCTGAACTATCACCCCCTGTAACTGTTAATAATATATTAGCTAAAAAGAAAATTCAGGATCGATATGGATCTGGTTTGAAATGGTATAAATGAGTTATTTATCCTAATAAATGGAAAAATTTTGGGACCTAAAATCTACTCCAGATTATTATAATAACAAAATTGCTAAGTATGAATATATAAAACATAATGAAGATAGTACTAATGTAAAAGAATCTGATCAATATAAGTTTACTATTAAAGATACAAATTCACCCATATTATATAGTAACGGTATATATGCTTAGAAAGTAAAATAGTAAAAAATAATAATGATGCTATAAGAACTGAAATGTTACATTTGTAAATGGTTAGAATCTGTTTAGATCCGCTTCATTAACTATAGGAAAAGAACAAACTGATTCCAATATTGAATGTGCTTCATTAATTCATCAAATTAACGGACTTATAAATTTCACAAAAGATTATTCCACTTCAGAGGCTATAAATATGATGTATTATGTTGATACATCAGAATTAGCTGATAAAGATAAAACAGTAATAGATGATCCTAATAAAGATAAAACAAAGGATCAGATATCAAATTAAAAGAAAATGCCTCTTATAATAAAGGATTTAGACAGAGATGGCTGTTAACAAAAAACAGCAATATAATAAACTTTTGGATTCCTTTAAGACAACTGTTTGGGTTTCTCAACGATTTTAGAAGATTATCTTCTGATATAAAAGTTACATTTGAATTTCAAAGAAATAGTCATAATGATATGTTATACACAGATGTTGCAAATCCTAATTATAAAGTTATTATATCTGATTTTCAGTTATGGTTACCCTATGTAGAGTTGTACCCATCCATTGAGGCTGAATTTAAAAGCAGAGTTTTGAGTTCTACACCTATTGAAATTATTTGGTGTTCTGCTTCAATTGAGAAAAGTAATCAGCAAACAACATCAAGTGGTGCATGTTATATAAGAACTACATCTGATGAGGTGTTAAGTGTTCTTGTCATTGCACAGTATGTAGAAAAAGAAAACAATCAAAATCAGAATAATATGATTTTCGATAATTTAGATCTCATTGAATGCTGGATATTATGTAATAATAAAAAAGTTCCAGAAGAAATTTATAAAACGAATTTTAAAGATGGGCAGTTAGATTATAATAGATGTTATTCTTAATTATTCGCAGCTGGATTAAATACTCATAATACTGAAAGTGGATGTCTTATAAGTTATGTAAATTATGCGAGATTGCATCCAATCTTTTATTTTAATTTATGTAATCATCCAGAGTATACTAATATTTCGAATTTAAGACTAGAATTTAACTGGATATTAGGATCAAATCCAGGTAAACCATATAGATTTTATTTCATCGTGAATGAAAGAAAAAGAGGATCACTTAATATGGCTAATAAAGAATTTAAAACTTCAAAAAACTAGATTACATTAATGAATTTGGTACCCCTTTGGTTCATCTTATGAAGAATTTGGAATTGGACCACCTGTACCTCCTGGAAATGGATTTAAATTAACAGATGATGGTAATTATGATATGGAAGAAAAAAATTTAAAAAATTGCAAAGAATCTATAGATGAACATGATGTTACTACAAGAGAATATGTTTTAAAACAAATAAGAGAGAATAATCTGGAAGTTAAAAATGAAATAGTAAAAAATATTATTGGTAGTTTTTCAGATTTTGTTCAAGAAACTGCTGTAAGAATAAGATATTTAGATGCTGTACTTAAAGGTGAACTAAGTAACTTGGATCAAAAATATTTACATATTCAAGATGGGAATGTAATTAATGCAAAAGGTAAAAGAATAGGAAATGTTGCTGATCCTACAGCAGATAAGAATGCAGTGAATAAGAGGTATTTAGAAAATAATGTTTTAATTTTAAAAGATGAAAAGTTTGATGTTCAAAATAAAAGACTAGTGAATATTCCATCTCCTCAGGATACATATGACGCAGTTAATAACAATTATATGGATAATAAAAAATGTTATGCAACAATTCAAGAAGATAAAAAAGCATATAATACCCTTGGTGCTATGCGTTACTGGGAAGCAGTCGTTTTTATGAAATTTAGTAGCAATCTCCTTGACAGAAAAATGAAACTGAGTGAAAATATGGATATGAAAACTACATTTTATTTACGTCTTAATTATACTAATGGGAAATCAAAAGTTTTAATTACACTTGGAGAGAATATATTATTTAATGGTGATGCCTACACAGATAAACCTTTAATACTCTTTGCATCAGGAAAAAGAATGATGAATAAGGCATACAACTCATGCCTTATATAGAATTAAACATTTTTAAACCTTGCTTAGAAATTGAAAAAATAACATACTTCCATTTATAAAAATACATTCTATATAAATGGATAGGTTAATTAGGAGCAATATTAAATGGGATTCATTTTCTAAAGGTAATGAACTTTCAGAAGATATAATTAGAACTGTAAAAGATGCAGTAAATTGGGATTTAATATCAAAGTATCAAAAATTATCTGAAGATTTTATTTCAGAATTTCATGATAAATTGAACTGGGATAAAATTTCTCAATATCAGATTCTTTCTGAATATTTTATGAATAACAATAAATTAAACTGGTCTTTGATTTCTCAATATCAAACACTTTCTGAGAGTTCTATACTAATGAATATTGGTAAATTAGATATGGGAAGAATTTCTATGTATCAAAAAATTAAGTAATGATTTTATTAAAGAAAACTTTCGACTCTTAGACATGTCAATAAATCCAATAAAACAAAAATTAAGTGAAGAAATTATAGATTTTATTAGTGATTTTATTGACTGGAAAGAAGTTACAAGAAACCAAGAATTAACAGAAGTTTTCATTATGAACTGTAAAGATAAAATTAACTGGTGTGATATTGTTATCAACAAAAAATTCTCTGATGATTTTATAAATGAAAACTATGAAAAACTTGTTGTGTATTTACTGGCAAAGATATGTCATAAAATTTAAATATTTTTTAATCTTCAACAATTTTTATCTTCCTATAAGGGGTATCCATTTTGGGTACCCCTTTTTTTAATGCATTTTTTATTTTAAAATGTTCAAAAATGTTCACAAAAATTACTTAAAATGTGTGTTTTTATGATGCTCTAGTTTGATGAAAAACAGGGATAAAATTTCGGTTTTTATTAATTTGATGTTTTTAACTGTTTTATGATCAAAATCGATTAAAACATGGTAATTTTTGACATAAAAATGCTTAAAAATGTCGTCAAATGTTCACAAAAATCGAATGACAAAAGTCTGAAAATTGATGGTTTTGAAGGTTTTTTGTAGTATATGATGTTTCCCATAGTATGGGACATATACTACTGATCTGGTATCTAATAACATTCATTTCATATGATGTGATGCAACTATTTCATTTTATTCCAAAGTATCCCAAATAATGTTAATGCTTCAATAGACTTCAGCTATCAGTTAAATTTTTCTTCAGCAGATCACTTGTGTTACGGGTAATTTTCCTTTACCGATTTGCGTAGAAATCCAGCTTGTGGCGATTGCTTCCTACCTAGAACACAAGATTACTCACTACCTTACTGAAACAGAAAAAAACACCGCAATTTCCATAAGAAAAGACATTTATATTTAAGTTATGTACTTGAATATTTTATACAGAAACGCATACATTTCATTAAACGAGTACACTCTATTTATCATCACCAGGAGATATAAAAGAAAAGTAACTTCAAACATTTGTATCGCACAGTTTGAATAATATTTTATGAGCAGCGTGTTGGTCACTTTTCCAGCGTTTCATGAAATGCTTTAATTGCGAAAACGTTTCAATAACACTTAAGAAAAAAGAAATACAAAAAAAATGTCACAACTAAAACCTGCACACAATAGCTTGTTTTGGTTTGCAGCAGCTGATTTCTTTTTTTTTTAATAATGGTTGCAATAAAATATGTAATTTTTAATATTATTTGTATATATGTGATCTCATGTGCATCACTTGCTTGAATTAACTATTTATCGACAACAGAAAGGTAGGTCAATTTCTACACGCGTATGTTCAGCTTACACCCAAACGTGAAATCTACAGCAAAATTGTGTGAAATATTTTGAAGACTGATTGTAGCCATTACGGCGTTACTTTTGTTTTTCACGTGTTGTCTTTTGAACTTTCATTCAGCCAGAAAAAGTTAGTTAATGCTCCAACAGCAATTATTTGCATACATGGAGTGTCACATTTTTGGATATCAAAAATGCAAAATGATATGTTTGGTAAGTCCTACATTTTATCCCAGAATGTATGGTATCATCGTACCGAAAAAATGTCGTAAACATTTGTCTTGTGCGAAGAAACCAAATATCAGCTCTTTTTTTTTTTTTTGGCTTATACTAAAGATATTCTGGTAATATTTTTTTGAAGGATCTAAGATGATGGTTAAGTTGACGGGTTTTTTGAAAGCTTCACTGAAACGTGTGTTATTAAACAATTATGTTTCCTTTCACAAAAACTTGCAGCATAATATCTTTAAAGAAGTGAATATTAGGAAACATTTTGTCCAGAGTTAGTAACATATGGCGGATGCACCTTATATTAAAAAGTTGTTTAGCACTCACATCTTAATTTTTATTTACTGTAGTCCGCATCGCATTCAATGTGTTGTTTTGGTCAAAAAGCAATGAACATTAATAGTTTGGTAGTTAGGCTGTAATTTGAACACGCAATAGTTCGTTACTCATCTGTTCCTGTGGCTTGCTAAACAAAAGTCCACGAACGTTTACTTTCTACATTCTAAGGTTAATAAATGGATCGCCCCCCCTTTTTTTTTGGAAGAAAAGAATCGGATGAGTATAAAAGTGGAGTACATTGAGCGGCAAGTTTCAGAAAGTAATGACCTGAATTTGAAAATCCGATACTTTATATTAGCACACAGGACGGAAAGAGTAATACAGTATTTATTTAGGTCAAAACAGAACTAATATAGTAAAAAGTTGGTTTCTTGAAACCAGTACAGCAGCTTTTTTCTGACACACTATCAGTTCAATGCTAAATTTTCGTTAAAATATTTCCTTATTATAACTACAGGTTAGCGACGAGAGTGTAAAGTACGTGATCGTATTGCAATAACGTGTTTCGGTTCCAATAATATTGTAACGTAGTGTAAGTATCGAGGAAATCTCTGCCCACACGATCATTCACAACACACTTCATATCTAACCGCATATGCAGTAATGCAAAATGTATAATATATTTTTAACTGATTCAGATGTCCTCCTGGACGTTGGGAAATATCCAACCGCCGCATTAAATGAAAACTAAATAATATTCAAAACGTATTCTTCACTAACTACTACACTGCTGGACAATTGCTAAGGACGGATCATAAACGGCTATATAGCGCATAAAAAAGTAAGTGTGGTTGGATGCCCAGTGAAATAAAATAATGTCAGAATGCCAGGACATCACAAGAAAGACAATTTATTGTGCTCTGAAATCCAGAAGGCTTTGGAACGTGTTCAAGGGACAAACAGGCCATTTTGTGCAGAATACGTAAACGTGAAAAAAATGCAATTTCCTTCCGCAGGCGTTCCGGCGTAAGATATCAATACGGGATATGGCCACCATGGAGGGCGATGCAAGATTCCACACGTCGTGTCATGCTTTGCACAACATTATCAAGCAGCTGTTGGGGTAATTTATCCCATTCCTCTGTCAGTGCAAAAATGAGGGTGTCCTTTTTTATTGGAGGGCATTGGCGACCAGCAAGACTCCTCCCCAAAGCATCCCACACCTTTTCAATGGGATTAAGATCTGGAGAACGTGCTGGCCATACGAGGCGTTGAATATCCTCGCTCTAAAGATACTCCTGGACAGCGACTGTTCGATGACATGTTGCGTTGGCGTCCATGAAAATGAATCTATCACCGACAGCACCACGGAACATGCGAACATGAGGCAGCAGAACATCATTAATGTATCGTTGGCCAGTCATAGTCGTAGTTGTAAGCACATAGAGGGACTTACGGCCATTGATCATGATGCCAGCCTATACCATGACACTACATGTCGGATATCGGTCCCTTTCCTGTATATTTGCTGGACAATATGCAGTACCACTATCACGCCAGATCAGTTGTCGTCGACAATCAGATGATAGACTGTATCTGCTCTCATCTGAGACGAGGACAGCAGACCAGTCGTTATCAGTCCAATTGCGATGTTGATGGCACCATTGCAAACGGGCGGTACGGTGACGTCTGGACAATGGGATGCACACAACAGGACGGCGGGCGTATAGTCCTGCTTCATGCAAACGTCTTGCAACAGTTTTTCGGGATATCCGCTTGCCAGTAGCAGCCATAAACTGATTTGCTACGTCACCAGTTGTGCTGCGCCGGTGTCTTTTTGTTGATAGCACTATGTACCGATCTTCTGCAGGTGTCGTACTGCGAACACGACCTCCCCCGTGACGTTTGATACACTCTCCATTTGTTTGAAATGATTTCCAAAGCCTTGAAACAACACTGTGGCTGACGTCGAACTCCCTGGCAACATCTGTTATTTTTCGCCCTTCCGCAATTTTGCCAATAATACCGCCACGCGTAAAATCATCTAGGTGATGTCGGGAAGACATTCTGAAAATTGCAAGTTCGTCAATTGATTCTTTCCCTTTCAACTTTGCGTTTGAACAACAACGGTCAATATGCGTCAAATCCTTTATATCTCTTATCAGCGATATGACGTCACGAACAAGTTCGGCAATCCAAAATTTGCATACGGACAACACGTCTTATTGTATCCCACACTTATGCTAATTTCCACATTTTCCTGCCTTCCATTTTATGGTTGCTATCGTTGCTATTGTCATCCGTCCGTAGCAATTGTCCGGCAGTGTATTACAAGTCGAATTCATTCTGTAGGAAAGCTGTAGGAGACAGATTCCATTCATAGAAATGTGATTTTTAATAGAAGCCAAACAGGAACTTATTCTCTCCAGCTGCAAGTAACATATATCAGAAAGGTCTTTGTTGCCTCATTCCAAATTAGGTAACCTGTAACCAAGGCAGGGACGCTTGCCAAAACTCATAGTGCAATGCGCAGCAGACGTTTTTGAATCTACAATTGGTAAAGGACTTAGAAACTTATAAAAGTTGTGCCACTTTCAAACGCTTTTTTTTCTAGGCGAGCTCATGGGTGGGTAGGGAGATTGAAAACGAACTCAATAAGCGTATACAAAGTAGCAGACACTACGCACCGCAGTTTGGTGAGCCAAAGAACGTAGCTAGACTTGCACTACTTTTAGTTTCCACCCGATACCCAAAAAAAAGTCCGTATAACGACGAAGTATTGTATTGCAAGCCTTAACACCTCGAACTACTGGGAAGGATATATTTAACTGGTAACAGTACATTTAAAAGTTATATGATTTAATTTTTCTCACGTAAAGTACAGAAAAGATAAGTAAATCCTGACATTTTATTTTATTTTTGACATACTCGGTTTGTCTAACGGTCAAATTCATATTACTTTGGAGAGGTACGAAAACCTTTTCGCCCTTATTTCCAGCTTTGGAGGGGTTTGTGGTATGGACAGGTAGGGACTCCAAGGTAAATTCTGTTTCTTGCTAAAGATTCCGTGAGTCTCAATGTAGTTTGCGAACCACAGCTCAAGAATTATTCCGATGTTATAACAAAAAGTAATGTATTTGGCAGTCATAAAACACATTTTTCGAAGAACAAGAGCCATGCTCTTCAACAGTAGGCGGTATCTTGTTTACAGAACTAGGTACATATAAGTTACAAATAATGTAGTTATTGTTTCAGAAAACTTGGGGATAGACTGTTGAAAAGCTAGTATGTATTGGTTCAATATTCTAAAAGTTGAATCACAAGCTATTAAACAACGGGAAAGTAACATTCAGAATATTTTCGTTAGATCAAGTGAAAGAGGTCAACTGTTTGAAAACTTTTCTTAAAAAGTCACACGCTGCACATTTTAACTTAATCGATTTTGAATAAATTGAATTTCAGTTTTAATGTTAATGATATTATTATAGAGATAAGGCACTGGTTGTGTATAATTTGACATTAGATAACTTGAAAGGAAATGATATGGGAAATTTGCATATTTAATATTTTTGACAATATGTGATTTTCATGTCGAAACAAGCATAACATACTAGCGACTTCGGCAAGCGGCTAGTTTGGGCATTTCAGCGTAGGAATTTCACTAATTTTTGTAATAGTGAAAAAGGTATATGCTCATGAACATACATACATCATTGAATCTTTTACATTTGCTGATTTATGAGCTCATACATTTCCTGTCTATGGAGTCTGACATAAATAATAAATATATTGAGAGCATTTGTTTTTCGCTCGGATGGTAATTTAAGACTTAAGTGCATAACATAATTTTTGACAATGATGAAATCAGATCCTATATTTGGCAAGCAAAAGCTCACATTAGTATAAAAAATTACTTTGTTATTTTAAGGATATTTGAATAATTATATTAAATAAATATATATATTTATTTCAGAATTAAATACCGAAGGGTGGAAAAAAATGTGCAAAATTCCGTATTTTAATGAAATAAATATTAAAGCCTTGGAAAACTATTTCTGTTTTTTTTTTTTTTTTTTTTGCAGAAAGTCATCATGGTTAACATTGGCAAATGACTTTCTGGCAGAACATGAAACTGGCACAAAATATTTTGTATATTCTTAAATTACTTTTAAGAATCTTTTAATTTCTGTTTAAATCTAATACTCAGAAATAATGCAAACTCTGGCAGTCATATTTATCTAGCAAGAAAAATGAATGCGAAGAATAGCGAAATTCAGGAAGTAATATTAATAGAGCAATTGTAGCTTGATTCAATTAGTTTTTATTTCAAATCTGAAAATGATATATATAAGTGATCTGCACAGTCTGTACAATTTTGAACATTTATAAGAAAGGGCCCGTTTCAGTAGCAACGAAAATCCAGGTGGGCCAAAAATAGTTTTCAAAAAGTGGACCCTCTTCAAATCGGAAGTTTTTACATTTTGCTAAATTGAACAACAACAGGACATCTAATTTAGGAAAAGAAAGATCAAAGATTCCAGACGAACTCTCTTATGTTCAAAGAGTGAATACTTTTCAAGAATACATATTTACGTTTGGTTTAAAAAAGATGCGTAACTCGTGTACGTTTCATTTTGGAGCCATGTCAGACAGTGTAATATCACTTGATACCTTAAGACAAGCACTTTTATTACTTTTCTTTTCTGAAGTCTGCAATAATGCATGAAAATTAAGATCAAGGCATCCGTTACTGGTACTAAGTTGACACTTAAGACACATGGCTTTCATTTAGCTTGGATTCAGTTTGCATTTCTTTGCAATGGGGTGAAGTAAAATGGAAATGTATCTTCAAATATTAGCTTGAATTGTTAAATTTAGTGTTAAGTGGATGTGTATTTCCATTTTTGAAAATAAACTTGAAAGTATTGTTGCGAATATTATTTGGGGAAATTAGAGGAAATGAGAACTTTAGTCAGATGGTTAAGAGAGAAATTTGCAAAGCAGGAAATACACACCGAAAACCATTTCCCCAAACCGACCCTTCAACCTCGTAAGAATATGGTTTCAAATCGGTATAGATATGCAGAACGAATGGCCCAAACAGGCTATTGATGGCGATACTTCGTAATTCAATTTTCAAAATCATTTTTGTGCCAGACCAGGAGGGAGGCAAAGGTGATAAACTTCTTGGGTAGCGTTTCAGAGTTTCATGTTTACGACAAAGGTCCCTAACCTCCAGTAAGTGCGCAACTGAAATTTTTGAGAGGAAAATTAAAAGGTCGAAGACTGAATTTTTGACCTGAAGGCGTAATGAGTTTACTGGTGCCACCTTAGAAGAAAAAATAACACGAGATTTTCCCAGGGGAGTATGGGAACGAAAGCGGGCCTGGGCCAGTAATGGAGTTATTCTCGTAAGGCAAATCTTGATGACCTCATAGAAATCTTAGAGCTACTATTAGCGCCTTCCAATTTCGGCTACAGACATTTGCAACAGTGCTGTATAAGGAGCCGCAAAGCCGAGCAAAAACAGGGAGATTGGATTCAACCTTCTGAGCCACCAGGAATGGACATCAGCAGTTCTTGAGCCTGCTATATAGAGAGAGGAAGACCAACGCCGTCTGTCATTGTGAGTGCGTGGCAAAGATGCAACAGACGCCGGGATCAACCAGCCATGGAAACTGTCAGCTAAACGGTGCAACATTTCAAATACTTACCAAAAGCCTATGACGATTGTAGCTTTGCAACGACCAACACCAAGACTTTCAAATGTGTGAATAAAAGTTTGTGAAAACTCAACTCTTATGAAGTTACTTGTGGCTAAGGAGACTATATGTAAGCTCAAAAATTAAGACAAATTTGTAGTAGCTGTTTGGAAAGTAAACCAGAGCCAATTATAAAGACATCCCGCTTTTAGAGCCATTTTAGTAGGACTTATTTCTAAAAGAAATTTTCTTAGTAAGCATTTATTATTGGCTGGGGAATTTGGGACATTCCTGAATAGCGTGAATCAGTCCATCGTTATTTAGTTTTAGTTTTATTCAATAACCACTTCTGAATGTGTTATGTTATTTAACTGAATGAAAGTATCTGCTTGATTATCGTAAATTTACGCTAAGAGCTTTATTTGGCTTTGTCAATTTCTCGAACTTAAAATTTTCGAATCAATTTATTCTTCTTGAGTACGTTAGTGATGCGTATATATCAGTTTGACACAGGCAAGTGTTTTCTTGATAACCTGCAGTTGTGATACTGTATATGTCAACGCGTGTAAAACAAACTAATATTTAGTACTTCGTATTATTTTCTAAGATTTGTTATGTTATTTAACTGAATGAAATCTGCTTGTATATCGTAAATTTACGCTAAGAGCGTTATTTGGCTTTGTCAATTTCTCGAACTTAAATATTTTCGAATAAATTTATTCTTCTTGGGTACGTCGTCAGTGATGTGTATATATCAGTTTGACATATTTTTCTTGATAAACTGCAGTTGTGATACTGTATATGTCACGCGTGTAAAACTAACTAATATTTAGTCAGGGCTTTAAAAGAGAGAAGGGCTGGTTCATCGTTTTGAGAAAGTGAAAGCCGACACGGTCCTCGGGGAAGAGGTTGGGGACCATTTGTGACGTCACCGTGCTGCATGGAGCTCTCCCTCCCGTGCTGCGGGGCTATCGTTGCGAGCAGTTTTCTAGCGTGTTATGTTTCATCGTACTAGATTGTTTTATCGTTTGCAATATACGAGTATTTATTTGTTTATGTACTGTAATACATAGAGAGAGAGAGAGAGATGCAAATAGATCGCGCGAATGTTTAAGAATGTATGTATCTATTGTATGCGTGTACATAAATAGTTTACCTAGTCAATCCGATTGGATAAAATTACTGTCTTCAGGTGGACTTACCGCAATAGTTTACCTATTCAATCCGATTGGATTAAATTACTGTCTTCAGGTGGGCTTACCCTACCGTCCTGCTCATGGATGAATACGGTACAAATACTTGAAAAACATTTTTATTCATTTCACGGCATCACTTTTCGAAAAGGAAAAGGTGTAATCCGCGAACTTGTCAGCGAACTGAAAAACCATTACCCTCAAGTAAACAAAGATGCAATTCGCTTATTTTGTAGATTGCGAACGTTTATCAGAATTCGCTCTTTAAACAGAAATGCAGTACTAGTGGTATCACAAAGAAAGGCCCAGCAGAAAACGCAAAAATGGATACGTTCAAATACTGGGTAGAAATTCTATACCTGATTTTTAGCAAACAAAGGATGCTTCCCAAATCAAGCTGCAAATGTAAATGTAACTAAAAGTTTTTTACTTTTGGTTTAGAAGGAATTTACATGTAAAATATTTACGATATTTGTAAAATGGCACAATGTGTCCCGATCTGCATAATTAACCCTCAAATAAACAAAGATATTCATACATACATACATATCACTAAGCTGTTCTCTGAGATTCAGAGGTTAGCTCCAAAAAGAAATACAAACTACCAGATATTTTTACTTACTGTTCAAAATATTGTAAACAAAATTTATGGGGTATTGGGTTTAATTACGAGAATTTCAAATAATTTTACATTTAAAACATTAAAAATGTTGTACTACAGTCTGATTTATCCATGTTTGACTTATTGTTTATTAGTATGGGGGCAAACTACTAAGACTAATTTATATAAATTACAATCATTACAAAATAGGATGGTCACAATTTTAAATAATTTTAGGGGAATTAACTTGAATATGTGGCTACGGATAAATTCGTATGGATTTTTAGATATTGAGAAATTATGGAAATTTAGATTATTAGGATTCATGTATAAAAGAATAAAAGAGAATAGGTATCAACATTTAATTCAACTGAACACTGTAGGTCACGACTAGTAAACAAGAGATAGAAATGCATTTTTGTTACCAATGCCTAACACTTTAACCCAAAAAATATTTATTGATTACCAGGGATTGGTGTTATGGAATAACCTATCTTGTCAATTAACACATATTAATAATTATAATTATTTTCGAAAGCAACTAAAAAATATTTGCTAACAAGTTAAAGTATAACATTCTATGGTAAAATGTATTAATCAGACCAGATATGAGTAAATTTTATATGTGCAGGACGTTTGACTTGACTACGTACTTTAGGGGAAGTGTGATTCACTCAGGCTGTCTATACTGTATATAGCCTTTTATTCAATTTCCTGCTCTGTTGTTACCCTGTACATTATATATGTTGTTTTTCTTAATACTATATGTTATAAAATTAATTTTGAAATGTAACATAATCAAATGTAACCCCATAACGAAATAAATGAAATGAAATGCAAGCTGATTTTTGTTAGTTCGAAGCTCCTAAAATATAAACTTAATTAATTAAAAAATTGTGGTCTTAGAGCGAAAAAAATATATTAGAGAATGCAATTAGAAACGTTTTTGTAGAAATAAGATATATCTTCTACAATGTGATTACAGAATTGTAGAAAACATAAAACTTAAGTTCTATGATCAGCGCTTTAGAATGGCATAAATTTTTCCTAGATATATATGTATTTAATAGGTGACACACAGAAAATAAGGCACAAGTGGAAAACAAGTATTATCATTTGTACAACTGCATTTTGATTTTTGTTACCGGCAAAACACAGTGTTAGGAAAAATTTCCAATGCTGTGTTTTATAAATAATCAACTGTTAATTAGTCGCTGAGCCTTTTGCGTAATACACAATGATGTGTTTATATGCCCAATACTGTAATGTTAAAAACATATGTTTAAAGTTTAAATAATGTTTTTTTTTAACTACAGTGATGATAGTTTAGTTCATTTTCATTCCCTTTACTGTAGTGCTTCACAATTATGTAGCTTTTCCTTGACTTTTAAACTGATTTTTTCGGATTTCCCGTGGAGCAGTGGCTGCTGAGAACCCCACTACCGATCCGCTGCTGGAGCATGGCTACGTCATCATCTCCAGCTCGCGTCTTCAGGGGAGCCGGCTCTAAGGACCAGCCCTTCTCTTCTATAGCCCTGATATTTAGCACTTCGTTTTGAATATTAGTATCAGAAAATTGTAGAAAATGTTTTATAAAAAGTATATATTTCGAGAAAATACTGAAAATTATTTTTAAGTTTAAGTAATGCTTATATTGATACACTGGAAAGGGAAAAAATATAATCCTAGCTAGTTGCTTTGGTATCTAAACGCTAGAGAAGCTTCATATTACTTCTCTTCGCTTTATATTCAGCAATTGTTGCACTGTGTTGGGCAGACTATTATCATACAGCAACTGTTTTATTTAAAAGGAGAACAAAGCTGATAAATAACTGGAATACACTTAACATTACAGTCATTAGCCAACATACCGTTCATTTACATTGAGTACTAGAAAAGACCAAATAATATTGCAGGTATCTAGAATGAAAAAGAAAACTGCTTGAAGGCCAAGAAAACACCGTGGAAATATAAGTCTTTTTGTGACAGATTTAGCCAGAAGGAAGTAATAGCTGACACTTCTTGCAAATGAGTTCTGAATCTTCGGCGTAAATCTCATTTCTTCTTTACTTTATATCAGCAAAACAATTTACTTAAGAAGGGCTTTCGTGTTTCGTGGTTTTTAAGCCAAGGATATTTCATATATTGTAAGCACGATGATCCATACCATTGTCGAAATTAGCGCAAAATGTTATTTCGCCGCCTAGCATAAACACGTTTCAGAAACCAAAATAAAGGCCGTTCTCTTAATACAGACATGGTATTAGTAGAATTCCGAAAAGGTTATGTCTCTCTGCACTGTAATGCAGTATGTTGGGCTCTAAGAAAAAGTGATACTTGCATACGAAAGAATGAGCTTACCGTAAGCAATAAAGTACGATAAATCCTAAAATGGAGCATCTCATCTTGTAGAACAGTGAAACCAGTAGAAGAGTAATTTTGAAATTTGCAAAATAATTCCATGCTTGTGTGCGTTCGTATAATAATCCCGAATAGTGCATTTCATTCATGTTAACCATGATCTTTTGTTGTTGTATTCCTTATAACACATGCTACCCAATGCAACTATAGGAAAATGATAACCATTCTGAAAACTTAAGTTATAAAAAAATTCGAACATAAACTTTATTCTGTGAATATATAATGAGTATGATAAAGTACTTATTCATTTTAACCTGTACTTCTTTTGTTTTCGTTTATATTCGATTATGAAGAGCTAAACTTTCATACATTGTAATTGAAACAAAGTTACATATCTTCCTTAACTCACGATTACCCAATCATTCTAAAAATATTAATTCGGATGGAAATGAATGCACTTTTTTTTAAATTCTTTGAAATTTCATATGAGTGATATTTGTTGAGTTTCAAGGAAATTTTCACCGACAAGTATGTGCAATCTTTTTCATTGCACATGGAGTTTGCACTCGAGAAACAATTCCGGCATGTGTCCGGTTCGTACTTCTGTTACGGTAAGTGATGTAAATATTTCTCTTTCGAAAAATGAATTATTTGTCTTTGATAGATTCATCTTTGACAGAGAGCTGCGGAATTTGTATACCAACTGGTGAATTATAGGATTATTCCATATTTCCTCAAATTAGAGTTTATTGATAAGATATACGAAGAAGATATGCAATTTATTTATTTTTGGCAGCTAACACCTATCATCTATGTATTTCTCTCCATGTCATTAACTATAATCATAAGGCATCTTAGATTTAACCACGATGTCAAGTAAATTCCTAAGTGGATACAGGCATTGGTCTCTGTTTAGTCGTCTGATTCAGGTCCCTGCTTTTGCCCGAAACGGGGTATGGGTGGAGTGCTTGCATTACCCGCAGGACTCCCGCCGTCTCTGCAATCACTAGCGCTAAATTAGAGATGAGCGAATGATTATAATCGACACAGTCGTGAAAAAATTATAAATTACACCAAAGCAAATAATCATGTGCCTGCGGAATAGCTATCTTTGTTTCCTCATAAACCGAAACTGTAACGATCTCCTGGCTAAAATTCGGAAAGGCGTATTCGGACGACAGTGCATCAGTTTCCGTGGAAGTACTTTATAACCACACGGAAAGTCATCACTCGCAGGCAGAACACGCTGTTTTTGTCTATTTTTGCCTCATTTTCTACTTTAACTCTATGTTTAAAAAAAGGGAGATTCAATCGGAACTGAACATTTGTTTTTCTAATTACCTCACAAGTCACATTTGAATTAAAATAATGCAAGACATGTTTTGGTCCATGGCAAAAAGGAATGTCTCGTAGAAGATGCGAACATGCGATGTAACTTAGCGAAGTCAATGGCAACAATTTCTCGTGAGATATTTTCTTTCACTTCCTCAATCGACCTTGGCTTGTTGACACAAACCTTGCTTTTTAAAAGTCCTCAGAGAAAGAAATCTTAGGTGTCAGGCATAGAGACCTAGGTGACCACAGGTCTATGGAGATATCCTCTCCTGGAAAAATCTGCGAATCTCTGCCGTGCTCTTATTAGAGGTGTAACGCCGTCCTATAGAAAGACCCCACTTACAAGTTCCTGATCATACAGCTGGTTCACAAACGCATTAAAGAGTTCCCAGTATTGGTCTATATTAATCGTGTCTTTAAAAATGATTGGCCTAGGGTTTGCTGGATACATGGAGCAACGCTTCGTCAGTAAATAATGTTATGTTGAACAGGGAGAGGTTCTTCGGCGAAAAATTTGGGAAACCTTTCACAATATGTCAATCGCTTTGCAAAAAGTGGGTCCTCGTATATATCCATGAAACGGTACGTCTTAATCATTGCTTGTTTGGCTGCTATTTGACATGTTCAGTATGATCGTTCAGTCTCTTGGGATTTCCGCCAAATAAATTTTCGTGGGGCTGAAAATAACCGCTGATTCTCTTCCTCTGTTGTTTGCTCCGCCATCTGGGTCATCCCCCTGTATGCGGATCCACCACACTTTCCGTTATCTCCAGCTTCTTCACCAGTTTCGAAATGGTGGCTCTGGTAGATAAGGTTTACGCCCACCAAATTTCTTCAGGAGCTCCTTCTGACATTGTTTTAAGGAATCAGTTGAAAGTACAGACGCAGAATGCGTAAACGGTCTTCAATTTAGTACACCATCTTCATTCGACCTCCTCACTTATATAGTCTGCGGAGACACGACGCTATTCTCTCACCACTACTGCACAGATGGTGCGTCAGTGCGGCGCCACCCAGCTTTCGGGGAGACATTTTATTCACAGATACTGCATGTCTACTGCTACTTCAGGGAATAATTAATCACTCAGTTCGGGATTCACGCTCATCGTATATTCCTCATCCCATAAATATCCCAGAAAATAAGTGCACAGTCTTGAGTGAATCACCTTGTATATTGGAATTATTAGCTCTCTGAATGTTGCACACCATACTTCTACTTGAAAAATTATCGTTTTTAAAGCATGACAAAAAAAATGTGGGTCACGGAAACTCCATCTATAATAGCGTACATACAAAATTTTCTATTTCAGATTTTAGGAACACTAGGTATACATGCAAGGAATTGGTACTCACAAAATCATACATAGCTCAATATCACAACGGAAACAACATTTGATTTCCCTTTAAATCTAGAGGTTTCAGCTCTGGCGGTGATAAAATCCAGATTTAGAAACAAAGTTAGCGTTGAGAAGGAGATCCGCGTAACTGCATCAGCCACTGTCCCAAATTTCGATATTTTGTGTTACGAGAAACAATCTCCTCGATCCCTTTAAGACGCAGATACCTCCGTTTGGTTGTTTTTAAAATTACTGTTAAAATGTGAAAGCCAAATGAAGAGTGCTGCCTTTCTTAATATATGCCTATTTCATCAATTTCGTCTTATTTAGCTCTTTAATTTTATTCAAATTTTGTATTTTTATAATAAAAGAACCACTGGAACCTACTAGATGCTGAAAACTGTCAGAATTTCCAGAATTAAAAAATCGAAATTTATTTCAAAGGTAGTTTTGAGGTGAAAAGTACACTACGAAATTTTGGTAGTGACTTTGTACCGTACATATATTCTTGTCTATTAGCAGAAAGTTTTGCGAAGAAATTCTTTTTACAACTGATTATGTCTACTTATACAGTATCCTGCTCACTGTTGTCGTTGATACTGGGGTTTGGAGATGCAGATTGAGCTCCGCACTGATTTTCGGCGGAGTGCTGTTTTTATTATGGGTAACAATCTTTCTTAATTCTCTTCTGTCTCTATCAGTCAAGGTCGTTTTCCGGTCGATCTTGTGTTTCAGATACGAGGTTTTGCCACGAACACGGTATGCTGTCGTTACGCTAGACATAGTGTAACGAGAACTAGTGCTTTGCATTTACAGTCCGAAATGAAAAGAACGTGAGAGTCTGAATTGCAAAAACCTTTTGCTATGGCAATCTTATGAATATGATTCAAATAATATTTTTCTAGAAATTTAAATGACACTATCCCAAAATTTTTGGCCATCATGCTAGTTGGTCTTTTTAAATTAGCTCAGCTCTCGATATGCCCACTATCCTCACAACTGCTTTCACGGGGACACCAACTAGCCGCCACAAACAATTAGTCCTCTTTCGAAGTCCGTTAGGTCGCTCATTTCGTCGTCACGCAGAAAAAAGTTTTGCAAGAAGACACTTTTAATGCCCTTAAACATTACCTTGAGGTTCTGAACAAAGCTATTACAAGGAAAAAAGCGGCGGATACCTTTGCGTGTTGCGACGTACGCAGCTGCATTAAAAGGAACGTCTCAGAACGTGATTTTTATATTAGTCTATCCAACCCTTGTGTGTATTATTATAATTCAACCTTGGTGATGCACGTGTTAGTAAAAATCAAATTGGATGATATACGTGCAAATTACACATATTATTTGAGGAAATTAATTTATATGTGCATTTTTGCTTAAACCAAGTTTGCTGTACCATATCATGACTACGAATTGTACAAAAATAAGAACTAATATAAATTTCTGTCATATTCAAGAACAGTAGTAAACTGATGATAAATAAATTAATTTAAACAGCATCATAATAAAATATCTCTCTCGTATCAAAAGACCGAGAAAGTTCTTAACTCCTTTTGTTGGACCTATACAGTTTCAAAGCGGCAGAAGTACTTTAGTTTGGGACATCAAACCTTTTGTCCGAAGTTCGAAATGAGCGTTACCTTCCAATTGTTCTATGCACGCCAGGTAATAAAGTACATTAATTGATCTTTTTGCTACACTTAAACTAGTGTTTTGCATTTACAGTCCGAAATGAAAAGAACGTGAGAGTCTAAATTTCGAAAACCTTTTGCTATGGCAATCTTATGAATATGATTCGAAGAATATTTTTCAAGAAATTTAAACCACACTACCCAAAAAGGCCTGGGCATCATGCAAGTTTGTCTTTTTAAATTAGCTTATCAAAAAATTGAATGAAGGCATCATGGTTGGAAATGTTATCATAAATACCGAGGAAATAAGAAAACCGCTAATTATTTATATCATTTTCAGTTTATTATACCTTTCTTTATTGATAAACAACGTTTCCTAGCATCACTGTTTGCAAATAGACAACAATACCGAAAAGCAAATTTGTTCTGATACTTCCATGAAAGGCAAAATTTTGTGGGCCCACATGCTACAATATTCTAAAATATTTAAAGAACTATGAAGCAACATAATTAAAAAAATACATTTGCACCTAATGGATGCAACTTTGATATAATAATTTTGAAAGAGCCTTTGGTTTGAAAGTTGATCTTTAAAATGTTTGAACTCAAGACATACCATCATTTAAAAAAATATATGAAAACAAATCAAGAATTAATTATGCTTTGAAGCGACGGTGGATTATGTTAGATTCAAAGGAATATGTAACGTTCAATATTTCATAATTTTCGAAGCTTACGTTATTTTCGTATAACAAGATATTCCCACATTATATTGATTTTCGGTTTATTTTTGCAAAAGATTATTATTAAAAAAATTGTTAAGATAAAAATTAACTTCATTATATACATAAGTACAATTCATTTTATTTAAGGTGGGTCCACCTAATATTTCTGGCTTATGTTTCCAATGGTAAAATTTCTTTACACATTTTCTTCGTAATTAATGTATTTCCAAGGATGAAAATTTGCACATCGATAAAACTAACTTTAAGTTATAGCATGGGATACTTAATATTTGCTAAGACATAACCATATTTAAGCAATACAACGTTTGTTTGTCTACTGACGGCATGAATGAACACGTCGCGGTGTCTATTAAAAGGTCAGAACATGACTTAAAGAAAAATGATTGATTTTTAATATGATTATGGTTATATTTTGCAAGCATGCTATAACTTAAAGTTAATTTTATCGATGTGCAAATTGTCATCCTTGGGAATACATTAATTCCGAAGAAAATATGTAAAGAAATTTCACCTTCGGAAACATAAGGCAGAGATTTTAAGTGAAACCGCCTGAACAGCGGAATTCCTTATTTCGCTGAAACCCTGCACTAGTTGCACCGTAAAGCGTGGAGATGTCCTTTGCTATTTCATGCAATCTGCTTTATAAGTCATTGTTGTGATCTAGTCGAGAAGAATTACTGTTCTACAGAGAGCGTGTATGGAATGAGCACAAATTTGTCATCAAATTTCAGTCATTGATTTAAGTTTTGTTATTTTACCTTAATTATACCTAAGCGTTTGCGATTGCGTATTTGGTTCAAAGTTAATCCGATATCGCAAGGGATGATCTGATTCAATAGGAGTTACTTTTACCTGGTTATTAAAATGTTACCAAACTAAAAGACATCCAACTTATTCATAGACCAGAAAATGAGTTTCCATTTGCTTTAAGGAATAGACATGTTGTTATAACGGGTAATATTGATGTCTTCAGCTATTTACGCTTTGCCTTTGGGGAGAGTAAAACGACTTGCCTTTATGAAACCGCCTTAGCTACTTATGTAAGATAGATTTTTTGTTCATTGTAATTTTAATCATACAATCATACATATAATATCAACCATAGTGGTCTAAGTTTTATCAGTGTTGTTTTGTATAAAAATAGAATTTGAATGAAAAAATTACATTTTTATGATTTATGAATATTATACGAACATGACGGCTAACGCTCGCATATCAATATCCTCTGTTAACTACGAACTACACCCAGAAAAAAACCAAAAGGGCTAGCTGAATATTCTGCTTCGATGAGGAGAACATTTTTGCACCTTAAAATAATTATCATACCTATATTAAGCTCAATAAAATTACTGCCCACAATATTTTTGTAGATACACTTGGGCCGCAGTGGTGGTGGAAGTGATGTAAGCGCTGGTTTCTGATCATTCCCCTGAGACGGCTTTAGGTTTCAATCCAGTGAGGAATGGATGTTGTGTGTGACTTACGGCGCCGTCTGTTCCCTTCCCTGGAACCAGTGGCTCTAAATTCACGACGGGCGACAACTTATAGTCCATGCAGTTGCTCACGATGATCGTTGACACATCAACGAAAAAATCCACTTCTCAGATTGGAAATAATCATGCAATACTTCAGCAGAGACAATGGCAGATATCTTCACCCAAGTACCCATTTATAAAAATAGCGTAGTTTCTTTCTTTATTGTGGCAGTGGTCAAATTGTGTAGTACTGAACGCAACTACTAATTTACAATGAAAATGATATTAAAAATATGTTTAAAACGTTTAATTAACTAATCTTATATTTGGGTTGGTAGCAACGTACCGCAAATATGATGATAATGTGCACATAACGAAGTTTGAACTTTATAAGGCTGCATATCTTGCGATGCTGAATACCCTCATTGATAGCATAGGCACAGCTGGGCACGATACATAAAATAAAGATACATATATACTAATATTTCACGGGCTTGAATTACACATTTGAATACTTACGAACAGTATGGATATTTTATTTGATGCGAATTATTTCCATTTCTTCTTGTGCTGCTGCTCTCTCATTCCCGAATCAAGGCTGCAATGCAGTCACTTTCACCAGATAGCATGTTTGTGTCTTGGAATATATAAAAAGTAAACGCCATATCAGATGCTTTTACACTGACAGAAAAAAATCCCAACACCACGAAAAAATGGATGTAGAGGAATGAAATGGCGGCAATACATTTGTATAGGTAACATATTTAATCGATTAAGGTTTCAAGATCACAGCTTAATGTAAGCGCGAGAAGAGCCATTTTAAATGTGAAATGCTGGTACATTAATAACCGGTGTAACCACCAGAATGTTGAATGCAAGCATGCAAACGTTCATGCATTGTGTCGTACAGGTGCTGGATGTCAGTTTGTGGGATGGAGTTCCATGCCTATTGCCCTTGGTCGGTCAATACAGGGACGGTTAATGCTGGTTGGGGGTGACGCTGGAGTTGTCGTCCAATGATGTGCCATACGTGCTCGATTGTAGAAAGATATGGTGATCTAGCAGGCCATGGCAACATGTCGACACTTTGTAGAGCATGTTGGGTTACAACAGCGGTGTGCGGGCGAGCGTTATCCTGTTGGAAAACACCCCTGGAATGCTGTTCATAAATGGCAGCACAACAGGTTGAATCACCAGACAGACGTACAACTGTGCCGTCAGGGTGTGTGGGATAACCACGAGAGTGCTCCTGCTGTCATAGGAAATTGCTCCTCAGACCATAACTCCAGGTGTAGGTCCAGTGTGTCTCGGCCGCAGACAGGTTGGTTGCAGTCGCTCACCTGGCCTCCTTCTAACCAACACACGGCCATCACTGGCACCCAGGCAGAACCGGCTTTCATCAGAAAACACAACAGACTCCACTCCGTCCTCCCATGAGCTCTGGCTTTACATTACTGACGTCGCAAACGGCAGTGGTTTAGAGTAAGTTGAATGCACGCTACATGGCGTCTGGCTCGGAGCTGTCCTTTAAGTAACCGATTTGTAACAGTCCGTTGTGTCACTGTGGTGGCAACTGCAGCTTGAATTGCTGCCGCAGACGCAGTACGATGCGCAACGGCCATACGCCATACACGGAGGTCTTCCCTCTCAGTAGTGCCATGTGGCCAGCCGGAACCCGGTCTTCTTGAGGCAGTACCTTCCCTTGACCACCGCTGCCAACAATCATGCACAGTGGCTACATTTCTTCTAAGTCGTTCTGCAATATTGCGGAAAGAAAATCCACCTTCTCGTAGCCCTATTACACGACCTCGTTTAAGCTTCGTGAGCTGTTGATAATGGCTTCTTCGTCTTCTTAAAGGCATTCTTGACTAACATCAACACACTACGTCGAATCTCAACGATAACTAACGCTCACGAACGTTACAGCGCGCATTTAAAGCAAACCTGCTTTTCATGTTCCGAGGGGCGCTACTAGCGCCACACGTATGCGCCGAGCGCGAAATTTGCTTAGACGTCATCTTACAGATGTACTCTCACCGCCTACCAACTGTCGTTTATCTAACACAACCCCTTCTTGGTGTTGGGAATTTTTTTCCGTCAGTGTATATAAGTTTCCTTTTATTTGTATTTTATGTATTCGAAGAGAATATGATTAATCGTAAGTGAATATTTTCCATTTAGGTTAAGTACTTTTATCTCTAACTTTGCAGTCCAAATTAATATATTTGTTATACAAAAACATTTACATTCGCAAGAACATCATTGCTGTACTTTCAGTAACCTATGATAGTCACATAGGAGATACAAGAAAAATTCACTGAACCAATAGTGAAAGTTTAAGATATCGAAAGTAGATACTATGGTGGCGTGCAGACGTTAAGAAGTATGCAACAGTATCATGTGATAGGTACTATTTTACGTAGTGGATAAGATTTACATGCAATTAGGTGTTGCTTTTTTCTCAAATCCCCCTTTACAGCCGCAATTAATATTTCGTTGTTTAATTTTGTGTGTAAACATCATTTCGCAAATGTCCCTGTAACGTAAATCCTCCTGAAAACTGTGCCCTATGTTTCCAATGGTAGTCACATAGCTTTAATTGCTGCAGGCATTAGTTTTTAGGCATTTAGTTTGCAATTATTGAATTCCAAATGATTAGAATTTTTAAATTAATAAAAATGACTTTATTAAAAAGCAGTATACTTAATGTTTGATGAAACTTACCCATAATTATTTAAAATATCGGTCACACTCCTTTTGGTAGAAATGAGGTCTGTTAATAGATGCACATATGGCTTGTTAAATGCAATAACGTGGATTTAAAAAAAAAAAAATTATTGATTTTTGGAGCGGAATCGACACTTGAATCTAACCGTGCGATAGTCTGGAACGTTTAGAATGATTTGGACCAGAAAGATTAAATGTTGTGACAATGATTTAACTGAAAATGCTAAGTGAATTCCACGTACTGATGATTTTTAATTCCGAAAGGAACCAGCCAGTTCACAATGCCACATTTTCAGCAATATAATTATTAAGACATGCCAAGTAAGTGTGTCGCCAGTAAAATACTACGGAAGAGACAACGGTGAATTTAAAATAACGTCATCACTAAATGGATACGTTACACTACTCGTGGCATCAACATTTAAACAACATTTACTAGTATGTTTTAAAAGTGGTGACATTTCGTTTTAATTAGGCATTAAAATTTAATTTTTCTACTAAATATATATATTAATTCTACAAGGTTTTTTTACTGTGAGTCCTATTTTAAGAGAACGGCTGGACGTAAAGATATGGTTGAGGTATCAAAATAAAGGCCATACCATGTATATGTGCCAGTCGAAGAGAAATATGAGATTGGGGCAACGGTTCGGGCGTTGTGGGGTGACAAAGTTACCATGTAAAATCTATAGAAGAAGCCTGCGGTTGATATTCGATCTGCCTGCGGCTGGCTCACACGCTGTTGAAGGCGGAAGCATGGAGGGACTGGTATAGTGAAAAGTGCGAGGTCTTCTCTTTTCGGAGCGAACCGTTGCGCAAAGCAACGCTAGCAGGCATTTGTACCAAAGTTCTTCTCATCGGAACAGCGAACACTCTAGAAGGCCTGTTGCGTTATGCCGTCGGACTATGTGATGTATATCTAATGCAATGATAAATATGTGCAAATAAATATCTCCGACTTTATTTAACAATAAAGTTGCATTTTCCTTTGAAGACTTCAAATATTTCAGTTTTATCCATCGATAAAACAGAAATTGAACATATCTGTTTTGATGCATTCTTCAAAATTTCTGGAGGCCATGGTTGATTTTTATTTAAATTTATTAAAACATTTGATGGTCACGATAGTCCGTCCACATCATGCCGATCAGAATTGGAATATTTTATTTTGTGATACTTGAATATACTTTTAACTTCTGTGAATGTGTTTGGTAGGGAACGTATCTGTACTTCGTTCACAAATTAGTGCCTATTTTTTTGTAGAATTTAGTGTCACATCTTTAGGGACATTATTTTCTTCGTAATGTAAGGAGTCTACAAGCAAATGAAAATTCGTCAGCTTTAATCATAGAATAATTTCTTTGTGCAGGAGGGTGGAGCATTGGAATTTACATATCTTTGACAGATTTATTTTGAATTTGCGGTTTTCGTAAAGAAAGAGCGTATTAGAATTCAGTCTTCTTGGAAAACAGACGACAGGATGAATACCTACAGCATATCTGCTTGATTTCTCCGATAGAACCAGTGAAACACTTCTGGTGAAGAAAAACCAAACTGTAATTTTTTTTGTAATCTAAATGATTCAGCTCTAAGAGAAAATTAAACACTTTGATTTAATATTTCCTTAATATGAGTTTTCCGAAGCGAAGTATTTACCAGAAAAAAATACTGAATATTGAGCCAGAAAGCAATTACATGTCACTGAACATGAGCTTGAGATTCAGAAGTTGATTACGAAACATGACCCTGAGATTCAGAAGTTGACGTTATTTGCCTCACACTGTAAATCTGCAAAACAACGTAATTCATCAAATGCCAGGCGTGCCGCCTCAAGCTTCCCTTACGTAACGCATTTTCTAAGAACACGTATTACTCCTCCGTAATTTCTGTGGTACCTAGATTTCATTGGAATATACCAGAGTTGGAAAAATAACTTTTTGATGCACAGCAATTCAGGAATCTTTTGAACACCGTCGATTACATGAAAACTTCCAAAAGCTCTTTCTCAAACACAATAGATCATATGAAATCCTTCAAAATTCTTAATGTTGAGTGCACTGCTCTACTCATTTTACTATTTAAGTTCTTACCAATGTCAAACATTTTTCCTAAATACACCAATTTATGCATCCCTTCCATTAGAGTCCTCTTCCCAGAATAAACTTTCTGGATAATACATAACACGGGAATTCGAAAATCTAAACGGCTGTCCAAAAAGGTGAATCTGTTTTGCAGACAGCAGAAATACACACATCAAACTCTGAAAAGCAGCCTGCTTTTTGAGTCCAATACGAAGTTATTAATGTGAAAAACCTGCTGGTGAACACGTACTGCTCTGCTAGTTTCAACTACAGTTCCATTAGCGCAGCGAAAACTAAGTCGCTTTCTAGTAATTTATTTGTGTCATCCTATCTCTACTGCTGCAAAACCAATTTCATAGATTTTTGTATTTTTTTATTACAGCAAAATACTGAATACAGTTTTTACCAGTGAATATAGTTAGAATAGAGAATATATTTTTAAAAAGCTGATTTTTTAACGAATCTGTTACTTTAAAAAACAAAATCAAAATCAAAATATTTCAGAGATAGTCTCATATTTAAGTTAAATGGAGTAACCTATTTGCGAATACACTATTTGATCAAAATATCCAGACACTTGCCTATCCCCAAAGACCTTGTATTGTGATCAGAACTGATGTCGTGTTGGGTCATCCTTCGTTGTTAGCGCAGCCTCCATACTGCTGGGAAGGCTTTTAACTAAATTTTACTACGGTGCTGCAGAAACTGCCTTCCATTCTGACACATGTGCATTAGGCATGCTTGTCTGAGATGTCGTGCTGTTCGGCATTACTCTCAGTGGGCATCCAATTCATCCCAATAGTGATTCATGAGGTTGACATGAAGGCTTTGTGCAGGCTATCCAAGCTGTTCGACACCTGTGTACCCAAACAATTCCTGTACGGACTTCTCTTTTTAGTAGAGACCATTTGCTTGTTGGAAAAGGAAAGTGCCTTCACCGAACTGTTGCCATAAAGTTGGGAACACAGAATTGTCCAAAACGTAGTTAGCATTCCTTTACCCGAAAGCTAAAAAAAAAAAACTTCTGCAGTTTCGCATGCAATTTTCTTTTCTATAGTGTTTAGCAAAATTCGTGAGAAAATCAATAAATAAAGTTTTGAGTGGGGCTGTTTCTCAATTGTTGTTCCTGTGATCATTTAAACGAGAGCAGCTGGATGCTGTCATTTTAAATTATGCCTAAGATTTGACGTATTGCCTGAAGTTTTGTAATTCTTTCTAAAAAGGCTAAATTTTCATAGACCTTATTCTTACCAAAAAAATATAGTTGCACAAAAGATATTTTACGTTTACCCATTATTACTGATTACTTACTCTCAACAAATAACTCTTTCAACACTTGACGCACCCTTAAACTTCCAGTATAAACAACAAGAACAATGCTTTTGACTTCGTCTTTGTCCGACTGAGACGTGCAACAGAGTGCAAAAGCCACATACCCTCATCGTTTACTCTTTTGATTACAGTTAATTTTAGTTTCGCATTGTTATCATGTATCAATATGGCTGGGCTCAATGTTTTCGACAGCAGTACAAATGAGGTGAAAATGAACGTTTCAGTCATCAAAGCCATCAGTGGAAGCTGAACAGTTTACACCATCGTGATTTACACTTACCATGGAGGTAGGAATAAGAGGAGACACTGTCTCCATCTCTTCCCATGCTAGCAAAGTGAAGCCGGGTTTGTACGCTTCCGCGGTGAATATAGTACCGCCAGCTTTGGCGTAGTTACCCTCAAGATGCAAAAGCATACGGGTTTCCGTAGGAAAGCATTAGTGAGACCCTGTTCGTTTTCTTAAGATTTTACATTGTCTTAAATTATAAGCGAAATGGAAAAGCAGTGGAATTGGTTTAAGAAACTCTTAGGTTTACGTGAAAGGTATTTAAGTACCAAAACTTAGATTTTCATGGAGGAAATGAGATCTAAAAAAGGGTCTTCGTAACAACTGGGACGTATATGATCTGACGATTTAAAATGTTTTTATACTAAATATAATTTTATAAAGCGTTTAAAATCTTTCTCTGTCTTTGCGGATTATCGTAAAATATTGTTTATCATAGAAATTGTAACGGTCGAGCTTCAGAGAATTTGTATTATGAGAGAAAGTTTCAAAATATCGCACTTTAAAGGGAGGTAACACTTCTGCCATGTTGTCAGGAGGAAAATTAAAGTAAACAACACCGTTACACGAATGTTTTACTTGAAGAACAATTATGATTGTTGTTAAGCAAATAAACAAGAGCGGAGGACAATATTCCCATTGAACATTATTATTTAAAAAAACAAAAATTCATGAAATATCTAGATTTTATTTCCAAGCTTTTATAGAAAAAATGGGGTATCTGCGAGCTTGTTCAAAGAAATTTAAAAAATCAGACTCAAAATATGACGTTACTGCGTCTTCATTTTTTTTAATAATTGCTTTAAGCACTTGACTGATTTTAGTTTCTTCTAATGTAGGTAGAAATTCCAACTGGTTTGGTTAGAACTGTGGTAGGCTTCAAAGGTATGAATGTAAATAATTTTAAAACTACAGGCCTTAATAGGAAGGGAACTTTTATCGGGGGCGAGGGGTACCTTTTTTAAAGGTCCCGCACGGGGATAACTGGTTTTCCAGTTATTTGGGGAGCGGCGCCCCCACGGCCCGAGCTGACCTTGTGACTGGTCAACATCTGATGTCATGCCACCGCTTTGCTGTTGGTGTTTGCAGGGACGGCTGTTCATCCAGCTGTTGGGGAGTCGCGGCCCCACGATCCCGAGCTGGTCTTGTGTTTAGCTTTTTCGTTTTTATTAATTTTCTCCACTGGCTAGTTGCCCGTGTTGTATACTTTACCTAATCGCTACCACGTTATGTACTAACACCCCGGTCTTGTGGTTTTGTTACCCTCCACCACTAACTGTTTAATATTAACCGCTCAGTTCGTAGGTTGATGAGATTCCGTTTAGGTTCCCTGCCAGGATTTGTCTTCTTTAGATTTCCTTTTTTCCTTTTAGCTGGTTTGGGTGCTAGACCTACCTGCATGTTTGCCGCGTGCGGAGACCCGTGAGGAGGAAATGGGATGTCTGGCGGCTGAGGTCGCAGGAGACCGGATAAGTGCCTCCTGTGTACCAACACTCCTCTTCGACCCCGGCTTCGCTGTAAACGGGAGGCTAGAGACTAACCCACCTCTAGTCAGAAGTCATGTACCAAGTTGTGTACAGGGCTTTAGCGGCTTTTTTGTCGTATGGCACGGCAGGGTGAGCCCGGGGGCTGTGGGATCATGCCAAAGGCGTTGGCATGACGGTACCAGGAGGCCGAAGTGTCCGCCGAGTGCGTGTGATCACAGCCAACGGACTATATCTGCAACGTATAAGCTCCAGAACTGTGTCTAGCGTCATTTTCTTGGCTTGCGGACCTCCAGTTCTCCCTTGTAGGGCTCGGTGGTGGGTGGAGTAGTCTGCAGACGAATCTTCTTTCTTTTTTTCCATGGGTAAACCTAAAAACAAACGCTCCAAATTTAAGTCGCCTGAGACAATGATAGTTGCAAACGACTCTCCTTCGTCTTCTCACCTTACCAAGTCTCATAACCTTAAACGGTCTTTAGACCATGACCTGGACCCAGAATGTGGAACTTCTTCTTCGGCAGCTGTACCAGTCGCTCCGAAGCGTCGTCTCCCATCGATTGCTGTGACTACGCATGCTACACACTTACTTGTAGAATCCATCGATCCGAATGAGAGACTGTCCACCAGATCTCCATTTTTCATTTCTAAAGCTTTGGACGCTGCGGTTGGCCCCTTGAAGTCTGTGAGGAAGCTTCGCTCTGGGGACCTGCTTGTTCAAACTTGCAGTGTTTCTCAGAGTAACACTTTTCTGCGCCTTTCTAGTCTTCAAGGCATTCCTGTCAGAGTGACACCTCACCCGTTTCTTAACACCTCTCGCGGTGTTATTTCGGAGTTTGATCTCTTGCCATGCAGTGAGGATGAATTGGTGACTGAACTTGCGGATCAGGGTGTTCTTGCTGCACGTCGTATGATGTTCCGGCGTGATGGTTCCATGATTAAGTCAAAAAATGTCATCTTGACTTTTGACTCCCCGAAAGTTCCGACAGAAATCAAAGCAGGCTACTTGGTCTGTGCAGTTCGCCCGTACATTCCCAGTCCTCTGCGCTGTTTCAGGTGCCAGAGGTACGGGCATTCACAACGATTCTGTAAGAGTTCCGCTCGTTGCGCAAATTGTGGCTCCAGTGAACATGACGGGGATGGTTGCACCTCTGCGGCCTGCTGTGTTAACTGCGCTGAGGCCCATGCAGCTTACTCCCGCAACTGTATGAAATGGAAGGAAGAGATGGCGATCCAGCGTCTCAAGACCCTGGAAGGCCTCTCGTACCCTGCTGCCAAAGCCAAGTTGGGTATTCCCAACACCCGACAGCGTAGTTTTGCCGCAGTTGTTAAGTCTCTGCCACAACCCGTGCAGCCCTTTGTTCCGCGCCCTGTAGCTCTCGCCGCACTTGCCAAGCGATCTACAGTTGAACAGGCGACACAGGTGGATTTCACCGAGCTCCAGCTTATTCGACCAGCTGAGTCTGCGCCTTCTCTTTTGAAGACGACCGACTCTTCCGGTTCCCGGCAGACAGCCTGCACGTGCGGAAGACCCGGCCCTCAATCCGCGAAGGTGTGCAGTGTCCATCCAACTGTCGCGGTCCGCCTGACCAACATTGCACCTGTCTCGGACTCAGCGAGGTCCCCACCCTCAACCAACATTGTGGAGGAACATAGGGGGGAGGAGAGTGACAGTTCGGACCCAGCCTCCACCAACATTGCTGAGGACCATGGGGGGAGGAGAGTGACAGTTCGGACCCAGCCTCCACCAACATTGCAGAGGAACATGGGGGGAGGAGAGTGACGGTTCGTCCCCGCCCTCGGCCTCGGCCAGCATTGCAGAGGAGTGTGGGGGGAGGAGAGTGACGGTTCGTCCCCCCTCCTGGTGACTCATCCTTTGTGTTGTTGTGTATATAAAACAAAAAAGCAATTAATAATAATTATATTAATTATAATAGTGAATTGATCATTTTTTTATACACCTGGTTGCCTAACTTTTCTTCACAGTTTTCTTCGTTCTCTTTTCCGGCTTTTGCCCAGCTTGTCTGCTCTTGGTCATTTTCCACGCTTTTCGAAACCTGTAGCTGATAGTTCTTTGTCTGGCGCTCTTTGGCCAAACCTGGCCCTTGCGCCATTAAAATTCATCAACCAACCAACCAACCTTTTTAAAGGGTGCAGTTTCAAAATGTAGCAAGAGAATATACAATTTATTAGTTTGTGGAGATAGGATTTACAAGTCCTGCTGATAGTAACGGAAATCTGCCTTGGTAAAATGTCTTGATAAGAACAGATTTACATAAGCAGCAGAAATAATTCCTTCTGTAAGATCTTTTTTAAAATAAATCCAACTGCATTCAAAATATTATACTTCTAATACACATCACTATTAAGAGAAACACCATCATGTAATAAGTTAATAGCTTTTAAGTAGTAAATGAAACAGACGTGTGCATATAATCAGGATTTTTAATTTGGTTTTTAAAATATACGTAAACCATTTATGAGCAAGGTTATATTTATTAATAAAGAATTCATTGAGGATAAATCCTACAGTTTGTTGCTAGCACAACATACTGTATGTTCAAGAATTGGAAAATCTAATCAACACAAGGTGATTTAATTTTAGCTCTAATTACAGAGAGCATTGTTAACAGCAGCCCATATGCTAATGCACATTTCACTTACATTTTGTGGCCACAAAAATTAATGGATAATTAATCAGAAAAGCATGGGAAATATAGAAGAGCAAATTTTCTGCCATCAGATACTAAATTATCTTTAGTTTACTGTTATCTATGTAACATCTCCAGTACCAAAATCTGATTCCCAAAAATAATGCTGACCTTTTAAGCTAGAAATTCTTACGGCAGCCTATTTCATCTGATTAGTTAAGTAATAAAGTTTTCACTCAAGTAATTTATTTTTTTACCATAACTATACATTTTCATATATGGAAATTAATATCTTTATAATTCTATGCTGTTATAATTTTACTTAAGCTGAATTCAAGATTTTCCCCCATTTCTGTCATCAAAAAGCCTAGCTGTGAGCTGCATTTCACACTCATTGTGTACATTGTAAGCTGTAGAAAATATGTCAGTACTATCATTTCCTAATGGGGGTACAATATACCTCTAGTTACACAAGACAAATGACAATGAGCGAGTTAGAACATGAAGAAATATTATTATGAGTTGATGCCCACATACATACATGTATTAAACTTCTTGAAGTCATTTTTATATATGCAAGAAAAGAAAAGCTTACCCAGCAGTATTTGTAGCTGGAACTTAGCTTACTGCTGCAATTTGACCATTAAAGACAAATATTTGTATTGAAATTTATATGCAAATCCAATACAAAACACTTATCTCAAATAGTAAAATCTCATCTTCAGTAACCTTCAACAGCAGCAGCAAAATGCTTTCTTTCTCATACAATGGGTGCTACACCAGGTATGAGTGACTTTTCTCTTAAAAGGCTTTGTTCTTCAGTCCTAATGGGAAAACAAAAAAGGAAGGGGGGGGTGATGCATGGATACACATCAAGAATACCAAAGAATATATAAAACAAAATAAAATACAGGAAATTTGTAAAAACTATCAAAATATTGGGTACGAGGTATTTGCACTGATGTGGAAAATAGGACAGGCTAATTACACTGAGCTAATCAGAACATGAACTGTGAGCAAATAAACCACAAGAAATATTTGAATGTTTCAGCTATCACAAATACCTCAGCTTTGAAAAAATTACAGTATGTTGATAAAACAGAGACAGGTCATAAGCTGGATAGACAAAACACACATGCCACACCCACTGTAGAATGAATGACCTTTTAGCTACATCTCACTGATTTTACAAAAAACAAAAATGATGTAAAGGTAGAAAATTTAACAAGGACTTTAAATATCAACAGAGAACCAAAGGGGAAAGTTTAATTACAGCATATATGCTGTAACTAATGTTAGACAGAAAAAGCAAATTATTCATGAGAGATTTAAAATGCATGAAAACAATGTTTAATCTCAGAACATGTACATGCATTACAGAATAGCAACTAAATCAGGTAAAGAAAACATTTGGTAACAGAAGTGAATGGAATATATTTGACTGATAGCTTATTTATGGAATATCAAAGTAACTGATGATCCTAAAATGTTTACTGCTCTGTAAAATGAATAAGAGGACATAAAGCTTTAGAATACCAAAAATGTGCAATGACTAGAAATGGGGTGGCCGAAGAGAATCAAATCTATTTTTGGAATGAACCGGAAATACAGGCAATTTAGAGTTGTATGATTGCTGTGTTAATAATTCTAATGTATTTACACATATTATGACAATATTTCTTCAAAAATCAAAATGTACATACATATGTTTACAGGGTCATTCATTGCTTGAGAGCAACCAGAATTGCAAATCTTCACTGTAAGGTACTCATGTTCGGTCACGTTCAACTGTTTGCTTGTTGATTTGTCTACTTCTGTTCTTTTTTTAATCTTTTAAATATCTGTACACCCTTTGTGTTTCAACTTTCACTTTTCTCATCTACTGTGTTTAGTATCACCATCATTTTATGTTTCACATTCTAAGTGGTGTTGTTGTGAATCAGGAGATATTAACAGTGATGTCTTGCGTTGTCATATAATTCCAAGAAACAGTGAGTGCAGTGTGTTACATGCAAAAGTTACTGTTTCAATGTCCTCTGCTAATCCAGAGAATCTGTATTTGTACTGTGAAGTTCAGTTCTAAATAAAGGTGCTCAAATAAAGGTGCTCCAGTTCTATTAACTGATCTTGTAGCACACTATCAAAAGCACCTTGTTTATTAGTTTTCAATGAGTATTATTTACTAGCTACGGTCAAATCTGCAATTTAGTATACTGGTCAAGCCCTGAAACCGGAAGAAAGAAATAGATGAACTTTTGGTAAATGTAGCTAATTCCTATCGTTGTTGTTTATAAGTGCAAAGTTTTTGGATATGAACACTGTCATAAGTATAGGTGGGTTATAAATAATTCAAAGACGATTATCTTAATAATGTAGTTATATTGAACATCCTTTTAAACGTGGTTCAGTTATGAATACCCCTCCGACTACATAACCTTTACTATTCCAAAAAAATTTACTAAAACTTTCGTAAACAGCTTTGTATAACCTACGTAAACCTAGCGACTTCTTAAATTTTGCTACAAATTTAGAACATTACATAATATGCCAAAATGAAGCAAATCACAGCAAATATACAGTAGCCATTCACAGTAAATTTCAATCGACGATTGAATTCCAAAGAACTTAATTAAACCTAATAAACAGAAAATAAAGTGATACTAACTGGTTTGAATGACGTTACCTGGTATTTTCTTTTTAAATTTATTTGCACAGCTGAATGCAACGCAGGATCCCATGGGAACTAAATATGAACAAGCGAAAGTATGCTGTCAAACACAGAAAAAATCTACGCTGACAAGCCAGCTTAACAAAATATATGAGCTTCTAAAATCACAAATTTTAATGCTTTCCATGGCAGACACGACCAAGAGGGTAACCAAGCACGCGGAGGGATATCATAACAGTAAACAGATCGGCTTCAGAAATCTGCGGTTAAGGCGTCTCCTATATTTCCTAACTCCATGACACTTACAGCACTGAAAACTCTAAAACTATCAATAGTTACAAAAAACTATCGATGCACTATTGATGTACTAGTTTGGACGAAACTGTCTGTACTATCGATAGCACCTCTACTTCTATTACCGTTTTCCATAGCAAAAAAATTCGTCGATGAATTACCGTCTTCTCAGAAATATTGGATTGGAAATTGGCGAATCCTAAAGCGTCTCAAATATAGGTGGAGTTACAAATTCCCACAAATTTGCGTGGTCCTCTTAAATACAGACGTGCTTCTGGAGTTAAGGTGCAGGCCAAGAATAATATTATGTTACATTATTATCATAAATAAAATTTAGCTACAAAATAAAAGTTTCTAGAAATTAATGTTTCTTTTTTATTTGTTACCGAATTTTACTCGACCATTTGCACCCGGCATTGTTACCTTTTTAATTCGCTAAATTTCCAGGATACAAACCTTTTTTATTTACCATTTTACATTTTCACCTCGAAATGGTGAGCATTTTTTAAATTTCAAATAGAAATTATGCCTGAAATTTTGTAAAGAATACAGTAGATTACGGATTTCTCAGAGTTTATACACGAACATGCCAGTCCTTTACTGTGCTACATGAGCTTTTGAAAAATTTGTAAATATACTATTTAGAAAACAATTTTGAACACAGATATGTAGTTCCTTAAGAAGCTAAATTTAAATCTTGGGGTGCACGGAAAAGGCAGACACGACCAAGAGGGTAATATAAATTTCCTTCTAAATCGCAAAAGTTATAGCAAAACGAATATTAAAAGCACACCGAAGGGACTTAGGGTTCCCATTACTAAAACTACTCTTCATGAATATCTTTTCAATGTGTACCATGGCGCATTTAAAAAAAATGGAATTTTTCTGGGAACAGGAGAAATGTTTGGTAAAACTCCCGTATTTCGCTCCCAAGTAGTTCATGAAATTTCGATGTGCCGTGTATATCCGTCAGTTGTGTTTACCACAGTGTTGTTTGTTTACGTTGGCTATCGTAGGTTTTGTGATTTAAATCACTTATTGTTAATTATGTGATGAGTTATATCCTAGGCTGTATTCTTCGCCCATCCCAACCGACACCTGAGGACAGAATAAGTGACACGACAATATAAATATTTGCCCAATAACATCATTCAGTCCAATCCAAAAATTAGAAAAAATACTTGTTTAATAAATCCAACCAATTTGATTCCACGAAGAGACACCGAATCCAGTGAAAAACGCTCTCACATATAAGTATATAAATTTCCTTCTAAATCGCGAAAGTTATAGCAAAACGAATATTAAAAGCACACCGTTGGGAATTAGGGTTCCCATTACTAAAACCACAATAACATATCACACCGGAGCTTATCGTGTACGTACTGTGCGAGATCAGATGAGGAAAAAGCACAGAAGCAGAGAAGATAGCCCTGACGTGTTGACGTCAATTGCCTGTTTTGGAACTATTTGTAGTTGGTTGTTAAATACAGCAGTTCATTCAAAAATTGTTCCTGTCCCCAGCAAAATTCATAATTTTTAAAATGCACGATTTTACATATTGAGAAGATATTCATGAAGACAGCTTTCCCACCCCTCAACAATTAAATTCAGCTGTTTAAAGCATTGAATATCTGTTTTGAAAATGGTTATAAATGGTTTATTCGCCAAGTTTTTCAAAAGGTTATGTAGAGCAGTAATCCACCGAAGTCAGTAGCCGTCAATACACAATATACTAGGCACTCGCGAACACATAATCCACGGAGTAAAAATTTTATTATATGCACGTTAAAAATACAAGATCTTTCAGTTCAGAAGCTGAACCATCATCAAGAAAAAGACATCAGGAAGTTACAAGTGGTTAGGTGTTAAATATAAATAAACTGGTCAACGAAACTAATGGTAACGACCAATTTGCGATTGCGCTGTATGCTCTTATACGTCATAAACGCTGTCCTGATTATATTTAATACCCAACCGCTAGTAACTCCTTGATATTTTTTACCTGATGATGGTTCAGCTATTGAACAGAAAGATCTTGTATTTTTAACGTGTATACAAGCTGATTCAAAAATCTTGAGCCAAACTTTACGGAGTGATTGAACACACCTACACAAGCACTTTTCGTCATACAATGCAGGGTCGTAACTCAAACGATGAAGCGCTAGGGGTTAGCACTGACACTGTCCTGAAACACTGAAACACAAGAATGAAAGACGAGGTATCAAAACATTGAGGATAGGAAAGAACAAATGTGATTGAGCAAATTACAGAGCCTATTTTTATTGAGAGCAATTGCATAATTTTATGGAACAAATTACAGCAACTGCTTTAAAGAGCGACCGATAAGAGTAATGCAGGTTTCACACCTTCGTGGTAGTGATCGCCGTGCATTGGCGAAAACACCAGGCATTTCGCGCACAGCAGCAACCGAAATCTCGGCCATAAGGTCCTCGGCGGAATCGATTAGGCTATCGTAGATGGAACTTTTCATATGGCCCCATAGGAAAAAGTCTAGACATGAGAGATCAGGTGTTTGTGCCGGCCAAGCGATGGGACCACCACGACCAATCCATTGTCCTGGGAATTTAGCATCCAATGCGTTCCGCACCTTCACGCTGAAATGGGTTGGCTCTCTGTCGTGTTGGAATCACATACGTGTTTTAATGTATGCTGCAACAGGGTTCAGTACTTTTGTCAAGACTTTTGCAAAATACGAGGTACGTCCTCCCGTAAGTCGAAAGAAAAAAGTGACCCCAAACATTTATTGAGAATCTCCGCTGGTACGAATGTGGACGGGTTTTGTGCGGATTACTAATTGCCTACACATGAGAATTGTGTGTATTAAATATTACTTCGCGTGTAAAGGTGCATTCGTCAGTGAGTAAGACATGCGCTGGAAACTCCGGCTGCGCTGCAGTTTGTTGAAGGAACCACTGAGCAAACTCGACACTAGGACGATAATCTACAGGTGTCAAGGTTTGTACCCACTGCGCATGGTAGGGGTGTTAGCGTTCGTCTTGTAGTACTCGCCACACCGTAGAGTACGGCACACGTACGGCATGGCAAAGTTCTCGCTTGCTACATTCGGGACGATCTCCAGCCATACACAGAATTATCTCTGCAACACGTGGCGTCCTCTCACTACTTGCACGCCCTGTGTCCTCCAAGCTGTTGACAAAAGAGCCCGTATCGCACAGATACTGGTGTAATCGCTTAAAGGTTTTACGATCTGGCACGCGTCTTGTTGCAAAGCGCTCCCGGTACAGTCTTTGAGCTTCCCTCGCATTCCCGTCCGCAGCTCCATACATGAAATGCATGTCCGCAGTTTTCTGATTCGTGAAACAATCCGTCCCTTGTGAAAACCACTGTAGAAATGACGATGAGTGCAGAAACCCGTGCTTATATGGGTTCACTGGACAGCACCTTCCAGCGCTTCACCGTTGGAGTTACAACCCTGCATTGTGTGACGAAAATTACTTGTTTAGGTGTGCTCTATCCCCGCGTAAAGTTTGGCCAAAGAGTTTTGAATCACCCTGTATAATACAATCTTGACTTTGTGGATTATGTGTTCACGAGTGTCTAGTGTTTCGTGTATTGGCAGCTACTGACTTCGGTGGATTATTGCTTTTCTGCACGACTTATTTTACATTGTAATGGATCATATAGCGCAGTGGAGGATTCGAATACTTGTGTATAAACTTCTACGACATGTCCTACTCTGCTGCTTTTATTTAGAAAATTTCAGGTATAATTTATATTGAATTTTTAAAAGTGCTCGCCTTTGGACGTGGAAATGTAAAACGGTAATTAAAACATGATGCATCCTGTAAATTTAACGAATGGAAAATGTAGCGATGTCGTGTGTAAAGGAAAGTCGAATACAATTCCATAACGAACAAAAAAGTTTTCTAGAAAACTTTATTTTGTATCTAAATTTTATGAAGATAGTATTGTTGTTGTTCTGCATCTGAACTTTAGAACCACGGCGTCTTTAAGAGGACCACGCCAACAGGTGAGAATCAGCTCCACCCATATTTGAGACCCTCAGGCACATTGCTGGAAACTGGTGAATACTAAGCCTTCCGCCAGAAGCTAGTGTTTCCTAAGCCTCGTGATGTTGAAACACCTCATTCAAATGTCTCATTTATTCAGGTGCTAAACACACCGTAAAGATGTCATCTACATTTCTATACAACAACAAGTTCTTAGTGCCGAATTTTAAATATAAATTTTAATGCAATGAAATGACTGTAAACCAGATTCTCAAGCTGATGAGAAACATGTAATAAATGCTAAGATAATTCCCCACTTATTAAAAATACCGAAATACTAACCTGACTGGAAAGCCTTTCAGAATTATTTACTGCATGCAATATTTCACTAAACTAACAGACTCCAAAAAATGAGGCTACTTAAACGCTATTAATAAATCTAGAAAGTTTTCAAACCGACGATTCCCGGTAAAGAACTCAGACTAGAATATACTGTTATTATTTACATTCTCTTCAGAAAAACCAAAACTAAAGAAAATTATGAACATAAATACAGCGCCAAATGCATTAATTTGAAAATCAACCAAATACTTAATATGGATGAATTTATGGACAATATTTCCTTTGATGCGAGTTCTTTCGGTACATCTTGTATCGTTGTATATATGAGTCACTCCAATACGTAGGACGGTACGGGAGCGGGATATGCAGTATATTTCAGACTGAGCGTTCAATCGAGCTTTAGATAGCGTTCCATTAAGAATCGGATGGGTTAAAAAAGCTATCAGAAAGCTTTGCAAAGTGTCAAGGTATTTGGCAAAAGACATAGCTCTCCGATAATCATTCAATTGGCCGCCATACACAGCTGCTCAGGATCAAGCGCAGTAAGTCTTAATTGCGAATGGCGTGTTTAGCACAATACCTAACACAATCGCGTAACGTGTTGTCGAAAACAGGTAATGCATCAGAGGGATAAACGAAAAAAATCAAGAACTGTGCAGTCTAAAACAGGAGACGCTGATCTCCAAATCAATAGAGAATAGAATACAGGTATGACGATGGTCATCTTCAAGAGAACCACATATCAAAAATATATAGATCACCACATTTGGGTAATGAAACTAAAGGCCTACATCACCGGATGACCATGCGACGAGTTAACTTTGACTTTTCAAATACACCAGCAAGTTGAGTCCATAGGAACGCCGACTACTGGATATTATTTTCATGCCGCAACACTCAAGATATAGCCTTAAAACGGTGTTGCCAGAAAATCTTAGAATGGAACAGGTTTGAGGGATTTATAAACGAACAAATTTGGAGTCAACTATAACGCCAACATCACCGGAGCTCAGATAATATTTTTGAATACTTTCGGCAATCAAATGAGCGATAACCGAACTTAAACAACTCTGTATGCCCGATATATTTCACACGCCACGATAACTTACCTTTTTAAGAATTCGGTTGAGTGTTTCATACGATGAGGGCAGGAGTATATAATAATAAGTTTTTTTAGTGTATCTGCAAAAGCCTGTCCCTTCACTATTCTCTTCTCTATATGATGCTGGACTTTCCGCTTTTTCTTTCACTTAACCATGTAAAGGTAATCATTCACCGAACGGATATGCATAAAAGTATGAACTAGAATTGATTCTGTAATTTGAACCCTGAGAGACAGACACCTGCGTGTATAATTCTGAATTTTATACCGTCGACCAAAAATTCTCAATGCAGTTCAAAGTGAGCCGCCAGTTAATAACAAAATAATGGTCCTACCATATTATTTTATACCTGGCTGCAACTTCCATTAATTTGATAAGTCGAAGAAAAGGTGTATGTGCCATGTTTTAATTAAACATGTGTAATTTTGTTTCTGCATTAAAAGGGAGTATGCATTTTCTAATGAAAACGTTTTCTAAATTAAAAATTTACTTTGTTTTCATCTGAAATAAACATTTCTGTACGATATCTTTAACAGCATAACATACAGCTTATTCATGGGAATCTCTTGGTTTTGAAATCGGCATCACATCATCCATTGACATCTAAAAGAAAATTACGTTCCACAAGTAATGTTATTCCGAATTGCTTCTGAATGGTGTCGCACACTGGCTTGACGGTTGCAAATTCCATTTATACCTTTAACATAAATGATGCAAAGAGACAGATAGGTAAGCTTGAGTCAGAAGCTCGCTGTACAGAAGTGATCAGTTGCATTCGCGTATCTGAACTTGAGACCATGTTTCTGAACATGATCTCCCGTTGAAGCACAATCTGCACTTGTGTGTGTTCTCTAGCTCTTTGTTCTTCCTTAATAGTATAATTTAACGAAAAAAATGACACGGCACAGTTTAATGAGAGCTGATACGGTGCAGTAACACAGAAGGAATGCCAACCCCGCAATGATAGTAAGCAGGCGCACGAGAGCATAGCAATTCAAAAGTGATGCAGCAAATGGCGCCGATTTCGAGGAGCTAATATCAGTGTGATTACACTGCACAACAGTACAGAATGCGGTTTTCCAGGTTACGAATGAGAGTTTGGGCAATAAGTGCCATTTCTCCACCAAGAAGCATTGGAGTCCAAGATAACTCTCGGAAGGGGTTGCCGGCTTGCAGTTGCTGTTTTCAAGTCACTCCAGATATTCTCTATCCGGTTCATGTCCGAAGAAACTGCAGACCACACCACGTTGCGAATGTACTCATTATCCATGTATTCGTCGACTAGCCAACATATTCCTTAAAAACCCGCACGTTAGGGTTCTGAGATATCATCCCTACAGAGTGCATCAGACAGGACGTCTCTTGCGAACGCGTGTTGCAACGTACGTCCATCCAACATGATGCCAGCCTGAACCAGTAGTCCTCCGCCACCATAGTGGTCAGTATCCCAAATCTTGAAGAAAGAGTTTCTCTTTCTCTCAAGAATCTGTGTTAAGGCTGTCGTCTAGAAACCATGTTTAGGCTTTAACGCGAGTTGTCACTGAAGAATGCACAGGATCAGTGTTTCACGGGTAATGTTGCAGAGAACATTTCAGACAAAAGCCTTTGAGCGACTCCACAAGTGGAATTCAAAGCATTAGCGCTGTTGCATAGAGAACTATCTCGTGAAGACTTATGCAAATTGTTTGCCTCGATATCATCGTTCCGATGGCGAAGGAGATCTTCAGTGAACGCTGCCTGGTTTTCGACTTTCTACAGAGACGAGCTGTTACAGTCAAATACTGGTCGTCTTGACATATATTTCATGAGTGTACTTATTCAGGTCCTTTGACTATTGTTCCTGCTTCTTGCTATTGTCTCCAGTGTTTGGATACCACTTGGCTCGACACATTCCACCATTTTGTTGCGACAGCTTACGATTGTCCTGCTTCCAATCTACTGATCGCTGTCCATCGTAAAGAGTGTTCTAAGCGATTGTGCGAAGCCATTCTTGAACAAACAGTCGAAATCATGTTTCAATTGCCGCGCCCAGCTCAGAACAAGGCTTAACAATTGCGCGTGTCTGCAGGCTCTAAGATGTATAGTCGTGATTTACCTATTTCCACACAAGATAGCACAATGTTGCTTCGGTAGGTGGACTTAGGGTTTCCCCATGCAGACATTTCTGAAAAATGTTTACACTCGGTCTTTTCGTTTTGGTCACATTCACGAATATTTATTTGTCATCAAAAATCTGGACACCAGTGTATATATATAATAAATTTCAGAAAACGTAACTTTTTTGAGCCTGAATATTCACAAAACGCAAAATGTTTTTAGCAGGCGAGTGTTCCAAATACTTTACAGTATATTATTCCTATGTAAAGTTATATTAATTATATTATTATGATGGGTTATTGTAGTCCTAAATACTTTGTGTTCTATGAGAAAACTGCTTCAGCTGGCAGATCTTCACCTAAGTGCTGACCAAAAGTACTCTTGTGGGAGTATGCGGTACGGAAGTATGGAACGCAACCTTGGAGTTCTAAAAACAAATTTCATTGATTTTCATAAATAAGCATACCTGATATATGCATTCGTCAGTAATGATTAACATTCGTTTTTGAAATGGAAAGTAATAACTTTAACAAACATTCATTAATCTGGAAACAGTGTATTGATTAAATAGCAGAGAGTTACGTTTTCGCATTGCTCCTTTCCCTAATGAACTCAATTACGATGATTTTCTTTACAGAGCTTAAGAAAAGGCATATAATCAAACTTTTGTACATAAGCCTTAGAATTACTCTGTCTCTTCAAACACAACCCAAAAGTTGCATGCATGTAACAGTCAATAGATGTCCTTTTTTCTTTTTTTTTTTTTTTTTAATGGAGGTTTAACGACCACCGTGAGCAACTCAATGGGCTATAAGCAGTCACCCGTCCCCAATTTAGGGTCACTGGTTCCAGGGAAGGGAGAGAGCCAGTGCCGAAAGACAAACACAACACCATGCCTCACCGGAATTCGAACCCGGACCCCTTCGGACGAATGATCAGAGGCCATCGCTTAGACCACAGCGCCACCGGGGCGGCGTCCCTTTTTCATGTTATATCTTTGGAATTGATTTTCGTTGCGCGACCACCAGATTCTAGTGTGCAAGGAAAATTAATTCCAACATATAACATCCAAAAGGGTAATCATGACATGCTGAGTGATATAGAACCACATGCTGGTAATTTTCATTTTCTAGGACCAAGTTTTGATAGTACTAACTGCAGCTGACCGTGAAAACTCCACAGGCCTTGCCGTCTCGGAAATACTCTGAACCAGTTGTCTAGCAGTTACGAACTGACCTTTGTGAAACTCACCTAATTCCACAGTCTTTCCCATCTTACAAGAAAGAACAACTCTAATTAACACAGCTCAGCATCAGGGGATATTCACTGTACACCGTTCCGCGATACTCACACGTGTCGTTCATTACCTGCAGTTTATTTCATATATTTTAAGTCGCTACTTTCATAATGTTTAGGCTCTTTGGTGTATATAAATTAATAACCGCAAGGTGTCTGTACTTTTTCGAATTAAATCTAGGACACATACTAGGGAAATACTTTGAAAGTACTAAGAGCAAGATATTTAACCTGATCCTTGATTCTTCCATGAGGAATACGAGGGAAATTTCAAAAGTTTTGCACAGTATGTGTCATCTCTTAAAAAACGAATTTATTTCACAACATACCTTTACAGGCCTTCGAAGGGATCTCCATGCTTCTTTGTGACCGGGGTACCACGTTTGGACAAGTCTTGTATTCCAGTCAGGACACCTCCATTGTAGAGGCGTCGGATTACTCAGGTCACCTCATTAGAAACATCCTGAATCGTTTCTCTCGGAGCGGCTCCTTCAGTTTTGGCAACAAGCCATAGTCTAACGGGAGCATGTCAGGACTTTATGGCGCGTGGGATAGCAATTCCCATCCACACTTCTCAAGAATGTCTCTTACTGTACGGGCAACATGCTGTCTCGCGTTGTCGTGCAAAAAGAGGACATCAGCTTCGAGCACGTCGGTGCTTTCTTGGCGAATCTTTTGGTGTAAATCATTTTGCAGAAACCTTCTGTAGTATACCACTATTGCACTGGTTCTCTCGGACACTCCGTCTGTAGTCATTACTCCAACCTTGTCATAGGCCATAATAATCAGCTTAACATTCGATTGTTGGAAGCGGAATTTATTCTGGCGAGGTGATTCCGGACATTTCCACTGCGCGGACTGAGATTTCAGTTGTGTTATCCAAAAACTGCTGTATCCAAAACTGTTCAATTCTATCCAAACACCGTTCGCCTTCTATCTCGTACCGCTGCAGCAATTTTTATGCGATCCCTTTACGTACTGCTTGCTGCTCTTCATTCAGATTATGCGGAATGCATTTGAAAACCAATTTTTTCTACTGCAATTTTTCTGACAGGATTCTGAAATCGAAGAGGTAGACATGTTTGCTTGATATGTAATCTCTTCACATGTTTTCCGTCGATCTTATTCAAAAATGCGGTAGACGATTACCACACAAATGTCGTCCGTTACGTCTGATGGCCGAACGCTTCTTGGGTCGCCTACGATGCTTTCCCGACCATGGCGGAAATGAGAAGTTTGGGGGTTGGTATTACGTTCCACTATACCAACCCCCTAATTTCACACAACGCTTTATGAACTTAGGCAGGGAATTTTCCTCGCAAATTTTCAGTTTTAATGTAGGATCGCTGGTCGCAACGCGATATTCGACCTAACTCACGTTCTTCCTCCATTTCTCGGCAGAACTTTTCGGAAGAGGAACAATTAGCCATAAAACGTAGATACAATTTCGCATGCTGAAATGTGACTAACAACTGGAGCAACGATTGGAGCGATTGCATCATCCTAAGAGCAGCGCCTGCGCATTGTTCAGAAATCGTGAAATAACCTATGTGAAAAGGCAATCATTGGCTCATTATTTTTCAAACATTCAAGTTAGTATACTCTTACAAGTTACTTGTTTCTCTTGCATTAATAAAGAAAATTGTGGAAAACATTTAATATCTGTATTATATTGTCTCTTTATTTCCCTTTTTTTTAAATACATTTTTGTTGTTTCTTTTATAGCTGTACAGCCACGCAATTTTGCGGCACAACTTTGGAGCATCGCTGCGTTGGACACTATTAGTGAGTAAAACAAAGGCAAATTTTTAATAAAGTTTTCGTTCCTTGAATTATATTTTTGTCTTCGGCTCATACGTTTATCCTAAGGATTTGTTTTTTCTTGAAAGATTTGAAGAAATTCCACAGTTCAGTGGGAGTAAAATATATCAGGCCCTTAACGATTATATATTCCACTATGGTTATAAAATGTATATACAAAAAAAAAGCTTTATGTGAGTTGTGCAAATTTATAATTTCCTTTTGTGTTAGCTAGCCATTTATTTCACATCCAATGAGTTTCGACATAAAATTTTTGCAGAATAATTTTGCGTTACCTTATGACTACGAATTTTATCATTATCTTTAAGGAATTAGAAAAAACTTTAAGGTCTCTGTTTTGAGCTAACGGTAGCAGGAGAGAGATAGAGAAATAGAAAGAAAAAATTACTTGTTTTTAGACAGTTTAGAACATATTTTTTTATTACTTCCAAAAAATCTACATAATTATTTTAAGCAAGTACAATGCTAAATGCTCCCAAGTTGTGCAGTGGGACTTCCTATAATTATTTTTTAAAGTGCCGTTATCTGAACGGGTTATCGAAAAAAATTCAATTCTTACATTTTACTGATGAAATATAAAGTGACTGGTGACATGAGGCTACTCAATTCAATTTGTTTCAGCCTTATTTTAAAATCAGCTAGCGGTATAACTATACCATCGGGATTAGAGGAAATGCTATCCCACACTCACCAACCCGCTTGGCCAGCGTGGTGAGTTATGGCCAAACCCCTCTAAAATGACTCGACAACTTAAATATTGGCCCTCAGTCTCCGGCAGCTGGAATGTGCCTGGCCAAGGCAGCGGCCAGTGCGACATGAAGGCAGAGGGTGCTAAGAATCACCGGAGGACCGGACTAGGCTGCCATCTGATGCTGACCTTGGCTACGTATAATGGACGCTCCCTATCTTCTGATTCAAGGCTTCTTGAATTGGAAGAGGAGCTACAAAGGATCAAGTGGGACGTCGTCGGGCTAAGTGAGGTAAGGAGAAAAGGGGAAGATCTCATTGAACTGAAAAGTGGACATCTCTTCTACTATCGTGGGACAGATACTGACAGAACTAGTGGTGTTGGATTTATAATAAACAAGAAACTGAAGGATAACTTTGTAGAAGTTGAAAGTTCTGCTGACAGAGCTGCACGACTCGTTATCCAACTCTCGAGAAGATACCAGGCTCAGATTATTCAAACTTATGCACCCACCACAAGTCATGCTGAAGAAGAAATTGAAGAATTTTATGAGGAAATTCGTCATCTAAATAATAAAGGTAAGCAGCACTTGAAGATAATTATGGGAGATTTTAATGCAAAAATATGGCAACGGCAACAGAATGAAACTTCAGTAGGTAAATTCGGTCACGGCAACAGAAACCCGCGTGGCAATACTCTCGTTGAGTTTGCAGAGGCAGAAGGGTTTTTCATCTTGAACTCCTTTTTCAAGAAAAAGCCGCACAGGAAATGGACATGGAGACATCCAAATGGGACGACAAGTGAAATTGATTTTATTATGTGTAACAAAAAATTCGTCATAGAAAACTGCAGTGTGCTAAACAAGTTCAACACAGGTAGGACCATAGATTGGTGAGATGTAAGATGCACCTCAACACTAAACTTGAACGTGGCAAGCTCATAAGACAAACAAAATGTATTGACAATACCAACCTTAAAAAACACCATAATACCTTCAAGTTGGAACTGAAGAACAGATTCTCTGCTTTAGAAGGCCTAACATTGGAAGAAGTGGATATTTCTAAAGTTAACAGAAAAGTAACCCAAGCTCTTATGGAAACAGCAACAAAATTAGCTGGGTCTAAGAACAAGTTGCATGTGAACAAATTATCAGGAAAAACCAAAATATTGAGGCAAAAAAGAAGAGAGATGAGGACAACTAAAGAAGATGTGACTTCTAAAGTGGAATACATAGAGCTATGCAAGACAGTACGAAAAGGTTTCACTGAAGACGTAAGGAAATTCAACTGTGAACTAGTGAGGAAAGCAATTGAAAGTAACTAAAGCCTAAAGATAGCAAAGGGACATCTCAGTAAGGGAAGAAAACAGATTATGGCACTGAGAAAAGAAGATGGTTCTGTAACAAGAAATAGAGGCAAAATTTTGACAAGAGTGAAAGATTTCTACTCCAAGTTATATGAAAGGGATGATGCATGTACTCCAGACATCATGGAAGGTACCAGTACCAGAGTTCTTCCAGTCCTCCCAGCCGAAGTAGCACATGCAATCAAGAACATGAAGCGGGGAAAAGCTCCAGGAGAAGATGGAATTACTGTAGACATCATAAAAGAAGCAAGTGGAGAAATCGAAACAGTACTCGCCCAAATTTTCACTCGATGCTTTAATGAAGGGAAGATTCCTGAGGATTGGAACAACGCTATAATGATCCTGCTACATAAAAAAGGTGACATTGAGGATCTCAGGAACTACATACCTATCAGCCTCCTATCAGTGGTTTATAAAATCTTCACTAAAGTTCTTTAACACCGTTTGAAGGTAACACTGGACATAGTTCAACCGAGAGAACAAGCTGGATTCAGGAGTAGCTACAGCACAAAAGATCATATCCACGTACTGAGAGAACTAATTGAAAGAGCGAGGGAATATGAACTTCCATTGTTCATGGCTTTTGTCGATTATGAAAAAGCCTTTGATTCGGTGAAACCATCAGCAGTTACAACGGCTCTGAAATCCTGCGGTATTGAAGATGCATACATTAAGATTATTAATAATATCTATGAAAATGCAAGTGCAAAGATTCGGCTGTTTGAAAATACAACACACGTAAAAATTGGAAAGGGAGTGAAACAAGGTGACACCATATCTCCGAAGATCTTTAACGCCACATTGGAAAACATCTTTCTATCACTGAACTGGGAAAAAAAGGGATAAAGATTGATGGAGATTATTTAACCCACCTTCGCTTTGCTGATGACATAGTCATTTTTGCAACTATCCCATCATAGCTGCAGAGTATGATCCAAGAACTTGCTGACAAAGTAAAGAAGTGGGATTAAAAATGAACTTTCAGAAGACAAAAGTGATGTTCAATACTTTTACACCAAATGAAGATTTATCCATTGATGGAGAAAAGCTGGAGATAACAGACACGTACGTTTATCTTGGACAGCAGATATCAAGTGAGGGTCACATTGATGAAGAAATTAATCGGCGTACAAAACTTGCCTGGAGAGCTTATGAAAGAAACAGCATAATTTTCAAGAGTAATATGCCATTATGTCTTAAAAGAAAAGTGTTTGATCAATGCATCCTTCCAGTGCTTACGTATGGTGCAGAGACGTGGACTTTAACTAAAAGAGACGTACAAAGGCTGCAGACAACTCAAAGGAGTATGGAGAGGTGCATGCTTGGTGTAACCAAGAGAGATAAGAAGAGAAACTCGTGGATCCGAAAAATGACAAGAGTGGAGGACATCATGATCAGAGTTAAATCCCTGAAATGGCAATGGGCTGGGCATACTGCCAGAAGGACAGACCATCGATGGACAGCCGAAATTTTAGATTGGATTCCAAGGTACAAGAAAGGACCCAGAAGAAGACCTCATGGGAGATGGGTGGATGAAATTCGAAAGTATGCGGGAGTGACATGGAGGAGACTGGCACAAGACAGACCGTTGTGGAGGAAACTTGGGGAGACCTTCGTCCAGCAGTGGATTGATAATGGTTGGCAATGATAATGATGATGATTTGAATAAGAATTTCGGCGTGTATAAATTAGAAACAAACTTCAAAAGCACAGAAAAATAATGCTTTACTCTAAATAGCCCAAAATACATTACAATTTCCTTACGTTCTAATGGTAGTTCAAAAGACATCGAAGTATCGATTTTCACAGAAATTATTTATTGGTCTTTCACAATGACCAGTTGAAATTGCATAGTAAATCATCAACACATCAATCTACTAAAAATATATGCAATGGAGTTTTGAAGACAAATTATACTTGATGTCAAAGTTACGTGTTTGGAGAAATCCATTTACATCCCTCTAGATAAATGGTTCAATCATAGCGCTCGCCTGTGTTATTATCACCATCTAACCTGTCTTCAGTAACTGAAACGTCATATTGCAATCGACAGCTGAAGGGGGAAAACCGAAAAAAGAGTATCACCGTCTTCAGATACATATTACGACCATATTTTCATTCCCCTCATTGTTGAAAGATTGATTTTTAACAGCTTATTTGTGCAACGACTTTCTGGTTGACCTAGAGCTCCCACTGGGAAAATCACATATTCGGACCTTGCAATGATCTCTTTGAAACTTTATGGGCGAAGGAGAAGAATGGGAAAACCCCAAGATTAAATGAGACGAACCCACGATCACTAACAACGGATGTGTCGAAATAAAGAACTACTGCAGACAATTGAGAGTAGAATTTAGAATTCCATCTAAACCTGGAAAACATTGTTTCTACAAAAATAATCCGCAGAAAACTTCACAAAAGCAACATCCATCGAAATGCTGCAATTGTTAAACATTTAATCACAGAGAACACCTGTACAATGAGAAAAAGATGGTGTGATCAGCATAAAACTTGGAGCGCGGATGACTGGAAACTTGCGATATAGTTCGATGATTCTTCACTTACAGTATTACCAAAGGTAGCCGTGATTTATGAAGAAACTCAAAGGAAGCGTGAGATTCGGAATGTTTGGTTCCAACTGTCAGACATTACGGGACCTGTCGTAATTTTGAAGGGCCAAATTTTGGCACTCAGGTGGCCCCATCATTGCTATACATGGTCCAGTTACGGCCAGCAAGTTCTTGAGCATTCTAGGAGATCAAATTCATGCTACGGCCCAAATATTGCTTACGAACAACGATGTCATTTCTAACGATAACAATGCAACCACACAGACATTCAGAACAGTTCAATCTCAGGCTGTGAAGCACCAAGATGAATTTCAACATTTTCCCTGGGCAGCTCAATCACCTAAATTGATTAATATTGAACAAATGCCGGAAATTTTGGAGAGCAGAGTAAACAACAAACCCCTTTCTCCAACATGTCTGAAGCAATGGCTGATATTTTGATCGGCCAGGTACAACATTGCACTGACGACTATTCAAATTCTGTATGAATCTACTCCAAGAAGGTTGGAAGCTGTATTAAAGGAAATTGGTGTTTCAATGCCTTAGTAATAAAGCAATATCGCCTGTTTTGAAAGTGTTTACGTTGTTGTTATATGATTTCCATGCAGGGCGTGTCGGAAAGTCATAGCGGTGAAACAAACATGTCCTCTTTTTTAAGAACATCCTGAAATAAAAAAACTAAATGTGTCGCACGCAATTTAACGCTGGAGCGGTTTTTCTTATTAATTTGCTGTGTGTTTCCATGGTGAAATTGTTAAAGAAAATTCTTGCATTTCTGAAAGGAAATTTAAGCAAATCATTTCGCTGTGCACTTGGCGCTAATTCTTGGATATAAATATTAAATTCCTTGAGAAAAAGGAGAGAGGTTTTCAAAGTATAATTCCGTAGCATTATTTTACACAATTTAACAGTACCCTCTGTGAAATTACTCAAAATGGACGGGTTATATTCTTGGATTTATATTGTGCAACCTCGTGCGTCTTGCTCAATATCAGCTATGTTTTTCGCATTTGCAACAAAACATTTAGACAAATATTTGTACGGTTGAGCTAAATATAAATGCACACAAGGAACCCCATTGTGGTGTTTTAAATCCAGAGCAAATAGCTTACAGTATTATACCAGAAAAACGGATTACATTAAAACATTTAAAGTTGTACGATTTGTTTTCTGTTTAAGTCACATTTTTTGGAGAGGTGTTTAGAACACCCCGTAATTTATGATTCATAAGCACCAACGTAGGGATAAGGTTCGTAATTCAACATTCTTTCAAACGTGGTGGCAAGAAGAAAGGCTTGATCAGGTGATAATGCCATATTCTCAATGCAAACCTCTCCTAGTGGTGATGTTAGAATGCAGTATTCGGGTTGTTTCCCCTAAACATTTCTTTTACGAAAATTAAAACAGTCATCTATTGTAACCAATGCTTTATCCGTAAAATAAAACTGGGTTCGTTTGATAACGCTGCAAAATAAATTAGCAAAGTGTCACCCATCGTGAGAAATCCGCCCACGACAATACGTGCACTTTTTGTGGGTGAAAGCGGTGTAGCTAGTTATCACGAAAGACTCACCACACGGTGGTTTGTGAAATGCCCACGTGATGAGCGATGGCACCTGTGCTGGCAGACAGCTGTTCTTCCGCACGTGAAAATTAATTCTTTTCAACAGCGGGTGTTCGAATCTTTCGTAGATGACCTACATGATGCACTGTAGGCAGAAAACCTGTTCCCCCGTGTCCGCAACGAACATTTAGGAACATCGTAGATTGACGAAATGCGTGTCCTGCATAAGTGTATCGTTCGATCTAAGGCCCCTTTTATGCAAGCGTTTCTTGCCGCGCGTTACGGCGACGGAAAAAAACGTCCGTTCTGTAAAGCAATGGGGACAAGCTGGCTCTTTTATGCACTGACGTCGCGTTTTCTTGCGGTCGCGTCGTGAAAAACATGCCGTCGTGTTCTAGAGAACGCCGAGCTACAAAAAGACGCTCAACTTTTCCAAGTATATGGTGGGGAGTGGGACTATTTATGCAGACGTCGCGTTTCCTGCCGTCGACTTGTAATAAATCAACCTCCCCCTATCTGCAATCCAAGGGTCGCTGACAACCGGTCTGCAAAGTGTCCACTGTCCATCAGTCCATCAGTGCTCATCGCCGTGGGATTACATTGTGCTAGTTGAAGTGACATTGTTATATTTTGTAAGAAATGGATGATGCTTAAACAGAACGATTTATAGATGCTATTAAAAATAATACAGCAATTTGGGATTCATCATTGGAGGACTACAAAAATAAAAACCTGAAAAAAAATCAGTGGATTTTTTTCAGGTTTTTATTTTTGTTATTTATTACTAGCTTTTAGCCCGTCGCTTTGCTGACGCTGTTTCAGATTTGAATTTAAAAAAGTACACTATTGCGAATGATGCAACTGTACTTCTCTTTTAATTCATCCAGCGTTTGATTACGATTTCGGTGCAAATTGCCAATGAAAATAATTGCTGTTTAAGGAATAGCTTTTTCATCTTTTACGTGCAATGTGTATGTAAAAGGTGAGAGAGAAAAATCCGGGAGAGTCAAATTACAGTTATTTTACTTGTGACCATACCATGTATAACGAAGATATTAGACACATAAAGAATAAAAAAATTAACGTATAATTAACGTAAAAAATAATGATGCACGTCTTGGGTACTTTCGAGTAGAAAACTCGAAAGTACCCAAGACGTGCATCACTGCAAATTTTTAAGCCTCAAGTGCCCCAGTGGTGTTGGAAAAAAAAAGAAGTTTTGCGTCTTTTACAAGAATTTTTACAAATTTGAACTGCCCTGGTAATGAAAATCGGAAATAAATCAAAAATTTTAATTGAAAAAGCAAATATCAAAAATTTTGGGCATCATGTTTAAGTATTTTGAAAGCGCACAGATTTTGAAAAATTTTGAAAAAAATATTAAATTAATGAAATAACTGCTGAAAATGTTATTGTCTTCGACAACAGGTTGTGATATTTTGGGCTGATATCTATCTAACAGCCTTAAAATCTAGGTAACATACAGACTTTTTGAAAAAATTAGTCTGCATTTTATTTCCAAAACTCAACGCCCGCGGGCGGGGGGGGGGGGTAAGGAGTCTTTTCTCTTCTCGTACTCCATGTTATTGTTATGTGATTGTGCACCCATTGGATTTCTGGAAAGTCGGCGCCCATGGTCCGCAGTTTTATTCCAAAACAAAATGCAAAACATTAACAGGGTTCGCCAACGTAGAAAAACCCCGTGGGGTTTTCAAGCTGGGCCCAGTTGAAAAAAAACACCTAAAGGGCCACCTGGGTTTTCTCAAAATGGATTCCATTTTGTTTTGCTTCTGCAAATTTGTAAATTTAATGAGCACCTAATATAATATTTTTTTCACAAGTAATAACAATATGAATGATGAGGTTTTCTCAGAGGCGGATTTCCGGCTAGGCGCATTAGGCGCTCGCCTAGGGCCTCGCTGTTTGAGGGGCCCCGAAAACATATAATTGGATTTTCAGTTTTGGTTTTCACGGACCGAAGCAAATCAGTCCTTACAGCGACTACTTTGTATTGTCAATTGGTATTTTACTTTCTCATATTAATAATAACATATTTTTTCTTGCTGTTGTGATATTCCAAATTTTCGAGTTCTTATCGATGTACGTATTTTGAAAGTAACGGTTAAAATAATTTTGAGTCCCTTGTAGTGGTTGGTAAAGAAGTTATTTACGTTTCCCACACTTTTTATTGTTTAAGGCGAATTCTTAACTGGCCTGCTGTGCTATCAATTGCTTTCATGCTACTTCCAGCCAAAGGAACACATCTGTGTTGGAACCTTCTCACCTTCTTCCCGAGTTACGATGAGGAGTTCTTGTAAAAATTTCCCTGATGATTGGGCGTGTTTGCTGTTAATAGTTTATTTCCTTCGTGGTAGGATAATCAAAGAAGAAAGAAATATTTTTCACAGGATAACTCTTCTTAGGACAATCAAGTTCTTTCTCGACCCTAATCCCTTTAACCATCTTAAACCAAAAGAGTTATTATTATTTAAGCTGAAAAAATAAAGAAATTTGAGAACATCACACTATCTCATTTAATAGTGTTAAAAATGATTTATATTGTATTGCAGCAACATTTTCTCATTACTTTCTGCTCCCTTGGGTTAATACTGATAATTATCAAGTATTCTCACCTTTTCTAATCGACTTAAAAGTAGCTTTTGAAAAAGCAATAAAAAGTTTCAACGATACTCTTACTCAAAAACCTGCAGTTCCTACTTTTCCATTTATAAACCGGATCTTTTGCATTTAATAGAGTCACTGGCAGCACTGACTACACAATCTGCCGTCGTCGAAGCGCGCGGCACGAAACGCCTGCATAAAAAGACAGGCAACGACGGCAAAAAACGCGGCGTTTTTTGCCGTCCGTAAAACGCCTGCATAAAAGCGCTCTAAAGGATAGAAAGGGATTACGATAGCACACAAGTCACCAGTTACCAGCACGAACAAAAGCAAACCATGAAAGTAAATCAATGATCCTTCCAACAGTACGACCACACACACAGAGTCGAACCAGGTTTTTGTGAACAGCTCCCACTTTTGACTTCAGTAGCGTTTAGCAAATGAAAGAAGGGACGTGTCATGAGTTAGCTTGGAGAGGGTATAAGGTGTGCTGTTGGCATTCCGAAAACATATCACACGTTGCTGTCGTGGAAAAAACGAGCGATTTATCAGATTTGCCAAAATGGATGATTTTCGGTTTTTCGTCCAAGGGTGGCAGTTTTTCTAAAACTGCGCCGTTTGTGAACAGTTCGCGTGCTGCTGTAGTTAAAGTGTATTGTGATTGGAAGAAGACACCATTGCGAATAATCGACTAATATACTGCGGAGCATCACGTGCTGTTGATTTGTGAGGTGAACGCCGGCTGCGAAGGTGCGTGAGGGCCGATTGACGCGCTACAGTGGAGCAAATCGCTGGCCGAATGACCCAAGGAGCTCCCGGGAGTGTGTCTAAAACAATTTTAGCGGACCATAATGCGTATGGGGCTCCGACGCAGACAGATGGTCACTGCATCTATGATAAAGGAGGCTCATATTTGACCGGGAATATCGGAAGACAGATGGTCACTGCATCTATGATAAAGGAGGCTCATATTTGACCGGGAATATCGGAATTAGATCTCCGCTGATCGGCAAAGGATTGTCTTTTCCGATGAGTCAGGTTTTCTGCTTCATCGAACAGACAGACGTTGGCGTATAAGGTGAGAAACATCGTAGAACAAACACTATTTAACCATTGCTGGAAGAACACAAACTGGTGATCTGGGAAATATTTTCGGGGCATTTCCTAGGTCTACTCATACGTGTGGAAGACACTTTGGACCGAATTAATTATGAATCCATCATTCCAGACTACGTACACCAAATTAATGCTGATTGTCTTCCCTGTGGCGGGTGGGATCTTCCAGAGCGACAATGCGATGTGTCACACAGCTGGAAATGTCCAACATTGGTTGGAAGGGCACGATGAAAACTTTAAAGTACTTCCCTGGCGTTCTAATTCTCCAGACTTAAACCAAATTGAGAATCTGTGGGACCACCTCGATCGTGTTGTTTGCTCTATGGATCCTCCACCACGCACCCTCCAGCAGCTGTCAGATCTACTGCAGTCCGCATGGCTCCACATACCTATAAACAACTTCAAGCACCTTATTGAATCATTCCAAGCTCGACTAGCTGCTGTCCCCGATGCACACCGTGGTTACTCTGAATGTTAGCTAACGATCACAATAATATGATTCGACCGTGTATATATATACACTGACGGAAAAAAATCCCAATGCCACGAAAAAATAGTTGTAGAGGAATGAAATGGGGGCAATACATTTGTATAGGTAACATATTTAATCGATTAAGGTTTCAAGATAACAGCTTAATGTAACCGCGAGAAGGGCCATTTTAAATGTGAAATGCTGGTACATTAATAACCGGTGTAACGACCAGAATGTTGAATGCAAGCATGCAAACGTTCATGCACTGTGTCGTACAGGTGCTGGATGTCAGTTTGTGGGATGGAGTTCCATGCCTATTGCACTTGGTCGGTCAATACAGGGACGGTTAATGCTGGTTGGGGGTGACGCTGGAATTGCCGTCCAATGATTTCCCATACGTGCCCGATTGGAGAAAGTTTCTGGTGATATAGCAAAACTTTGTTCGTTGGCATTACATCCAAGCAATTTAGGCGAAGTAGGAAGTGTGTTTTTCTACTACGACACCAGAAGATTATCGCGAATGCTCAGGCAATTACGATACAGATGTGTCCTTAATACTTCTCTTTCAAGACGTCCAAAGGCCGGCACTAGGGGATGGGGAGGGATACAGTGCGGATGCTCTTTTTTGTTGCAGTTAGAAATTCTTAAGCTCATCCTTCCTTAAAACTTTGCCTGGTTACCAGTAAGTACAGTCACATGCCTCAACCATTGCACAGATTTGTTGTTTTTGTTTTCATTCTGTGAGTTAACAGCGGGAAAATATCTGAACTGCGTTGTTTCAGTTGGAAATATTTTTTTACTTCAGCAACAGGGCTTCACGTATAATTGCAAAATACTTTGATAGAATAAACATACCTTACATAAAGAGTTTGCATGAGAAAATAGATTAATAATAAGGAAAATATTCTAAAACCAAAAAAGAAAATTGCGGATCCGAAAAAGCTAGGTCGAGGAACCAGAAGGCTCTAAGAAAAAGCTCATATTTAAACAAACCTGTAGTCGCTTAATGAGTAAGTGGTATAACTCAATACAAAATCATGTGCTGTATTTGAAGAAAAAATTATAAGCAAGTAGGCATCGTGACTGTCCACAGTTTCCCCTTTTCATCCTGTCGACATTACAACCACCACAGAAAAGAAAAGAACAAAAACATAACAAAAACACCCATACAAAGTAAAATGCCCAAAACATAAAAAGAAGTAACCACACAAAATGAAATGCCCAAAACATTAAAAAAACTGCAACCACACAAAACAAAATACCCAAAACATGGTAAGAAATTCTGTTGAAAGCACAATGAAGGTAAACGATAGGAGAAATATATGTTTTTAAAACTTGATACAAGTGTCAAAACTGAAATAAAAAGAAAGAAAAATGAAATATTCCAAATTTCATTGTTACTTTAGATATTTTGACCTGTTGACATTTCGTAAATTGTACTTGCACTCGGTCAAAAAATTTTACTTACAAGGACTCTTTAGTAACTTTTAATCGCTGTGGTCGTATTTATAAGGTTTGCATAACAAATCAAGTTAATAATGTTGCGCTTTCACTTAGGCACCAAATACTAATTATTGGCCGCTAGGCCTAGGCCTTTTAAATAATTTTTGATAAGCGTAACACTCTTAAATTGATTTGTCATGCAAACCTCATATGATCACAGCATTATAAAAATTACTATAAATGCATATGCCTAGGTCTCGGGCGTATCTATTAATGCTTTGTGCTCGAGTAACATTTAAACAGAATTCATTTTATTTTCTATGAAAACTACATAAATATCAGCTCGGAGGACTGAAAACTATCAAAAATCTCTAGGCCTAGGGTCTGCTTAGTAGTTCCAACCTCAGAAAAGCGCATTGCTAAAATCCTGGACTTCTATGAAAACCTTATGAAAATTAGCACGGCAGACTGAAAATTGCTAAACAGGCCCAGTCCTAGGGCTTTCTAATTATTGTTTTGTACCTGACTAAAAGTGTAACGTTATCTTTAGTTCTTACTAGCAGGGGTACCCGGTATTTCCCAGGTAAATATTACTATTTCTAAAATCACCAAGTTCAGCGGGTGAAAGTTAATGAATGAAAAAGCTATTTCCGTAAATTTCCAGGAAACTTATTTTAAATCTTTTGATTTAGTTAATTTAATTATACGAAGCAAAAAAGAATTTACAGTATTTACATTACATTGTATTTCTGCCTGATAAGGCAACCGTTGGTTGTGAAAGCTAACGTTTATTAATTTGTGTTTTTAATACACCATGAACCGGATATTTTTTCACTTTATTGTTATCTACGGCCTCTAACCTAGACCGTAGGTGAGGTAATGGAGTGCTGCATTGGGATGCATTTCTTAAGAGTAAAAATTGTAATTTTTACGAAAATTTTGAATGGGCCCCCTTCACACCGGGCACCGACCCTTTCCGTCTGTGGTCTAAGTTACAATACAATGAGGTAGTGTACTAAATTTGGTCGTTCTAAATTCGAAACTGTAGGTTTTACAAAAATTGGCATGGGGGTGGGGGGCTCTGAACCCCTGGCTCCAACCGTTTCCAAAAACCGTCTGCATTCTCAGTTAGAGTACCATGACATAGTATACCAAATTTGGTGGTTTTAAATTGAAAACTGTAGATTTTACGAAATTTTTTTATGGGAAGGGCTCTGACCCCGTGCATGACCCGTTCCCAAAACCGTCTACCATCTAAGTTAGAGTACCATGAGATAGTATACCAAATTTGGTTGTTCCAAATTGAAAACTGTAGATTTTACGAAAATTTTGTATGGGGGGAGGATCTAACCCCCGGGCCCCGACCCGTTCCGAAAATCGTCTACCGTCTAAGTTAGATTACCATGATATGGTATACCAAATTTGGTGGTTCTAAATTGAAAATTGTAGATTTCAAATTCCTTATGGGGGGGGCTCTGAACCCCGGGCTCCGACCCTTTCCAAAAAACCATCTACCGTCTAAGTTAGAGTACCATGAGATAGTATACCAAATTTGGTGGTTCTAAATTGAAAACTCCAGTTCTTACGAAAAAAATTTATGCGGAGGGGGCTCTTACCCCGTGCCCGACCCGTTCCAAAAACCGTCTTCCGTCTAAATTAGAGTACCATAAGATAGTATACAAAATTTGGTGGTTCTAAGTTGAAAACGGTATATTTTACGAAAATTATGTGGGGGGAGGAAGGGGGGTCTTACCGCCCGTTAGAGTACCATGAGATAATACACCGCCCGGGCCCCGATCTGTTCCAAAAACCGTCTCCCGTCTAAGTTACAGTTTCATGATACCAAATTTGGTTGTTCTAATGTGAAAACCATAGATTTTACGAAAATTTTGTATGTGGGGGCTCTTACCCCCACCGCTTTGACTTATTCCAAAAACCGTCTACCGTCTAAGTTAGAGTACCATGAGATAGTATACCAAATTTGGTGGTTCTAAATTGAAAACTGTGGATTTCACGAATATTTTATTGGGGGAGGGGGCTCTAAACCCTGGGCTCCGACCCTTTACAAAAAAACCGTCTACAGTCTAAGTTAGAACACCATGAGATAGTGTACCAAATTTGGTGGTTCTAAACTGAAAACGGTATGTTTTACGAAAATTTTGTACGTGGGGTGCTCTGACCCACCGCGCCATGACCTGTTCCAAAAACCGTCTCCTGTCTAAGTTAGAGTTTCATGATCCCAAATTTGTTGGTTCTAAATTGAAAACTATAGATTCTACAAAAATTTTGTATGTGAGGGGCTCTTACCCCCGCGCTTTGACCTATTCCAAAAACCATCTACCGTCTAAGTTAGAGTACCATGAGATAGTATACCAAATTTGGTGGTTCTAAATTGAAAACTGTAGATTTTACGAAAATTTTGTCGCGGAGGGGATTCTATCTCCCCGTGCACCGACGTATTCTGAAAACCGTCTACCGTCTAAGTTAGAGTACCATGTTATAGTATACCAAATTTGGTGGTTCTAAATTGAAAACTGTAGATTTCACGAATTTTTTATGGGGGGCAGGGGGGGGGCTCTGAACCACGGGCTCCGACCCTTTACAAAAAACCGTCTACCGTCTAAGTTAGAACACCATGAGATAGTACACCAAATTTGGTGGTTCTAAATTGAAAACGGTGTATATTACGAAAATTTTGTACGGGGGCGGGCTCTAACCCCCGTGCCCCGACCCGTTCCAAAAACCGTCTAAGTTAGAGTGCCATGATATAATATACCGAATTTGGTGGTTCTAAATTGAAAACTAGATTTTACGAAATTTTGTGTGAGGGGGGGGGGGGCTCTGAAACACGGGCACCGACCCTTTCGAAAAACCGTCTACAGTCTAAGTTAGAATACCATGAGATAGTATTCCAAATTTGGTGGTTCTAAATTGAAAACTGTAGATTTTACGAAAATTTAAACTTTCGTACGGGGGGGGGTTGCTCCGAACCCCGAGCCCCGACCCGTTCAGAAAACCGTCTCCCGCTAAGTTAGAGTTTCATGACACAAAATTTGGTGATTCTGAATTGAAAAATATAGATTTTAAGAAAATTTTGTATGTGGGGGGGTCTTTCCCCCGGGCCTTGACCCGTTCCAAAAACCATCTACCGTCTAAGTTAGAGTACCATGAGATAGTATACAAAATTTGGTGGTTCTAAATTGAAAACTATAGGTTTTACGAAAGTTTTGTGTGTGTGTGGGGGGGGGTAACCACCCTTGCCCCGACCCGTTCTGAAAACCGTCTACCGTTTAATTTAGAGTACCATGATATAGTATACCAAATTTCGTAGCTCTAAATTGAAAACTTTAGTTTTTACGAAAAAAATTAAGGGGGAGGGCTCTGACCCCCGGGCCTTGACCTGTTCCAAAAACGGTCTACCGTCTAAGTTAGAGTACCATGAGATAGTATACCAAATTTGGTGGTTCTAAATTGAAAACTGTAGATTTTACGGAAAAGTTTTTATTCGAGGGGGTGGTCTGACTCCCCGGACTCCAACCCCTTCGAAAAACCGTCGAGCGTCTAAGTTAGAGTACCATGAGATAGTATACCAGATTTGGTGGTTCTGAATTGAAAACTGTAGTTTTTAAGAAAATTTTGTATGTGGGGGCTCTGACCCCCGGGCCTTGACCTGTTCCAAAAACGGTCTGCCGTCTAAGTTAGAGTACCATAAGATAGTATACCAAATTTGGTGGTTCTAAGATAAAAACTGTAGATTTTACGAAATTTTTTATGAGGGGGGGGGCTCCGATCCCGCGGTCTCCAACCCCTTCCAAAAACCGTCGAGCGTCTAAGTTAGAGTACCATGAGATAGTATACCAGATTTGGTGGTCCTGAATTGAAAACTGTAGTTTTTAAGAGAATTTTGTATGTGGAGGGGCTCTGACCCCCGAGCCTTTACCCATTCCAAAAACAGTCTGTCGTCTAAGTTAGAGTACCATGAGATAGTATACCAAATTTGGTGGTTCTAAATTGAAAACTGTAGATTTTACGAAAAAGTTTTTATTCGGGGGGTCTGACCCCCGGGCTCCAACCCCTTCCAAAAACCGTCTAGCGTCTAAGTTAGAGTACCATGAGATAGTATACCACATTTGGTGGTTCTGAATTGAAAACTGTAGTTTTTAAGAGAGTTTTGTATGTGGGGGCTCTGACCCCCGGGCCTTTACCCGTTCCAAAAACTGTCTGTCGTCTAAGTTAGAGTACCATGAGATAGTATACCAAATTTGGTGGTTCTAAATTGAAAACTGTAGATTTTACGAAAAAGTTTTTATTCGGGGGGTCTGACCCCCGGGCTCCAACCCCTTCCAAAAACCGTCTAGCGTCTAAGTTAGAGTACCATGAGATAGTATACCAGATCAGGTGGTTCTGAAATGAAAACTGTAGTTTTTAAGAAAATTTTGTATGGGGGCTCTGACCCCCGGGCCTTGACCCGTTCCAAAAACGGTCTGCCGTCTAAGTTAGAGTACCATAAGATAGTATACCAAATTTGGTGGTTCTAAGATGAAAACTGTAGATTTTACGAAATTTTTTATGAGGGGGGGCTCCGACCCCGCGGGCTCCAACCCCTTCCAAAAACCGTCTAGCATCTAAGTTAGAGTTTTATGATACCAAATTTGATGGTTCTGAAATGAAAACTAGATTTTACGAAAATTTTGTATATATGGGGGTGGGGCTCTGACTCCCCGGGCCTTGACCCGTTCCAAAAACCGACAGCCGTCTAAGTTAGAGTACTATGAGATAGGATACCTGATTTGGTGGTTCTGAATTGAAAACTGTAGATCTTACGAATATTTTGTGTATGGGGGCTCTGACCAACCGGGCCTCTGACCCGTTCCAAAAACCGTCTACCGTCTAATTTAGAGTACCATGAGATAATATACCAAATTTGGTAGTTCTAAATTGAAAACTATATTTTACGGCAATTCTGTAGGGGGGCTCCAACCCCCCGCCCTCTCCAACCGCTTCCAAAAACCGTCTACAGTCTAAGTTAGAATACCACGAGATAGTATACCAGATCTGGTGGTTCTGAATTGAAAACTGTAGATTTTACGAAAATTTTTTATATGGGGGCCTCTGACCAACCGGGCCCTGCCCCGTTCCAAAAACCGTTTACCGTCTAATATTTTTAGTGCCAAAGAAAAACGTAATATTCCTATCCTGTCTGCGTGTCCAAACTTTATAAATTTGATCAGGGAGCAAGACGTTCGAAATCGTACGTTTTCCTGCATTCGTTTTGTATGTAACCAAAATCTGTAAACGCGACGACTTGACGTAGTCGACAAATTGACGTAGTCGACGAATTTGTCCGCGACGAATTGACCCGCGACGAATCATCGTGGTCGACGAATTGACGCGCGACGAATTGACGCGCGACGAATTGACGCGCGACGAATTGTCGTAGTCGACGAATTGACGCGCGACGAATTGACGCAGGCGACGAATTGACGTAGTCGACGAATTGACGCACGCGACGAATTGTCGTGACACCTATCCTGGGCACGTTCCAGCTTTTCTCTAGCTATCCCATATGAAGCTGTACCAAAACAAAAACTTTAAAATTTTAGCATTTTTTATTCAGGGTTTAAGAAATTTATATATATATATATATATATATATATATATATATATATATATATTTGGAACTCACAATGCAATTTCACAATCCATAACAGCGATACAGGCTTCTCACCAAGTGTTCCTCATGACACGGGAGGAATGATACTCGAAAACTTAAACATAAAATGAAATACACAGTAGAGTCTACAACATCAATATAAATCAGTTATGCTCGTCTAAGTATACAACCACAGCAGTGAGTCAGTGTGCATGCAAACTTACACCAAAATGGCCGAGAACCGCAGAAACAGGTCACCCGGTGACTTGACTGATCCGCCACCCCATAATAACTTGAGTCAAGGTCCACCCAAACAAGATTCCGACAAACAGCCTCGGTAAGTCCTCTAATTCAGGAGTATTCAAATTCATTCCAATTCCGGTCCGGTCTTTTAAAGAAGATAAGGCCGCCCCGGTGGCGCAGTGGTCTAAGGCGTTGGCCTCTGATCATTCGTCCGTAAGGGTCCGGGTTCGAATCCCGGTCAGGCATGGATGTTGTGTTTGTCTTACGGCTCTGGCTCTCTCCCTTCCCTGGAACCAGTGACCCTAAATTAGGGACGGGCGACTGCTTATAGCCCATTTGAGTTGCTCACGGTGGTCGTTAAACCTCCAATCAAAAAAAAAAAGAAGATAAGATCTCAAGTATTTTTTTTAATTTACCATAACTGTTTAAGGGAAATCTACTCGCAACATTCAGCGAATGAGTTAAAATGTTTTTACAAGGCATCGAATAAATACTAGTTGCCATTTGGCACTGACTTTTGGAAAGGCTGGTTGTAAAGCAATATGCTTTGACTGTTTTTTCAGTAAGGTGTTTTTAACAGGCAAAAACACTTTGATCTAGATTATTTAGGCAACAATTGATTTTAAAGCTTATCGTACAGTGATTAAATTGCACATAGCTAAAAACTTAAAATAGCCACAATAACTTGAAGCATAAGATAACATCTCTGTGTTGCCAGTGGTGGGGCGACAATTTGTTATCTTTATGCTTCAAGTTATTTAGTTGGTTTATTCACTGAATAAATAAATGAGAGAATATTTTCTAGCAATGAGTTATGAAAAGTGATACATACAATATTTCCCCAATGCTACAACATTGTATTTTTGCCACGATTCATCAGGTTCTGTATCTCCCAGAAGCGCTTGTTTCAGTTTTGACGTTTTAAATGAAGGCCACAAGCATATCCTTTCATTGTCTGACATCCAAGCTGAGAGCACGACCTCAACTTCTTCGGATTCCAGGAACTTAACTACAACGAACGTTTTCTGAAACACAAATTTAAATTATTCTTTAAATTTTGCATAAGAAAATCTATTTCTATGTAAAATGACACCATTAAGGAACTAACATATTACATAGATGTAAGTAACACCGACTGAAACAAATGCCGAAGAACATGTGTAAAAGCTGATCCCTGACATGGACCGATTTCAAGTATTGAACTCTCATCAGCATGCCTTTATTTATTTTCTGATTGGAGGTTTAACGACCACCATGGGCAACTCAATGGGCTATAAGCAGTCACCCATCCTTAATGTAGGGCCACTGATTCCAGGGAAGGGTGAGAGCCAGCGCCGTAAGACAAAAACAACATCCATGCCTCACCAGGATTCGAACCCAGGCCCATCTCGGTCGAATGATCATAAGCCATTGCCTTAGATCACTGCGCCACCGGGGCGGCCAGCATGCTTTTAGTCCAATTTCCACGTATTCTCCAACTGGTATATATATATATACTATACCAAATTTATATTATTTTTTTAGTGGTGGCTATCACAGCTATAAAAATAAAATAAATATTCCCGACTACTAGGGGCATTAAACATCTTTAATTAATATGCTTATAAAATATATCAGTTGTTTAAAAAAAGAGTAATATATAATCAATATTAACACAAATACAGTATAAAGCAACATTTCTCTATACTAACGATGCATACTGAAAAAATGTCTTAGTTGTAAACAAATGGAAATAAAAAGTGAAAAAAAAATATTACCATTAAATAAACAAGTTTTCTTTTTTTGTTCAAGCTACTAATCAGAATCTGATTAATTTTCTAATATAATAAAAAAAAATATTGATAGATAAAACTAGAAAAATCAGATAAAAGCTTGAATAATTCTTCATGGATGAAACTATAAGAAATAATGTAGCACTGAGGACCGCCGCTTAAAAAGTTGCTTACCTCCCCCATATAAATTGAAGCAGACGATCCATTTGGAAGTGTTGTCCTAGCAGACAGCCTTGAACTTTTAGGAAAAACGCTCAAATTTTTCCGTTTTTATACTTTTACATCATCAACTACATTAAACACTGGCAAATGCAGAAAAATGTTACTAACATATCAATAGTAATGCCAGGCCTTGGAAAACTGATTAAACTTCCAGTTAAACTTCAATACATTCAGGTCAATTTTTTAATATTTTAAAACTTATTCTTTCAAGCCAGTGCCATGCTGAAAACCCTACCGGCAACAAAGAGTGATATTCTTTTTACTATATAATATTTTTAAAGTAAACTTTACAAAAAGAAAAAAAGATCAGCATTTAACTTTTGTCTCACATTTGAAATAATGTATCTTCCGAGAATAACGCTGCACCAAGTTAAATGCTGCAGCCCACTTTTTGTTGTCGATAACAAAGCTGAACGGGGATTAACGTGGTATCCTGTTTAAAGCCACAGGTAAGGATACCAGAGAAATTCTTGAGAACCATCGTGGGAAGGATGGGGGAGAGTTAAAAAATAGATATGTTCTTGGCTGATGTATATTTAGTTTTAAAGCACTTTGTCTCACTATTCGAAGAACGCACTAAACATTTTGCGAACGCACAATGCGAACGGTAAAGTCCTAAGTGGTTGTTTTAAAAAGCCGATCAATGGAAAACAAAAACGATATTTACATTCCTGACCAAAATTTAGACTTTTTTCTGCCATGTCTTTTGCGGCAGCAAAAAACTATGCATCCCAGCGTTTGAATTACCCAGTGGTCCGCTGGCCACCGGCCAGTCAATAGTGTATCAGGCCACTGAAGTATTTATTTTTCTGGCCCAGTTGAATAGTATAGAGAATAGTCATTTTTGGAGTTTCATTTTATTTATTTGTACCGCAATTTTTGCATTTGTTACTTGGTTTTCAAAGATGTTTTCCACGATTTTATTTATTCATTTAAGGTTTTAGGACTATTAAATCTTTCAAGTTATTAGTTTCTATGTGTAACATCTCTATTCCATCGGTCATTCGTGCAGCTTTGCTACACTTGGGGTAATGAGAAAGATGAAGATTTTGCTTTCAAGCGAGGGGCAATTGGAGAGTGAAATAATTAATTTTGGATGAATACAAGGCAAATCTAATATTAACATTACACTGATCTACCATCAGCTTCAGATTAGTGAGGAATAGCCATTTATTTTTAAAAGGGAAAACTTAGTGTTACTGGCCATTGCCACACGTTGGGTATGTGGAATTTTTTTCTCTTTAACCAGATGTCATTTATGTTATACAAGGTTCACATCACATAAAAAGTTAAGCAGTGCTTTAACTATTCAGATTAACATGTTTTTAATCATAATTAATTTAAATATTCTGTTGTGCTAAAATATGATATATGCTAATGAAATGAACTGTTAAAAAACCCCGATAAAAACCATTTTTCACTCACGGACCAGTGAGCATTTAGATTTTAGACGAATCGCTAATTTGCGGAATCTGGTGGTCCAGTTTCATAGTACAAGGTTTACTCCTAATTCTAACACTGCATCAGATGACCATACATAATAGTGTACTGCCTGATGTGGGACATGGGTGTTTGAACAAATGGCTATAAGAGACTAAAATCAAGGTAGTAAACAGTGTTATGAGGGAAGTAAATATTGGCGGCTCATAGTATAATCTCTAGTGCATGTGCAGACCGCGCAGATCTCCTATATATCTTACATTTTTTTCAAAATTCTGGAAAAGTGTCCTATTTTGTCCTATATTTCGGGTGATCTCCTATAAATCCAATCTCGTTGGAAAAATCCTTTATTTAGCCTATTATATTTATATACTGAATTATTGATGTTTCATATATTGTTTTATTTTTGCAATGTTCTGCCAATTTTAGTTGTTTTTTTTTCTCCGAAATTTTAATGATTGTTAGCTTTGTTAAAGTTTGGAAGTCAGTGTATTAGTGTTTGTCAATTGATTGGCTGAAGTTCGCCAAAGACTTCATACATAATTTTGCCCACAACGAAGATGTGTTGCTTCATTCGCTGCCGGGGAACCATAACCGCAGTCATCTCGTGAAATGTTTGTATTGGTTTGGGTTTTGCTTGCTGAATTTAAGGGTAGCGATATTGGTTTCTCGATGGTTATAGAATAGTCATTTTTGGAATTCGTAATCGGTAGAAGCTCATTAAGGCTTTGTTTAAAGAGAGGTTTTATAGTTTGCTTTATTGCAAGATTTTTTTTTCATGTTTTTATTTAGCAAATCAGTTTTAGTATGTGTAGCGGAGTATTTTATGGTAACGCATCTGTTGCTTTTTGATGCTGCTACAGTGTTTTAGTGTACGGAAAATGCCAGCGTATAAAATGAGGTTCAGGGAAGAATGGTGTGAACTTTTGGACAAAAATAAAGTTAAAATGAGTGACTGGTGTACAAAAGATAAGGATTAATTTCTTTGATTGACACATAGTATACCAAAATTTTCATCTATCGCCATTAATTAACAAGAGTCCTATTTTTAATTGGGTGCTATCTAGATATATGGATTTTTGAAAACCAATAGGTACGTATCTTTCTTTTTTGTTAATGTTTTGATCTCCTATATTTTTTCTCTGGATATCCTGTATTTTCTGATGATACTGCTGCTCATCCTGCATGTGCTCACAAGCTGATGATGTGATTTGCTATCAGCCTGAAGTGCACATTTTTTTATATATCGGGTAAATCCAGTTAGCTTGATAGGATTACATGCCGCACCTTGTTAAAAGGCTGTATTTTAGAGTTCATGTTTGTAAAACAGAGTTTAGTGACACAGCGTTATTCTCTAAACGTACTGTACAATTGTTTGTTTCTAAAAAGCAAACTATTGTAAAGAATATGGTTGATACATACCTGTAATACTCTAGCTGAAATTTGGGGCATTTCAGATCAAATCAAGCCCCCCAAAAATAGAGAAGCATAAACCTGGGCTGGGTTCCACTCGATTAGTATTTTCAATGAGTATCCTGATTCCATATTTGGGCTGCTTGCTGCGGTACCTTCTTTGGTTGGTTTTTAAAGCCGTTGTTTACTACTGTCAGAAAGTGAAGCATGTTCACTAATATTTTCAGTGTCAGTAAAGTAGTAGATCAGACACAATCACAATCCTGTGTCAAGATAAATAACCGCAGTCATCTCGTGAAAGGTTTGTGCATACATCACAGTTCAAGAAAACTAGCAAGGACAGTGTATACATCACAGTTCAAGAAAATAACATAAAAAATTAAATATAAATCCAAAGTGTTTAGTAGCCAAATTTGTGATTTAGTATCATTTAGCTACTGCTAAATTAAAACTTTATGTAGAATTGATGTTATAGAGAAGAAAACATACTAATTTCTGGCCATATGGGACCAAAATACACTTGCACTTAATTTCACTGACCAATGCATTTTCATTTACTGTTGCTAAATCAGAAATGCGTGCAATGCCAAGTACAAGAGAAGAGCATGGATAATTATAGAGTTCCTCAACTTCATGGAATGTATTGTAAAATTATCAATTTTTCTTCACCATTTTGACAGAAATTTTTTGCAAGTGCAATGGAACCATTCTTCATACCGCAACAATTATTTCCTGATTTTAAATTCAAATAGCACTTCAGGGATACTAACTCAGAATAATAAGTTAATGAGCCAGTGTAACCTTGGGAAGATTTTAATTTCACAGCTTGGTCTGTTACAACATCAAAAGGAGCCTTTTCAAGTTCTGAAAAATGACAAATTATCTGCTGGAATGGCTTGCATGTTGTTCGAAGCAAATATTTTATTTTTCCAAAAATATTCTCAAATGGAAAACAACTGATTGCATCTAAAGAACCAAATGTTTTTACATCTTGAACAAGATGAATAAGGTTGTTCACGTTATAGGAACAAAATTCTTGTCCATAAAGTTCAATGCTATGTTTAACAAATGTGTTAAGCAAACTTTCTGCAAAAGTAAGTTCTGAAATGTTTTGAATTAATATGTACATAGCACAGTGTAAAAGTAGGAAGTTTTTATAAATAGCGTTATCTACAGCAGTTTTAAGAACAACTGGACCAGCATGTCAAATTAAAGTTCTATAATCTGTTGCCTTCCATCGTTTCAGTTCTCCAAGGCCTCTTGGCTTCCTGTTAAATTCCACTCGGAAACATTGTGCTGTATCAAGCAAGTTATCTGAAAGATTTGTCACACTTTTTGAACACAAATGCACGCTAACTTTGCCACCAAGCCAGATGAATAATAGTTTTCTTGTAACTCCTAAATAAACAAGATGCATGTAGTCGAGGAGAAAGTTTAATGCCATGTCAATATTCTGAATTTCAACCAAAGGAGATATTTGCAACATGGGCTCCTCATCGTCCATATTTCTGAACGATTCATTTGATCTTAATGGAGAATTTAAATTACAGTATATCATCCTGTCTTTGTACCACTCTCCGTCTACAGTAAATCTTTCACCACCAGACTGACCTTTAACGCACTTAAGGAAATATCTGGCTGGTGCATCGCAAATAAATGCCCGAAAGTGGACATTACAGTGATGATTTTGAAAATGAAATCCACTATGCAGAAGTTGTTTCATTTCTGAAATTAATTGATTCAAGTATTGGATGAGAGGCGGTTTGCCATTGCCACAATAAATGCCAATTATGAATGGTTTACCAGGCATAAATATACTTTTCGCAATTCTCCCCCAATATTGGCTAGTAAAACGTACCAGAACACTTATACAAGGGCAACCCATCAATATTAATATCCAGTGAATTTTCACGAGTATGATTTAACATATTTTCTTGGCTAAACAAGCGTTGAATTCCTTTTACTAAACCAAAATTATGGTAACTACCATTACCCAATTCTTTCATTTCCATGCCTCTCGCCGTGGACAAAAGTGTCTTCGAATCTTTAGGTAAATCAGGGTGTAACGGCTTAAACAAAGTCAACAATCATTAATTGCCGAGTGAGTAACCTGATGCGTGCTATATTTGATTTTTAAATCTGTTGAAACTTGTTAATAATTATCATTTTTGCTGCTTGTATTGAAATTTCTGCATCACTACAATCAGAAAAGGAGACATTCGACTCTGTGAGAAAAACTGAATATTCTTTCTCAAAAATCTCATTATTAACAGTACGATTCTCGGTATTATTATAGCTTGATGTAGTCTTCAATGGGAAGAACACACTCAACAGGAAGTTGAGATGAAAGAGAAACATCTTTACTTACAGATGAGACAACAATAAGAGGCTCTGGTGAAAGTACTTCAGTCAAACAATTTCCTTCCAAAGCAAGAAAATTTTCAAATGACACTTTTTCCAAGTGACTACTGGCCAGTTTGGCTACCTGGCGTTGTTTTAGTCTTTTACTCACACATTCATACGAATCCATCACTGAAGGTCACATCAACGAAATATTTATTACCAAGATATAAAGATAATATAAAAAAATAATAATAACATTTACTTTCCACTGCACGTCCACTTCACATCCGCAAGAATTTCCGTCCCGCCGTTCCGTTTTCAGTAGTTTTTGCACGGAGGTAGGAATAAGAGGAGACGCTGTCTCCAACTCTTCCCATGTCAGCAAGGCGAAGCCGAGTTTATACGCTTCCGCGGTGAAAGTAGTACCGCCAGCTTTGGCGTGGTTACCCTCAAGACGCAAAAGCAGAGGATTTTACGTAGGAAAGCATTAGTGAGACCCTGTTCGTTTTCTTAAGATTTTACACGGTCTTAAAGTAAGGTGACCAGATATCGAGATATCGAAACACCGATTTGAGGACAAAAGGGCGTGGCATCCCCAAATCGGTAGTTCATTTGGGGACACATACGTACTCAAAATAAATATGCAAATATTTTTGTCACAAAACTGCATTGCTTCAATAAGTGTGATATTACACATTAAAATCTGTGTCTTAAAAGGATATATCTTGTAGAATGTTCGTAATTTGTATTGACAAAGCAGAACTATGATGGCGAGAACATATTAGCAAAAGTGAAATGCTTTACCTTAGGTACATGCGCTGAATTAAAATTAGGCTGAACATCGTAGTAATTGTATGGCGAATTTTTCATTTTGCCAAAGTTTTTGGAGAAACTCAGAACAAGTACAGTCAAAATTTAACCGTGTCAGTGGTGCAGTGTCTTACTGCTGGTCGTCACTGACGATGATTCGTACAAGTTGGCACGGGTCCAAGTCCCGAATGAAGCATGGGTGATGTGCTTGTCTTACAGCACTTGCTCTCTCTCTTCCCTAGAACGATTGTCTCCAAATTAGAGACAGGTGACTGCTTAGAGTTGCTCGTAGTGGTCGTTAAACCCAGAAAGAAGAAAAAAAAGGCAAAATTTGTTTTCTAAAGAAGCATGTTGGAAAATTAATACAATGGAAACTGCTTTTAAGAACATTTTTCATTGAAAATCTAAAGGGTTAATGAGGAAGTGTAAATTCGAGGACATTTGGGGACAAACATTAAAATTTGAAGACAACCCCAAAGGCTTCAGACGTGTCCCAAAAGGCTTCAGACGTTTTGGGCTACAGTAAACTAAATTCAAGGACTGTCCTCAAGAATTGGGGACGTCTGGTCAGCTTATCTTAAAGTATAAGCGTAATGGAAAAGCAGTGGAATAGGTTTAGTAAACTCTTAGGCTTACACGAAAAGAATTTTAGTACAAAAAAATTCTGAAAGAAATATTTCAAGACTCAAATAAAAGAAATTAAATTTAAAAGCCTATTTTCCATTGTCGACAAATCAGACTTTACAGGAGTCCGTGCTTTTGAATTTGAAAAACGCTTATTTATATTTGTTCTCACTTGTATTTTTTGTCACGCAGCAAAAGTTTTGCATGCGCAGTGTAGGTTTTGTCTTTCCTTCAATGTGGGAATAATTCACAACTCTTCTAAAGAGAGGGCAGCCCCACGACTGGAAGTAAAGGGGCGACAAACTAAGAGGTGACCAGGAAGACACAGTACACAAATCAGCTACTGCCTACTATTAAAAAAAGCAATAATTTTTATAACATATCATCGGGATGACGTTTTAATAAGATTTTTCTTTTATCATGGCGGAAAATACAGAGTTATTTTGTGCATTGTCTTGCAAAATAAACCACGACAAAAGCTCTAAATATGAGACTGAGCTATAATTTCTGAGAATCTCACGTTAGGTACTTGATGTTAAGTTTCTTTTTTTACCGTGCGTGGGTGGTCGTTGTCAATTCCACTTTCCTTCACCAGCTGTCAACACGCGTATATATCATGTGATGCTTCACAAATGAATACAAGAAAAAAGAATAAAACCTGTAAAGTGTATTCAAACTGAAAAAAGGTATTGAACGGGACTGCTGAATATCATTGTGGTAGTTCTAGAAATACATGTATATTTACAAACTCTTGAATACATCAAATAACCGGAAGAAATTTGAACCGGCTATCATGAATTTTGTTTCGCAAACGCTTACCAAACAACTGATTCCGAAATGTGTGGGATTTGATGAGCATATGATGTATTTATGAACTTCACTGGGACATGACCGAATCTTAGAAAAAAATATTTTAATCAGAAGTTAAAATGTAATGCAACGGGAACGATTAGTGAACCAGTGGTGTGCATGAAAGTCTTGAGGCTCACATATGAAAGCTCCATGAACTTAATAAAATGTTGTAACTACATTTTATATGCTAAATTGAGTTATTACTTTATGAGTGTTTAAGAAACCTCCCAGAAACTATTAAAAACATTTTAACTGCGAAAAATTCCATTGAGATTCAACGATACAACACTTGCTTCAATTTCATAGCAGTGAAGTTTTGGCATTAAGGTAAGAAAAGAAACGCAGTTTTTTAAGGCTTTGTGCTCTGATGGAAGTTTTAATAAGCACAGATTTCGCCAGACGTTCCTTACCTTCTTGCAGAATTATTCTTCGGTGTTAAGCGAGTTGAGACACTCATTCTGAATGATGTTTTGGAAAAAGTTTATCTTTTTCTTCATAACACACGCTTCGGGTTTATCTTGATGGCAAAACACGGTGTTTATACGCTGTAAATAGCAGATCAGAAAATTTGAGTTGGTGAAGTATGATTCAAGTGGACCATTCTAAAACTTTTAACAACTTTCAGCATGCTTTACATCATTTATTTTCGTGATGCAACGAAATTAATAGTTAACTATGAATCGAGCTATGTTTGAACATTTCCGGTGGAGCGTTGGAGAAGAAATCAGCAAATAGAAGATGGCGCAAATGCTGGTGATAAAATGTGCACTCCTAATATGCAATTCTCACGTTAATTAATTTTTCGAACGATGGGTCTTTTATTCTTATTTCTTCTGAGCTCCATCACCGCGAGCAACTCTGAAGACTATAAATATTCGTCTATTGATATAATTTATGTGTACTGGTTCCTGGAAAGGGATTGAGCGACTGCCGTGAGACAAATACACAACACATGCCTCATCAATGTTTCGAACCTGGGCCCGCTCGCATGAAGTATGAAAAGCCAGCTTTTAGGACACTGCCCCAACGGGTCTGGAAGCCCTGTCTTCGGACATACCATCGGGATGTTCGAACAATATTTCTGACATCAACAGGTCGATGAGTCTAACCGAGGCTGATGAAAAAGACAGGCTTCGGTGCGGAAGGGAATCTGTAAGGTCATGTGACCAACTTAGTGCTGTGGCCTCTGCTTGGGCTGCCGAGAGCAAACGGTGAGCGAGTAGAGAGCTATTTTTTCCAACACGTAGCGAATATAAGGTGGAACATCTAATCATTGCATATTAATTTCAAACTATTTGAGAATGAAACGTTTGAAAGGAACATTATTAAAATGTGAGTTCTACTGAACTTATTCGTTTAACACTACTGAATTAATTTTTTTCGTTTTCCGTGTAGTGTGGATTTTCGCGCTTAGCCGTTCCTTTAGCAAAGTCGTATCAAGAGACATATTCGAAAGTTTTGTTGCTCGTTTTAATGAAATTAACTATATTTTCTTCGTTTTCCGTGTAGTTCATTTTTTTTTTTTGCCTTCATGATTTTCTAGCAACAGTGAAGAGCAAATTCGTTTAATAAATAGCGTACAGAATATTAATAGCAAACGAAAAACGTCAAGCGAAATCATATTGAGGTCGGAGAAAAAGTGTTCCCTCATATACATATCTCTGGCTAAAACGTTCCTTACTAAATTAAAAAAAATATATATTTTTTTTCTTGTTCTGGAAAAAATTAATTTTTGGATATTATTGCATGTATTTTGTTTAATGGGGTTATTTCTAGGACAATGCTTCTGTTCACTAAAAGTACATAATTTGGAAATAATTCCTTCTTAAAAAAATGATTAGGATCTCTTTTAATACAAATCATCTGTCTGTGCATTAGAGTTTATTTAACTTATTTCTACTTGGGGAAAGAAAAAAAAATAATCCTTATCTGTATATATTTCAACACTTTAAAATTACGTGACAACACATTCTGGCACAAGCTATTTTCTTAGTAATTGAAAAAAAAGTCGAATGAAGGACACTGTCACAAAAAATGTTCTCATTGTTTTGTGAAAAAATTAATGCAAGAACTTTTTTTCATAAAATTATTCATTTTTGTCACTATTAAATTTTCCTTTCATTTGTATTTGTAAATTTGCAATTACTCTAATTGAACACTGTTAGGTAAGCCAAAAATTGAAAAAACTATTTCCATACTAGAATTTAATTAAAACTATAGCTCAGTAAACAAAATTCTTGCTCGCCATTCACAGAAATTTAATTGTATTATGAGCCAATAAGCAATCTGAAATTGCAGATTTAGTGCTACTGACTAACTCTTTCATACCAGAAAATTTGAAAAATTCATCACCGTGGAGCAGGAAGCGAACCTGCATTTCCCAATTTCCATTCGAGCATACTACCGTTACACCATCCAGGACGAGGAAGTCCCAAACATCTGAATAATCTCAGATTTTTGCCAGTCAAAGCGAGCCCTGCTTCATCGTACTTCAGCTATTTAGAGTCAGGTCGATGTTTAGCAAATTCCCAGTTATTCAGGTAAACATTGTGGAAAAAATATTTCTTCTTATTATACGTCTGGAATATATCTGTATAAGCAATCTGAAATCGCATATTTACTGTTACGTAACTGAAATCAAACGATCGTCCATGAAATGGAAACATGTCACCTCTCCAACAAGGAAGACGTGAAAAGTCTAACTGTCTCTGTCTGCGGGAGTGGTCTTGGCGACTGTGAATCTATTGTTTACACAGAATTTCTGTCAAAAGAGACAACCATCAATAGTGACTCATATTGCCAAACACTTAAATTTGCAAAATTCAATTAAGGACAGATGACAGGGTAAGTTGAGCGAATGTGTCACTCTGCTGCCCAACAACGATACACAGCACGGAAAACAAAGGGAATTGCTGCGGTCATTCAAGTCGGAGGTGTGGCAACATCCACCTTACAGCCCCAACGTATCCCCATGCGGCTACCATTTGTTCGGTAAAATGAAACAGGACCTTAGTGGACAACGATTCCCAACCGATGAGGCTGTGAAAAGTGCGGTCCTTAACTAGTTACGGACATTTTCTGTACAGGTATGGGAAAGTTAATCGCACGTTCCTATAAATGTTTACAGTCCTTAGGCGACTATGTCAAAAAATGAATTAATGTTGTACCTTTAAACCAACATACATCCCCTGAGTATATCTTTGTTTTTGTTTTTTTATTCAACAGTGTAACTAACTTTTTGATCCACCCTCATATTATTAAATCACTTTGCTTCAATTCAGAAATTAAATTTTTAGTTTGTTTTAAAAATTAGCATAAATACTACATTTGGAAAAAGTATCAACTTACCTATTGACTATCAATTTGTCTTGTATCTTCAAGAGGAATGAAGTAAAAATACTATTAAAAATAAACAAATGGGCCCATTTTTTTACATAAATGTACCTCAAATGTCTGTTTCAAATAGTTTGAAAGAAAGAAGTCATCACAAGCCGCAACGGTATTCAGCTTCAGATTGTTTACCCCAACTTTCCTTATGTGATAGTATCTGCAACAAAGTTATAGATACACACAACAAAATAAAACATTCTTGCTAACCAATGGCAGAAATTAAGACATCTGTTTCAAATAGTTTGAATCATCACAAGTTACATCAAAATTATCTCAGCTTTAGATCCTCCAGTATGTTACCATCTGAATATTTTATGTATGAGTTGTGTCCATTATTTTCTTTACCTAATATCTACTTTTGTAATGTTCATACCTAACTGTGATCTACTTTTTTATAAAATATATTTCATATCACTTTTTGGATTAGACAACATTTCAACAGTATAAATAATTATTTCCCTAACATTTCTAAAGGAATTAAGCAGAATTGGTTAGTAGTTTTTCATAACATTAGGGAATTTATACAATTTACTAACATTCTTTACTAGAAGCCAAATTTGCTCATTATGGTAAAATTAAATTTTTACTTTCAATATGGCTACTATAAGTGTGAAGCTAAGCACTAGTACACACACACACACCAGAGCTGAGACGTGCCGAACCCGAACCGGGCGCTGGCTGCGTAATACTTACTGGAGTTCGGGCTTGGAGAGAGAGGGGAATAATTTTCTTCCTGTTTCTTTTAATATGATTTTATATGATTTAGCACAAGAGGCTTTTTTTACACTTTCTAGTTGTTAAAGGGAATTCTTCAGCAACTGGGTCTAAATGGGGAGTAGGAATTCTGCAGAGCTATCCATTCCGAGCTTGGATAACAAAATACCATAGGCCATGAATTACAGGATTTCTGCCAAGGATAAGTTTTAAGAAGTATAGATAGTAGATAGCAAGCTGACGGAATTTTGCTTCCTACCTCAAAGGGACAGCTTCCTGCTAATTCTATTGAGCAACATACGACATAGTTTGTTGTGCCTCCAGATGTTTCCGGATACCCCTTCCCCCCAAAACATTTCAGTAAAAAATGAATGGTTAAAGAAACTATAGAAATAGATAGACATCCCTTCTCCACTCCGAAGTTGAGAAATACATCAGTTAATTGCATGGGTAGGAAAGAGTGGAAGTCTGGAAGACTTCTTTAATGCCTATACAGGTTAATCATAGTTTTAGGACTGACATACTTCAGGCTCGGGATCGTTCGGGCTGACATACTCAGCTCTGACACACACACAGTAACACTTCAGTTAACTTCTCACAGGTGTTTTTATCAAAAATGTTATGGCAATGAAGTCATAGTGGCAATTATGAAAATTAAGAGAAATTTCCTGGAATTTTTTAGCACAGTATTGAAACGTAAACAAAAATGCTACAATATTACTGCTAACATTTATTATTCTGGAAATAAGTGGCATGGAACTCGTACGGGTATGGTGTCGTTGAGGGACTAGCCAGACCCCATGACGCGAAGGAGTACAGCATCATCTTCTACGGAAAGAAAATAGTCCATAGATTTTCAAATGAATTTGGACTGATGAAATCAAAACTGCTATTAAATGAGGACCTCTGGTCCATTTTGCTGTGAAACGGCTTGGCAAATTAAGATGCATATCTTGGGATAGGAGAATATAAAAAAGGTATATCACAGGCACATTGTGTAAGACGGGCAACCACTGCACAAACAGTATTAGTTCCAATTAAGAAAAAGTTAAATACAAATCTTCAGTACATAATGCCACCACCACTCAGCATCACTATGTTAATAATATGTGATGAAGCAGAAAAAAGATTGGGAATGTTACGAGACGCTAACTGAAGTACTGCTTCCTGGTATACAAGTTTCAAATAAAATGAAACCAAATATGACGGATCTTTACTTTCCAGTTTCAAATATAACTTTTCAGAAATGTTATCTTCATTTACTACAGAAGAAAAATACATTTCAATGCTTTAACCAACCTGGCTATACACTTTACATGCATATAAAATATTTGATAAGTTTGAACTCTTTTTTCCTATCTCAATACTTACTCTGTGCACACTATGCACTAAGGAGAGGCACACAAAACTAAGCGTTCAGACTTTCAACTTCTTAATTTTTCTTTCACGTGATTTCAAATCATTTGCGTTATCATGTTTGGCTTTTATTAAGTTGTTCAAGAGTATTTTGCAGCTGAGGAGAGTTATGTTTTCCTATTTAGTTTTCAAGCTACTCAGACACAAACATTCAACAGAAAATGAACAAAGAAATCTAAAATCAGAACCTTGTCTGTTTGTCTTATACAAAATCTGCTGCATACATTACTTTGGTATGGCAAAAGTTGTAACAGTCTCCTTTTGACTTCTATAATTTGACTTGCAGCCACTAACACTGCAACACCGTGGCATGGCAATTCCTGTAAAAATAATTATACCTTTTAATACAAGTAAAGAACTAGATATGAAATTCTTAATCGAAAGTAGTTCCCTATGTTTTGTACCGTTAGAATAAAGTTGATCATGCAGTTTTTCAACATAATCTGTCCACACTGTTCAGACAGCTTTAGTAAATTCAATCAGACAAATGCTATATCACAGTTGCATTAAGTTACGAAATTAAAAAATGTCCTCTTTAATTCAGAGACACATTACAATGCAACAGTTCAAGCATTGATTTCGTAAAGAAAGGGCTAACGATTGTTGGAGATGCAAATGTTATACAAATTACGAAGGCTAATTTCCTGAAAAGTTGCCCTGATTTCTGGTAATATCAAGCTCTATGTGAATCGGCATTGGAAAAATATATTAATTATTCTCTTTGTCTATTTGAAATAAGAATTCAGCACCACAGAATAACTCACTTCTTTATACTTCACTATTCACGAGACATGAACAGATTTCAACACGTGTGAAACTAAGACCTACTCATTAAACCTATAATTATCACTAAAACTAAATAAAACGTTTGCTAAGAATTAACCTTATCTTAGAAATTTAAAAATACCTTCCTCACAAAACTATACGTGTATCCTAATGACAATAAACGGAACACTCATTACAAATAACTGTGAAACAACGATGCAATGGCTGTTCAACCGAATGACTTGGCGACAGCACTAAGTTGTGCACGTGACTATTTCGCATTGTAGCCTGTCTTTTTCGTCAGCCTCGGTCTAACGCAGTGAAGCGCCATTGTGCTGCGCAGTTGTAATTCCCGTTTTCTAGGATTTGCGGCTGACGTCACACGGAATTCAAAACGCCGATGCAGAATTATGTTAGGCACAACGAAATTGCAAGATCATTCACATGCTTAGAAAAACGTTTCATTTTGCTGAATAGGCGCCTGTATTCATGTTTATTTCGCAACTACTACCTCTTGATATTTTGTTACTTTTGATCGTAATTTATTATTGCTTTATATCAGTTTTGCTCAATATGCCAGGACGTGCAGTGGCAGATTGTTTATCTTACAACCGGAAGACTAAAGGTTCAGATGTTGCTTACCATTACTTTTCTGCAGATCCTGATTTGGAAATCTGGGTACTAAAATGTGAACAAAAAGATCATTTTAAAGTGAAAGATGCATGAATTCGCTCTAAAATTTTACTGTTGATAGTTATATTCGTGACTTAAAATCACAATTGGATTTGTTTTGTAGAAATAAAACGTTGAAAAATAAATGACATTATTTACTTGTTTGTTCAACCGGTTAACGGAACTACTTGATGGCCTAATAATCGAAAAGCTAGCCTTTAAATAGCTTGGATTTTTAAGAATTTTACCTTTGCGCTGGCATTAAAGTTTTGTAAATATAACTTCCTGTGAACGACGAAGTGCAGCAACATGATTGTTTACGACAATGACCTTATATTTCTTTATTCGAAAGCTGTTAATTTATTCAGTTTGGTTGGTTGGTTGGTTGATAGATTTTTATGGTGCAAGAGACATATTTGGCCGAAGATCGCCAGGCACAAGACCATAAAATAAAGATAGCTTAAACGCGTGGTACACTAGTTAAAAGCAGGTAGATTTGGTAAAAGTGAAAAACAAGAATGAGGAAAATTTTAAAAGCTAGATGAGTTTAAAAACGTCAATTTGTTTTAAAAACGAAAAGACTGGGAATGTATGACGCATTGGTCACCTAAAATCTTCTGCAGCGTAACTACGCTCTCGTGCAACAAATGGGAATGAAAATATTGAAAATGAGGAACACGAAAACCAACACAACCACATAAAACATGAATGAGAGTGAGACGGTAGTTGCACGTCTCACACATCGGGGCAGTGTCGCCACACAGCAAAGAGCGGTGGCTGAAACGCGAATGTCCAATGCCGAGACGCGCAAGTACAATTTCCTCACGACAATTTTGCCTCAAACCAGATGTCCACAGTCTGATCTGCAGTTTAATAGAGAGAAGCATGTTCCTGTTGATTCCACGGGGACTATCACTCATCCGTGATGAATTTGTGGATGCAAGGACGAAAATCTCGAAAAAACAGTAGCAGTTGCGTGATTATCATGGAGGAAATGGGTCTGGCAGTTACATCAGTCAGCTCGTTACCCCGAATCTCAACATGGCCAGGAATCCAACAGAACCGGACCAGGAATCCTGCGCCAGTCAAAGTTCGCAGACGACGAAGATTATTAATGGTGATTGGTGAATCATTGCCCTTCGGGGATGATAAAGCTTGGATAACCGATTGGAATTCAATACAAATCATAGTGCGACGATGGGGTATATACTGAATGTGGCGCAAAGCGAGATGCACCGCATACATCTCAGCCGAAAATATTGTTGTTTCCGGCGTAATCCTCTCAGCATAGGTGTCATCGACACATAAATGCGGATCCCACAACTTTACCGGATTTCGAGCCATCGCTAATGACAGGCACGGAATTGTGGTGGAGGGAATGGTGCTCCGCAAGAAGCCTCTGATACGCCATTGCAGGCGTGAAAGACTTAGCCCACACAGAAAGAGATAGATGAGCCATTGCCTGAACCGGCTGCCAAGGGGGATCAGTAAACGCCCTGGTCACACCAATCATCGACAAGTCTATGCCAGCATCTCGCACTGTGTTTGACAAACGAATCCCGAAAGTGGGAAGACAAGAAGGGTGGTTAGAAAACAAGCGAATACAATGTGGTTGAAAGGCGGAATCATGCAGTGGATGATCAGGGAGAGATTTCAGTTTGGTATAGAACTGGAGAAACAGTTGCTTATGGCAAAGACATAACGGCAGTTCTTGAGACTCGGCGTCTCATTGAAGCTTCTAAATACCGTTTATCATCAGACAAAAGCCTGACGACGAACGGTATCTAGAAGCTTCAATATTGAATTCCGTGCAGATCCGTACGTTACACTGTCATAGTCCAACTTTGTCCGGAGAAGTGAGTGATAAACGCGGAGCACTGAGCACCTATCAGCCCTCCAAGACGTTCAGGAGAGAACCTTGAGGATACTCATTGATCTCGTGCACTTCACATTTAAGGACAGAATGTGAGGTCGGAAGGTCAGAGCGCGGTCAAAGGTATATCCCAGGAACGCATCTGTCACCACAGTAGTGGAGGCACTCTCCAGACGAAGATGAGGGTCCAAGTCAAGACCTCGTTTGCGACAAAAATGCACGCAAACAATTTTCTGCGGCGAGAAATCAAACCATTGCGAGAAGCCAGGAGAAGATCCTAATGATGGTCGACTGCAGCTGCCTCTCAATTGTGCGCATGTTCAAAAGAAGCACAGGAAATCTGAAGATCATCCACATACATAATGCCACAAACCATCGCAGGAAGTAAGGTGAAAATATGATTGACTCGAAGGATGAATAGACTGACTGATACAATGGAGACTTAAAGGCCCTGAGGAACACCTTGCTCTTGTGAGTACATCGCAGAGAGGGTTGAACCAATGCGCACACGGAACATCCGGTTTTGGAGAAAACCTACAATAAAAGTTGACAAATTTCCCTCGTAATCCACCGTCATGCAGATCACGGAGAAAGCCGTATCTCTATGTGCGATCATACGTCTCTTCCATATCAAAGAACAGGGAAACCATGTGCTCACGTTGAGCAAACGCTTTCCTGATAGATGTCTCAAGGCGAAGATAATGATTAGTTGTAGAGGGAAAGCGACGGTATCCGCTCTGGTGAGGTGACAAAACGAATGATGTATTTCTAGATAAAATATGAAACGAAAAGGGATGATACGTTTGGAACTTTGCATAGGCAGCTGGTCCTAGCGATGGGTTGGTAGTTAAACGGGTCCGTTGGATCTTTACCAGGTTTGAGAACCGGTATTACAATAGCTGTACGTCGAGATTCCGGAAAAAAGGGATCGCACCAAATCCTGTTAAACAGGATTAGCAGACAGTCAAGAGACGAGGGAGAAATGTGCTTGAGCATTTCATAATGGATGTTATCTGGTCCGTCAGATGTTCGTCCAGACTGATTTGAAGCAATCTTGAAATGAGTCTGGACGAACATCTGACGGGACATGGGACTGATGTAGTCGTCCGAGGAAGCTGTCGGAAGTATGTCCTTTTCCTCCCAAACTGCGCCTGAAGCTCTTGGAACGAAGAAGGATAATGCTGCTGCTGCTGCTGGACACTGAAGCAAACGCTGCGCCAAGACAGTAAGCAATAACTTGAGTGTCAGCAACCGTTCTTCCACCACTCTCGAGAACAGAGATATCTCCAGATGGGTACTTTCCCTGAATCTTGCAAAGCCAATTTCAAACGATTTTGGAGCTGATAGATGCGTTGATCCCTGATACGAACTGGACCCAAGATGCCCGTTTATGGACACGTTGAAATAGTCGCGCATATGACTTGCCCTTTCTAAAAGCAGCTAGGTTGGCCTATGTGGGTTATCGTCAAAACCAACCCCAAAGGTTATTCGGAGCCTGAAGGGCTGCCTTGTATTCGGAATGCCACTAATGCTTCGGACAATTTGGAAGTTTCGTGGACGTCTTGGGGATAGAAAGTCTGCCCCCGGCACAAAACAATCCGTTACCGCTACAACAGCTTCATTGATTGAACCTGTGGACACTACATTAGGTGTAACAGTCGCTGAAGCAGAGAATGCGTCCCACTTTACCCGATCAATGCCCCATCTAGCGGGACGGGTGAAATGGCAGAATCTGTCATCTGCCAGTTGAAGAAAGATCGGAAACTGATCATTGCTAAGAGGATCACCAGACACGCTCCAGGACCAGTCAGGATAAAAGAAAGGTGAATTCATCAACAGATCAATAGCTGAGTACGAGCGACTAGGTTCATGAAAGTAGATTTCAGTTCCTGTGTTATGGAGACAGAGTGACGTGTTGAACAGTAAGGACTCGACAACGCGGCCCCTGGAATCTGGACTGCTGTACCCCACAGCGGATTATGTGCATTAAAATCACCGAGAATAAAAAAAGGAGGTGTCAGCTGATGAACCTAATCTTCCAAGTCAGAAAGGCTTACAACTTCATCTGGTGGTAAGAAGATGGAGAAGACGGTGAGCAGAATATTCACAGAAAGCCTCACTGTCACTGCTTGCAGATTCGTACGCAGAGAGACTGCTGTGAAATGAACACCATGAGGAACAAGAACGGCCACTCCTCCACATGCGATAACCACGTGCTCATGATCTTTCAGAAAAATACTGTGCCGTCACATCGAAGGAATGTCCTAACTCCGGAGTTTTTTGTCTCTTGGAGACACATACACACTGGTGTATGTGAAGCCAGCAAGCCCTTCAATTTGTCAATTCGTGGTCGGAGTCCTCGGAAATTCCATTTTATGATCAAAGCTATGATGAAAAAAGGTGCTGAAAACTCGAGAAAAACTCGGACGCCTGAAAGGTCTCGGTGCCCATCAGTTACCCAGGTGGCTCTACAGGGCCCCTCGGCGGCGTGCTACCCAGGGAGAGTATTGGTGGACGTTTCCAAGATGAGGACTTGGACTGAGTCGTCCCGGCTGGGACCTTTGTCTGAGACTGTGTTACCGTAGATTCCTTGCCCTTTTCTTTTTGTTTGACATTAAAAGAGTCAGACGTCGCTGCACGTGACAACTGTTCTGAAACTACCCGCCAAGGAGAGGCTTCAGGAGATCCCCACCATTCGGCTGCGGTGGCAAAGACAAATAATCGGTCTTAGAAGCGCCAAACACCTTCAGTCCAGCAGCACAAATTTCTTGAGAAAAAAAGGACAGTCATTCCGAACACTTATATCCGTCTGAGTTGCAATAGATTGCCTAGAAGTTAAGACAAAAGCGTAGGCACATTCTCCTGAGGCAGCGGGGACAACCTTTTTCCTAGTTTCCGGTTAAGAAAGGTGTTCGACAGTCTTCACTTCCTGAATCTTCCTCACCTCAATCCAACTCGGGCAGACCCCTCGAATTGGACGCATGGCCTCCTTTGCAGTTAACGCAATAGGGAAGTGCATCAGAGCAGCCTTATTATGGTTCACACGATAATCATCGTGCGAACCACAAAAACTGTAACTTGCAGCACCAGGACAGAACTGCTGTGAGTGCCCATGCACTTCGCATCTGATGCAACGAAAGGGGTTTGGAATGTATAATCACACATCGCATTTCAAATAACCAGCATGGATGGGGGATTGTAGAGCCCGGCGATCAAATGTCAAAATAACTGTCCTGGAGTTCACCAGGCTCCCGGTCCGGCGAAACTTCATACGACGCACTGCTGTCACACCTTGACTAGCAAACTCCTCAATAAGTTCCTCCTCTGAAACATCCATGAGGTCACGTTCGGAGATAATACCTCGAGATGAATTCAGGGATTGGTGAGGTTTGATATCCACAAGTGCACCACCCAAGTTGAAAACATTTAGCAGCAATTCACCATGGCGTGGAATTGACGTTCTCACCAAGATATCTCCTGATTATAACTGCTTCACACTTTTTGGCGACCCAACGGCTCCCTGCAAGGCCTCCTGAAAAATTTTCTGAGCTTCCTCTCTTTGTATGAATGATGAAAAACCGTGCATTGTGATCTGGCAAAGTACGCATTTTCCTACATGAGGAGCTAGGCTCCTCATGCAAAGAATTCTTGAGCTTTGTAAAAGGGAGAGAGTTAACAGGATCAATAAAGAATGGAAGAAAATTCGTCCGTTGACCTCCCCACCCACCACGGAGCCCAGCAGGGGAGCACGGGAGACTCGCAAGCGTCAAAAGACGAAGGACACGGTTCTGGGGATAGGCAGCGGATATAGTCAGTTGATAATACAGTCATGTACTCAGCGTTTACTTTGAATTTACTGTGCGGCAGTAACACACCATTGACGTGACCACACTATCACCAAGCTCACCTTGTCGTATAAACCGACAAGCCGTCAGAAGTCTGGACTCCACTAGGCCACAGATTTCATTGACTAGGAGTGGGTTAGTTCCTAGGCGACCGTCTAGGGTGAAGCAAGAGGCAAAGAGGAGTGTTGGTAACTGTTGGTACCTACACCCCGTCCCCCAAAAACCTCAGCCTCCAGCTTCCACTTTTCCACCTTACGGGTCACCGCACATGGCAAACGTGCTGGTAGATCCAGCTAACCAGCGCGGAAAAACAGAGAAGAAACATAAAATGGAGAAAAAAGGAAAATGAAACGAGGAAATAACTCCGGCGCTGGCGCATAATCACAACCTCAGCAACCTACGACTGAGTCGGGTGCCTGTCAAAATTTCAAAACAAAATTAAAAAAAGGAAACATCGAACAGTATAAGTCGGCTTGGGCAGTGGGGTCGCTACTGCACATCATCTGGGTACATAGCCGTGCCTACGGTGATGCTATCGTACAAGGAAGAAAATACCATACCAGATGTTCCGTAACAAGGTCAGCTCGGTCCGTAGGGTTTCTACTCCCCAAATAACTGGAAAACCAGCTATCACGGTGCGGGGATATTCAGTTTTTAAAAGTAATTCATGAAGCAGGAAATAAGAGATCGCTAATAAATATGCTAAACTTTGAAATTTCAAGTAATTGAAACAAACATTTTCCATCGGATTTGTTAACATTCATTACTAACATGTAACCCGTTCGAGTGATGGCTCTTGCCACTCGCTGCCTTGTTTTCTGTATGACATCATTTCGTCAGCCAATAGTAGCTCATATCCGAAATGGTTCAACCTAACGATGTATCTAAGAACCTTGGTATCACCCAACGCATTCCAATATCTCGAGAAGACGTTCCCATAAGATCGTGTAAAGGCTCCGCTAGCTCACGCATCCTCTGGTGTGATCCAGCACAGTCAAACCAATTATGTATGCACGACTTTTAGAGCCCAGGCAGACAATTCTTTAAAATACCCCTGGGAAAATACAGTAGGAGCCACAGACTACGCGTAAGTACATGCAGGCCTTACATCATCAGAAATGTTTGGTCATCATCAAGGCAGTTAGCCAAGATCATATGCGGACACTGCAGGGCACTATACGACTTTGAGGTGACATCAAGCATCGAAAGGGAAAAGGACAAATCATCGAAGATTGAGCCCTCGTAGCCGCAGTGATTCCAGACTTACGCTCAAGTAATTTGATTGGATGAGCCATCTGTTTAGTCAGAGGAGAGGAAGCAAGAGATCTAGCCCCATGATGAAATGCAGATACGCGTTCGAGAACGCTGATTGGTGGAAGAGACAAATTGCTCGAAGCAGCCATGGCGTCCCCTGCCACGACCAAAGGAACACAATAGAAATAAACGAAAGAATTACAGCATAAAAACTTTACCGTGCCTGTCACCTTTCGGGCAAAACAGCTCTACAAACCTTCACAGCTTATCAACTACGCATGAAATGAACATATACATCTGAACACCATACAAAGTCAACAAATCTCCGGAAATAGTCAAACACATCCTATTGCATCCACAGGTTGGATGATATGATATGCTTGTACTCGAGGTTGGGAGCGAACAGTTCTGGGGAACATCATCCGAGTCTCCCTGACTTAATGGGTGGTGGTTGGTGACAAGGGCGTAATACTCTGGGTGTTGTTTTGCTGAGACATTCTCTTTCCTCTGATAGCGATGGATGGCCCCCTAAACAACATCTCGTACCATTCGAATATTTCAGATGGGTTCATTCGTTTGTGCAGACAGTGTTTCCAGACCAAGATGTAGACCAGTTAAACAGCGCGTCATGGCGTAAGGCCCGGATTATTCAGCAGTTTCGAGGGAACACTAAGATTACTTCCGTGTTCTCCCATGACCGCTCATGTCTACTGACAGACCCCATTGAATACAGTTAGAACTATAGTAATCGGCACCTTAGACGTGCGGAACTGGTACACCTCATTGCATGGCCGCAGTGGAATTTTCACACAATGCTGGTTAGGTGCTCAAACTGTCCTGCTCTTGCATTGCACTTCATGCGGTTCCCGGAAATCGACACGCAAAGTTTACTTTTCATGCAACAAATTACTGGATAGAGCAGAATGAGAGGGATGACAATGAATAGCAGAGTACAGCACGCCATTTGAGAAAAATCCGAAATTTACTACCTATCCATCAATCGAATTACTTAAAAGGAAGATTTCGCTAAAGTTAAACATTACTCGGTAAGTGCTTCAAGATAGTAAACAAGTTCTGCCTTCGCTATGCAACTTTTTCATTACAAACTGGACGGGCGTGGCTTATAGTTACACCCTTCAGTTATATAATACATTGAAAACACGTTCCGATCAATAAATTACTTGAAATATTTTCTCCCACTTTACATACTGTGTCATGTTACATATTGCATGGCAAACCGAAGTGTTTGAGTTAGTCAGAGGGCACCGCTTTTTTATTGTAAAAAATAAAATTTGGGCCGCGGGTGGCCTAGTAGTCAGCGTTCGTGACTGCCATTGGGATGACCTCAGGTTCGATCCCAGCAGGTACGAACGCTCGAGCCACTGAATACCCGCCGTGCGTCAAATGGGCACGTTAAGCCGTCGGACCCCGGGTACTGGCAACCCGATAACAAAAAGGGCGTCTTCCTCTCCCTTTCTACCTCGCTTCCCTGTCATTTTCCTATCGGGCACTCTAGTCCAAATCCCCTAGCTTCCTATTTCTAAGGGTTGTTCAAGACCTGGGGTCAGATGCACCCTTCCTAAAATCCTCTACATATGATCTGATTCTGAAGCTTCAGCAACTTCAATTTCTTTAAGGTATTGAAAGAATCCTCCAGCTACTTTGGTAGATAGACGTGTTTTACTGATGAGAAGAAAACCACCCGGCATATGGCGGGTGAAACTAGCACATCATTTCACAAAACTGCGGAAGCTTCCACCCATCGTGTAGAGAGTCATTAACATATATCGGAAAAATACGACAAAGACACGTGTGAAAAGGCGAACTGCATTTTCGTATGCCAAATGAAATACCTTTAAATGTGATATCTGCACCACTTTCAGTGCACTATTTTGTATGTATGGGACACAAGGAAATCTGAGGGGTTTTTTTTTCATAATTAACGATTCTTGTGTTGCGGACGAAAACAAAATTTCCCTCGTTTAAAAATTGATGTGGAGAAAAGATTCCATGAAATTTCTGAAACGTCTTTCAAAATTATTTTTCACATCTTTCCAAAAGGACAAGCAGCTTTTATCTTTCTGCTTTATAACATTTGACATAGTTGCAACTATTCGTGTTATCCCTTCAAAACAATTCTACCGGCCTCTTGAAAATCAGAAACCCCATTTACTTTCATCATCGGCACCGCGATTTAGTTAGCCACCGCTAAGCGATGGATTTCCTGAAAAGGATTCAATTAGCATTGTCTGGCCAGATATATCTGTATGGTTCTGTTTTGTATTGCTACTTTTTCAGTCTCTCAAGACGTTTAAGAGAATCAAGAGCGTAATGATTGGAGTGCATCGCAAAGAAACATTCCTTACTTGCGAATCGCAAAATATCTGCTCTCATACAACTCTAGAATTGTAAGTAAAATTACACCAAACTCGGGAAGTAAAAGACTGGTATGCACACATTATACAGAAAGACATATTAGCAGCAAAGTGTATGCTGTTTCTAAAGATTCGTAAAATATTGTGCGAAAACCAAATGCAAGTAGATTTTGACGTACATGAAGCTTATTTGTAAATGAGCGAAATGCCGAAGTAAAAAACAATTAAAATATTATTTCAAATCGGAAAACAAACAACAAATGGCAGCACACAGCAGACAAAAAGTTTTGAAAAGTAGCGACATAGGAATGACTCTAATTCCAGCAGTGCTGCTGGGACGATCAACAGCTGCTCGAAGACGATCAGGGAGCAATAGAAAGTACTAAAGCTTTTCACTGTGTTCATAAATTCATCGGAAATGTTGGTATATGAAAAAAAATTAAGTCCTGCATTAGAGAACAGAAACTAAGGGAGAGAATCGGCAAAAAAGAGGTACAGAAACGACCCCTTTACTTGTATCTGTCGGAGACGATAGCAGATATTTCCACCCTTGTTGGGTGTAAAACCCTTCCTGAAACTAACGGTTTTATAGTTTTCCTTTTTAAAATGGCTGTTTAGGGGACATATTTGGCGTAACAGGAGCAAAAAAATATTTCGTGTGCGGAAAAAGCGCCACTTCGTTTCTTGCGTCCCAGAAAAGGTAGAAAGAAAATTACGAGGCTTCATCGAATTCAGTGTTCATGAGTTGTGGGATGGAAGGAAGAGGAACGAAGAACAGCCATAAGGATGTGTAGCCAGGAATGTTTTGATCTGCTAGCACCATTTGGTGCTATTGCGTAACTTTTCTGTGATAAAATCTGTTATTGGTTAGCAATTGTTTGTCTAAACTGAAATGATATTCGAAGAATGACTTCATTGCATTGTGGTAAGTTATTGCTTCAGGGATGAGTGGAGTTAGCTAGAGAACAGCCAGTTCACCTGTTTTCGATGACGGATGTAGGTCCCAGATTTTGTCTCGGGCTTTGATTGCATGAATTCTCTTGGTGGCAGAAATCTCATCAGGAGTTCTTGCAATGACGTTTTCGCGGTGGATAAGCCACAGCATCACCCAGGAGTAGTATGAGACTGCCCTCAGCCTTCTTACATACCGTTGTGCTTGTATGTAAATTGTACGGTAAAATATTTAAGATATATTGTATTTGTAAGTTTTACACGTCATTTTATATAAATTTAAAGGTTCTTTCTCCAGTACTCCCCTGTCAAAGAATTTTGGACACTAAAGTGCCGCCCCGGTGGCGCAGTGGTCTAAGGCGCTGGCCTCTGATCATTCGTCCGTAAGGGGTCCGGGTTCCAATCCCGTCAGGCATGGATGTTGTGTTTGTCTTACGGCACTGGCTCTCTCCCTTCCCTGGAACCAGTGACCCTAAATTAGGGACGGGCGACTGCTTATAGCCCATTAGGTTGCTCACGGTGGTCATTAAACCTCCAATTAAAAAAAATGGACACTAAAGTATAAGTTTACTCTTTTCATTACACACCAGAAAGTTTATCACGTTGTGTTCCAAAGAAAGTAATTGTCGGTATTTCGTGACCACCGCACAAGCTCTTTTAAAAGCCATTTTAAAAAAGAAAACCAAAAACAACCATATTATATTGACGTGCGCGCGTATTTTCGTGTTCTGACACTGAGCGCGCGTCCCTATTTTTTTGGCCATGCATGCACATCCTCTTCGTGATCCAGCGAGCAAATTCTTTTTCTTCTTGTGACTCTGCAGGTGCATTCTTATTTTACTGAAGTCTGGCTTGTTACATTGGCAGAAAGTAGCTGCACTGTAGCGAGTGCAATGACTTGATTTGTCCATACGGTAGTACATGTACTTCTAATTTCTCATATTAGCACGTTGTCCTTATTGCAACACATCGCGATTTTACTTAGAATTTGATGGGTCACCTTAACTCCATTCCCTGCTTTTGCTCCTTGGCGTTGTTTCGAGCTGGTATCCCTGTTACTTTCGCAGATTTACGTTGGGGATGCACTCTCGGCCAAATCGGCGTGATCGGAATCGGCGTAAATTAAACGATTTTATAATGTAAGCCAACGGCAAGTCAACGACATGCGTCCCGGCAACCAAATATGACGAGTAATGTACTAATGCCATTTAAAGCTCTGAAATAACGGAAATAAAACAGCAAAAACATGTTATCTGACAGTTTTCAGCACGTTCGATGCGTTAACCAAAAGAGAACATAGCTTATTTTATCTAGCTTTTACGTCTTATCCTCGTTCCTCACCTTTCTATGCGAGACACCTTAATGGAAAAACCCTTTCGAGGAGCTTGTAGAAATGAAATCAAAACGAACTTTCCTTACTCCCTTTCCAGGCAGAAGCGAAATGACTCACTGTGACGGGTGATTAATGCTCTCCTGACTGTCGTGGAATGGTGTCGGTTTTTGAGGAGATTACATCTCACAACCAATTAGTGGGTGCACAATTCGTTGGTCCCCGGGAATGGTAGTCACCTCTGCGTTCATTCATGTAAGACGCTGGCCTATAGAAAGTCGCGGATTGAAAATAACTCCGGGACCTCCCGCAAGATTAAATTTGTCCTTTGAAAGGTCAAAGCGCCGGGAATGAAATCGAATAACAGCAAACTCGCATATGCAAAAGTCTGCATTTTACAAACAGCTTTTACCGATTCATTGATCCCTTTAGAGCAAATTCGTGTTAACGAAACATACGCAATTACAGATATGACTGTATTTTTAGTTTTTATTCAAAATTAGGTGTCTAAGAATTAAGATTTAGTATAAGAAACAGTACGAGAAAAGAGCGGTTAACATTCGTGCAGTTATAATTCAAAAGTTAAAGACAACACCGTCAATACACGATAAAAACTTATGAAAGGAGAAAATCCTTTACAAGTCAGTTAAAACTTTACTATAAGTTAAAATATTTACAGATTAAAAGTGAGATCATTCGGGAGCACTATGTCCCATCCTCAGACTACAATAGTATATGCCAGTGTGCTTCCATGACGTAGGAAAAGTGAAACGTCTGAGCGTGCAAATCAGCACGGATGCAAATCAGACTTATAAAGTGTTTTTCCGCTTTCATAAGTTTTATCGTGTATTGACGGTGTCGTCTTTAACTTTTGAGTACGAGAAAAATTGCAAAACTTTATAAATAGAATTGGGTTTTCACTTTTTGATCTTGTGGTTTCAAATTCGGTGTTATTCTGAATCGGGGCAAATTGGACGGAAGCTGATGTCTTACATACATTTACGCCTCTTTGTTACCCTTTCCACTGGTGTGCTAAATGCCATGTTCTCTCAATTCTTAGCCTAAGTGTTCAGTATCATTTATTTCCGTTTTAAACATGGGGCCTATATTCACAGTTGCCTCACTGTTCTACCTGCTGTTCATAACTTTTTATCAATTATCCAGAGAACCATTCCATTTTTATGTTGTAGTGTTTTCGGGTGCTTTTTCAACAGTGACAGCGGCTTCCACGCCTTAAGAACAATAGCAAATTCATAAAAACATAAAGGAACGGAAAGAAGAAACATTCCGCAAGGCACATCTGACAGCTATTTTGAACACCTAACAGGCTCCAAGCATACTGATAGCAATACAACCACCGAAAACTTGTTTTTAGGAAAAATGAAAGTATGAGCATGCAAATCAGAACAGAGCCAGTGCTGTCTCCTTAAGTAAGGGGAATACAGAAACAAGTAATCCGCATTTTACAAGTTGGGGCGAGAGGGATATGAAGTAGGCAGACAGAATGGATCTTCCAAAAGGGGTAAAAAGGTATTAACTGTGGAATCCCATACAGCGAGGAGAACAGTGAGGCAACTGTCAAAATAAGCCCCAAATTTAAAACCAGGTGGGGCAGTGGCGGCTCGTGGTAGGAAAAATAAGTGAAGAGGTACAAGAGCAGTATAAAAATATATATACTGTCTACAAAGAAAATCCCTTAATGATGACTTACTTATTTTTTGCATATTAAATCAATTTTTATTCCTTTTAAAGCTGCAAATTTGTCGATTATGTCGTCATAAGATGGTTGTTGTTTCTTCGTAAGCATCAATAAAATGTCTTCCTGAATAGAAATATTTTCCAGAGAAGCAAGTCTATCTAGGGAACTAGTGTTTCTTGAGCAATTTTGTATTCTTTTAAGAAAACTTCTTTCCACTGGCACACCTGTAGATGGAATTGTCAAACTGAGGAAAACCAATTTATAATCTTCTGTAAAAATGTCTTTGTCTCCGTGAAACACTCGAAGGAGTTCTTGAGTCAATATATTCCTTAATTTTTCATCGGCATATACAAGACTCAGTTCATTTTTAAGGCGCTGGTGTTTAGTAAATATGTTTCCGTAAAAATGTAGATTTTCAAGAGCGCGAGTGGGAAAGCATGCATTAAATTATTCGAATTTGGTTGTGTCAGCAAGTCAGACAAATTGAAGTTTCTTACAGTCTTGAAATCTTATATCCATTTCCATAAGAATGTGGTCCAAAATGTCAAAATACAATTGTTTATAATTTTGAAAAACTGTTTCCTGTGTAAGAGCAGCATATTCCCGTGCTTATTTCTGTGATTTTGCCAGCTTTTCCAAACTGTGTCAAATAACTCATCGTTCCTTTTATGGCTCAACATTTCACGATGTTTTTTGTTTTTTTTTTAATTTGAGTTACACAGTAGTTTATGTTTAGTTATTTTTTCTTCAAAAGTTCGAATAATAGCTTGGTGGAGCCAAAAATGTAAATTCGAAAAAGTTCATATCATTCAAAAACCCTTGGCAAGATGATTTGATTTTTTGTCTGATTATTCGCAATTCGTCAGAAATCCGAACACTTCCTTCAATTTACCCCAATCTTCAACAACTACACTTACTAATTTCGAAGTGGAGGACCATCGAGTTTTTGTTATGGGTGGTCTGCATCTTGCGGTTGTTGATATAAGTGTTAAGACCGCTTCGCAGAATGGTGAACAAACGAAGCAATTCCACTGAGGCTTGCAAAAAGTATTCGACACTTAGAAATTTTAGAAAAACTCTGGTGTAATACAAGATTCAAACGATGAACTAAGCATTGAACAAAAACAGTTTGAGAAGCTTTATCCTTGACTTTTTTGTAGCCCATTTAAGTGTCCAGACATTGTACTTGCCCCATCGTAACATTGTCCTATTTATTTGTGTTGGTAATCAGACTGTTCCAAAGTTTTGTCTAGCATTTTATATAAAGCTCCTGGCGTTCTATCTTTATTCACATCCTTGAAACCCAAAAATCCCTCAACCAATACACCTTCCGAATCAACAATAAAAAATTATTTAATTTTTGACGTGATCGTTTATATATTCAGAAATACATTCAATTAATTCATTTTGAATAGTTTTTTATCCTTTCGTATTTATTTTCAATTTCTACAGATTTTCTTCATATCAACAATAAAAGTAATTCAATGAAATTTCCACGATTTATCGAGACCATGCTTTCGTCATGACCATGGAATGCTAGTTCTTGTTTGCTCAAATACAGTATAGACTAATACTGCATCAATCACTGTCTGCAGGAAAAGTCTATTTAAACGAACGTTTTCGTTAAAATGCGTTTTCAAAAGCCTAGCATTCTTCCTCAGGACATCGGCAATGGTGTTTTGAATTTTTTCAAAATTCCTTAACATTAATCCGCATTTCAGGTGTTCACTAGAATCACGATGTTTATGAAGTGGCCGTGTTACGCTTAATAAATATGAGAATCCGTCTTTATTCCACGCCGAATGTTTATTACTAAAAAGTAAGCGGGGCCAAAAAAAAAATTAACACAGGAGTGCTGCAAATCCATTCATAAATTCAGTAAACCAACAATTTTTAAAATTAATATTGTTAGATTTACCGCTCTTCTTGATTTCGTTCTTGGCAACAATTGTCAGTGAATCCGCTGGTCGTCTTTGAAGCAAAATGTCTCTTTTATCTTCATCTTTCCACAAAGTAAATGGAGTTTGCAATAAATTACAAACAATGTCGTCCACAGGATGCATACTAAAAACTATCACTATCAGTTAAATTGTACACGAACCTAATATTAGTTAAAGCTTTCAACAAATAATCACAAAGCACGAAAGAACAAATTCCTTTTGGAAAATCATGTACCACAGCACCACAAGGAAAAAAATAGCCCTAGCAGATTGCATGGTACCCTGGTAGTCCGCCCACTCCACCGCGATCTCTCACAACTTTACGCTCAAAAACTGAAAGATGCAGAGGTAAGGCGAGTGAAGGTGAAACATTTCACTTGAGCGAGCAGATTGGGGAGGGTGACGTCACGGTTATCATGGCAACTCGGCGGACAACTGCAGACTTCCAAGCATTCTTATTTCGGCTCTTCACTTGCACTGTTTTGCGTATAAGGATTTTTTTCCGTATTGAGCGCGCCATGTGAATTAACATCTATTCAAAATTTTGAGTATTTTGGAACTGAATAAAGGCAAAAAAGAATATATTATAAAAAAATACTAAATAAAACTTTATTTTGAGTAAAATAGGTGAAGAGGCACTTCACCTACTTCACCTGAAAAGCCGCCACTGAGGTGGGGCAATTTCGGTGCGGAGTCGAAGTCTGTGTGGGATTTGCACCAGATGTTACACACGAAGGGCACAAAGAAGATACATGGTAGTTCACATGATTTTTTAAGTTGAAAGACATTTCTGTTCGCTGAATGGAGTAGTGTGGATGTTCATTTCGTACTAACTGTTTCTTCCTAATTTGTGAACATACATCATAATTCGTTACTTTTCTTCACAGTTTCTAAACATATAATACTTCTTAACTCGTTATTGTTTCTTCACACTCTTCAACAGAAGTTATGGATACTTTCCTATCTTATATCAGTACACTTGGATATGCAGTAGCAGGCTGTTTATCCTTCAATAGGGAATGCAAACGTTCGTATATTGTTTACCATTGCATTCCTGAAGATGCTGATCTGAAAAAACTGGATGAAATGTAAACGAAAGGAGAATTTCAAAGTAAACAATGCAAGAATTTTCGTAGCTATAATCATATCTGTATCCGTAATTTATAATCAGAATTTATTGTATTATCTTGCAAAAAGAAACTGAAAACAGATACTGTACCAACCAGCAATATATTACAGCTGCTAATCCTCATGAATCATAAACATTCATTCCTAACGCTGTGAGTGTCAGTTTTATAGCAAATAAGTTACATGGGCGTGGAGTGACGAGCTTTAGAAACCCTTCCCAGTGTCACTTAAGGAAAAAGTGTAAAGTCTGTTTCATCTGATATTTCCGAAATTCTTTATCTAATTTTCAACTTTTGGTGAGGCAGATAAGGTCATCGGAAATGAAACAAATATTAAGTGTTGAGGGCAGCAAATAAAAAGTACAAAATAAGAAACTGAACAGCCAACTTTCATCTACTCAAAGGGAGTTTCGTGAATGCTTGAAAAACTGTGCTTCGTAAGTGGGAACTAAGGGAGTCCAGTTTTACTGAAAGAATTTTTGGGGAATCTCGAATTGTTAATTCTGAAATGAGTTTATCTCTGGTGTTCTCACCCTGCAGGAAAGGGGGAGGGGGAGGGAATCGAAACTGAAGATATAACTAGGGAGCCAACAATATAAATGCGTGCTGCAAAATTCAGCTACAAATTCTTGCTGCATAAAACTATCTAATTCGATCAGACGAAAAGCACCCAGTTCAATAAAAGACACTATTGGCTAACGCAACGTCTCCTTCTAAACCTAAGCGAGTTTACAAAGTGAGTTCAACTGCACATTAAAGACGATCCAAACAATCAAAGAACCCTATTGAACTTTTTCACTGTCTTATTATTTTAGTTGCACGCACGCACGCACGCAAGCATTCTTTAGCAATTCGTTGTGGAGCTATTTAAATCGCGTAGTGGTACACCGAAAGTCAGAGCGAAGAACGTATACAAGCCCGATGACACATCGCACTTCGGTAGTTGAGCCATTTGCATAAATCAGATACATTGTTTGCTCTTTGAGGAAAAAAATGTAGTCGGGGAGTAGAATGGCGTCTATAAAGTCATAACACTGTGGTCCATGTCTGATAAATAAAAAAAATGTTACGCAAAGCTAGAAAAATATCTTACTAGAACATTTCTTAAAAGTAGAATGCTAAAAACTGAGCTTGAAAAACTTTCCCCTTTCTTTATTGCTACTTATTGTTTATTAACTTATTGAATATTTAAATCGTTTAGATTTTTAAGCTTTTAAACCTTTACATTTCGCATTGATTTAAAATTTTACAGATATGATTACCTGGTTACTACCAATAACAACAAAACATTTGTTTACAGCAGTGGACACACATTTCTCCTCATTCGCACTACACTGTAGTAATAATACGGTTAATTAAATCTTTCAAGAATATAAAATTTTTATGGATACATAATACAAACCTGTATTCTTGCTAACACGTATTTATAATTTTACATGGTGAGAATTTCATCCCAAAACGGATTTAGCGAGGGTTTTCAGCAGTCACGTGCTTCTTGATATAAGCGGGTTCTACTGCATCCGCTATTTTATGCTTGCGATAAAAATTGTATCTGCTAGTTTTCATTTGCGATTTGCCTATTCAAAATTGGTTAATGAGTAAATATGTCCTGGGGATGGGGGGGCAAATAACGACTGAGAAATAGGGTCCTGAAGCTGTTTTTAAAATTTCATGAACGTTTCACTCATTCAGAAATTCTTGCCATTTATCAAATCTAAATCATTGTTGTGATTGTCTAATATGAAACAGCATTTAAATGAACAAATTCATTAGTTAGCCCTGTACCATATGAATTCTGAATATATTAGACCACTACCGCTGTAGAAAGATCTATTCATGCCGTTATATTATTCTGACAATTTTCTTGAACTGGTCCGTTCTCCCCGTAATTTTTATACGCGATACATGGGATCGTAGGTCCCCAAGGAAATGCGAGATTTATTGCTGAAGACCGCACGACACTAATCTGTCTGCAATTTCATTGGAGTACGGCACGACTCAGGATGCTGGCGTCGATGCTCATTGATTAATGGTACTCAACGAGACTGACGCGATGCTTGGCGTCCTCTTTCCAGCAGTCTTCGAGACAGTGTTTTTCTTCTGATGGGACGGCTTAAAACAACATTTACAGTTCTTCTGGTTATAGAGTGAATATCTGTGGAGACAACGGAAAAATGTTGATAGATCAAATTACCCTCCATCGTGCGTGCTCCAATTCCACACCCAGCAGAGGCTGCTGCTAAAATTGATACAATGTTGAGCAATCATGACTCAAATGCTACGCAGTGCCGCGAATCAACCATCCATCCGGACATATAACAATAATCAGGCCCCTGTCAAATGCACTCATTCGGCGATATGGTAGAAGAATTTTGCGTCGTGGTATTCTATTGGTAGTTTGCTTCCGGCTGGAAATCGCAGCTCAAAGCCTCAGGACTATTTTCACGAGGAAACCTAACGTAGTTGTGCCGTTATGTCAGAGGCGTTCTCACTTGTATCGCTAAACACTGCAATCCCAAAGCTCTCATATTTCAATCGTATGCATATCTCGGCCAAACTTAGCCGCGAAGGGATTTGTATGCGCTTCTGATCATTACTTCTCAGGTAGATGCAATATGAATTTCACAAAGTACATTTAGCGAGACCGAAGATATTAGAGCAAATGCAGGAAGATCATGGATGTAGTTTTCCTCTGTTCACTACTCAAAAGTACATTTAATGCCAGAATACAGCAGCTCTTTCATTCACGAAGCTTCGCCGCTGAAGAAATTACTCTCGCCATTTCTTTCTAAAGAAAAATGCAATTCGTGTTTGAAAGAAAATGTATCTACTTAAAATATAATGAAATATTTAAACATGAAATATGATAATAAAAAAGGAACAATTGCCGTTATAGTAACGGCAATGAAACTACGCATTCAATTATCATTTATATATATATCAGTCGATTATACTTTCACCCGATGTTGTAAAATGGGAATATTTCATCAACAACTTTTCACTGTGCTCTGTAGCTTAAAAACAACACTGGGATTGGAATAAAGAAACGATGTAACTTGAGTGTTATCGGGCAAATAATCAGAAATAACTGAAATTATTCTTTAGTCGACGTTCCGTTCGCTGAAAAATTAATTTCTTTAATGGATTTCTAAGACGAAAAGGTCACTTCTCTGAATACCACTTTTATTTCAAATATATTAAAACAGCAGCTGCTACCTTGGTGGGCAGATGTGGTTTCCTATAAAGAGATTCCGAAATGTTCATCTGGTTACGATATGAGATATTAGCATAGCATATCGTACCGTTGCCAGAAGGGTGGATGTCTTTCAAAGTGGAAAGAAAGAGCACACAACTTAAACACAGTGGCGGACATCCTTTGACCGGGGAAAATGACTGAGGATACCATTTTGTAGAATGTGGTGGGACGACATTTTATTAATCCATCAAGAGCGAAGACATTTCTGGCAAATCGCAGTGGAAAATTTTGGAACATCCGTCATTTTCACCGGACAAGACCCCGAGTATATTCACATGTTCCACAAAATAAAAGACATTCTTAGAATCAAGTGCTTCCGGACTATTGGCAGCATTTCTTCTGTGGTACGGCGTATTCTTAGAACATTGGCTAAACCCGACGCTACTGAAAGCGTTTGAGGCTTTCCAGATGTCCGGCAACGGGTCGTCAGCTAGGGCGGAGGGTATATCGAGGGTCTGGGACTATCACTTGCATTTCCTTTTCAGTATGTATTAATTACAGCAATGTTGCCATTACAAATAATTTAAACGTTTTATTACGTCAGTTTAACGTGAATCGTACAAACTGCATCGCTTCAGAATATCAATATTTAAAAACAGTTCATTACCTTTTTAGCACGTCTTTTGTAAAAGATCGTGCTTCTGTTATCGGTTTGTCCGTCCGTCCGTCCGTCCGTCTGTACCCACGATATCTCAGCAACTATTAGTCCGATTTGAAAAATTCTTTTTGCATTGGGAAGCTTGAAATATGCAAATGATGATCCTTTATTTCGTTTTTTTTTACGATGTACAATTTCGCCGTTAGAGGGCGTAAATGCAGATGATGTCGAATTCAAAAATACGTTTTATTCCACATATTTGCTTCCAAACATCCGATTGAAAAAACTTATATCTTTCGATTCCATTTATGTCGAAGAGTATTTTAGATATAGTTACTTTTTCAAATTACGCATAGATTTTCCGCTAGGGGGCATAAAAGTAAATTACATTTCCCCCGATAACTCTTCTTCTAAAACTCCGATTGGATTTTTTTCTTCAGCGGATACATCTCCTGATGGAAAATCTTTTGCATATAATTTCAAATTTTTGGTAAAGAATGCTTTTGGCCACCAAGGGGCGTAAGTGTTAATTTTTGATTCTGATGTATTTGCCATAAAATCCGAGCTTCTAAAATATAGATTAAAACATTCTTGCGTGGACTGATGCCACTCACATCGATAAACCTTTTCGGATTATTTTCTTCTTAAAATATTCCACAGTTTCTCCGCCAGGGGGCGTATATGTACATCTTATTTTTGTCAATATCTCTACTTCTAGGAGTCCGATTTGAAAAATTCCTTCTATGTTGGATAGTGTTTTCCGTGTGACATGTTTTTCAAATAATTTCAAAATTTTCAAGTATATCATAGACTTTCGGCTAAGAGGCGTACGGTAAATTGCGTTTCCCCCCATATCTCTGTTTCTAAATCTCCGATTTGAAAAATTCTTTCGGCACCGGATACAGCTCCTGGTGGAAAATCGTTTGCACATAATTTCTAACTTTTGTAAAAAAATGGTTTGGCCACCAGGGGGCGTAAATCTTAATTTCCGCTTCTGTTGTATTTGCAGCAAAATATGAGCTTCTAAATTCTCGATTGAAAAAAACGTCGTTTGTTGACTGATACTACTCATGTCGACAAACCTTTTAGGAAAGCTTTCTGCTTGAAAAAATGCGTAGTTTCTACGCCAAGGGGCGTAGATGTATATCTTATTTTTATCAATATCTCTACTTCTAAGAGTACGATTTGAAAAATTCCTTCTTTGTTGGACAGTGTTTCCGATGCGATATCTTTTTCCTATAAATTCAAAATTTTCAAGTAAATCACACACTTTCCGCTAGGGGGTACAAAGGTAAATTGAGTTTTCTGCGTTATTTCTGCTCCTAAAGCTCTGATTTGAAAAATTCTTCTTGTATCGCATACAAGACCTGATGGAAAAAAATTTTCACATAATTTCTAATGATTGGTAAGGAATGGTTTAGCCACCTGGGGTCATATGTGTTAATTTCTGCTTCTGAAGTATTTATTGCAAAATCCGGGCTCCTGAAAACTCGACTAATTTTTTCTCTTCGACCGATACCGCTTATACGGATAAACCATTTGAGAATACTTTCTTCCTAAAATAATGCATGGTTTTCCCACCAGGGGACGTAAAGTCACATCTTATTTTTGTCGATATCTCTGTTTCTAAGAGTTCGTAAGCTCACGATTCCGTTTACAGCGATATCTGAGGGATTAAAAACCTGATTGAAAATCTTTCTTTGGTCAGATCTATTGTTTTCCATACCAGTTCCATTGACTTTGAATAGCTTTGATAAATTTAATTTGCGTCAGAACGGATTCAAAAAACGTGCTTATTACACCCGAAAATTCGGTGTCAACTTTCTTGTTAGTGTATATGTCCATAGATACATCTCACATACGATTTGTGTAACTGTTGAAAGGACATTGCAGTGTTTTGTAATGAAAAAATTCAGCAGTAATTTCACTCAAAAATTGTGATGTCTATTTACTGTTCTTTCTGATGAAACTATTGAAGACTCAAAAACTTTAATGTTGAATATTTTCCATTGTCGATCAAGAGCACTTGAATAGGTATCTTGCTCTTGCCAAATCTTTACATTTATAATGTTTTCTTCTTTTTTCTTACCATAGAAAAATTTCGGTATGTTTATTTTGAGAGAGGGAAATTTTATTACTTGTGTGTTGTACCAAAAACTTTTAAAACTTGCTATTGTAAAAATATGGGAGCTTTAATATTAGAGTGCTAATATTAAAGCTACTTTGGAGACCTAAATATTGTGAAGGCACATATTTGGGCTTTGATCACCTTTCCAGCGACCAGGTTCTCCTCTTAGGCGTGCAATGGAAGCATGCTGAAATTAGAAAATCCGGTTTTGGCTGTTTGACATTCCGATCCAGGGGCTTGTGCTTTTCAAGTTTTCTGAGGAGGTGTTTGTATGGCTTTAAATGAATACGCTGTTACTGAAATAGTGGGCAATTAGTAGTTGTGCTACTGTGGCGCGCCACTTTTATACTAGTTTAGCATATACTGTAGCACCTCTAGAAATAAAGCATGCTGCTGTAGCAATAGCCAGCTAAAAAATAGCGTAGCGAAAAAGTGCACTACAGACCGCGCAATTTTTTAAAAAGTGAAGAAATGTATTTTTCAAATCACTTGATATTTTTATATTTCCTGGAGCGTTATTGTCTTGGATAAGGCAGCTGAGTGTGCCCGCTCTCCAATCAAGTACCTGAGTTGACTTACATTGTGAAAGCTAGGCAAACTGTTAATCCGAAAGTCTTAGTCGGCGTTGCGTATTAGACGATCGCGCTGGCGGTTTTATTGAGGGCTGTAGAATGCGAGATTAGATTCTCTTAGCCGAAGAGAAAGAATTCGCACATATTTCTTGATATGGCATTTATTTGAATTCTCTGAGATACATAAACAGCCATGCTGATGCCACTGAATATATTAAAATGTGTTACATATGGTGAACAGAGCCGAGGTTAATACAAAGGGTAACTATTTGTGTAATTCACCTGGCTATTTAGTTCTAGAGCCACATTCGTATATAACAATGCACATATAAATATCCCCAAAATTTCACATTCAACTTATGCCTAAATTTAGGAAAATAGCTAATATGTAGTGGTAACCCCTATCTTTCACAAAAAAAGTAGTGTGATCTTTAGAAAAGGTAGCTGTGATAAATTACATTTTCAAAAATGTACACTCACGCACAATGAAATTTGCGCACCAAGAAGGAAGCAACGGATTGAACTGAAATTTTATTGACGTAATGATACAGAGGAATGATACACATGATAGTAAAAACAGAGCTTCCGGACAATTACAGAGCGATCTGTGGCACGCAGTCAGGTCATCTTCAATAGCGCGTCGCACCTCCTCCTGCGGCGATACATGCTGCAATACGGTCCGACATGGAGGCGAACAGACGACTGATGTTGTTCTGCGGCAGACTGGCCCACACGTGTAGGACGGTGCGCTCCAAATCCCGGATAGTGCGGCACGGCGGCAGCTGGCGTTTCAACTGATTCCACACATGCTCGATAGGGGACATGTCCGGGGAGCGGGCAGGCCATGGAAATGTCTGGACATGACGTAGGCAGTCCTGGGCCACCCGAACTGTGTGCGGACGGGCATTATTCTGCTAGTATAATCCATCCGGGATCCTGGCCAGGAATGGGAGTACATGGGTCCCTAGTATCTTATCCACATACCGCTGGCCCGTGAATGATCCACAGTCAGCTACTAGTGCTGATCGGCTATCGTAAGCAATGGATCCCCAGATCATAATGCCTGCAGTGGGGTAGGTATGGCACTCGATAGCGAGATTGGGATTGTGCCGTTGATCCGAGACCTCCATACCCGGACACGATGATCATCTGTCTCCAAAACGAAGCGACACTCATCGCTAAACACCACACGTCGCTCTGGCCTGGCACCACTGCACACGTAGCTGGGGATGTTTCGATGTTAATGGCAGCACAGATAAGGGGCGCTGAGATTGCAGATTCGCTTCCGCGAGGCGTCGGGAAATGGTTCGTGGGCACACAGGAGCTGCTACATCTGCCTGTATAGTGGATCGGATTCCCGTGGGATCCGTTCGTGACTGGCGCACGATCCGTCGAACCCTTCTACCGACGGTCCTTCTGGTCCGTCCGGAGCCGCTCCGCCTTGTGGCAGTGCCGTCACGTGTCCACTGCTCTCAACACAATTGGACGGTATGGTTAGAACGATCCACATGGCGGGCTATACGGAGCGCCGAACACCCTGCGGTTTTCGGCCCGATGATCAGGCTTCTCTTAAAATCCGTAAGTTGCGTAAATCGAAGTCTCTGGCGTCTACCCGGCATTCTTGTCACTCTGTACTCTCTCTTGCGTCGGCCGGTGCTTTTCGCTTTCACGGGACATACTCCAGTTCATATGGCTGCCAGTTCGTGCTTGCAGCGCCACCACAGGGTGTGCGATCATGCTCACTCGCACCAAACGTGGATCATTTGCATACCAGCTATTTGCAAATTTCGCGGTTGTAGCATGTTTTCTCCTAGGTGCGCAAATTTCATTGTCCGTGAGTGTAGTTGCAGCAGTAGCTAGATACTTTTGAAAGTAGCTTTCCAGTCGCTATGAATAAGGCCGTTTTAAGCAGAATAATGATTTCCGAAATGTTATGCTCTTAGATCCAAGACCAAAGTATGTTATATGCATATTAAAAGTGCAAATTTTAAGACCAAAGAAAATTTCTGTCCTGCAGTTTTGAATATTTCGCCAGGTACGCAAGCAGGCTTCTAATATCTCAATATCAAGAATATATTCAAGCTAACATGAAAGATTGCATAGCGGTGTAGTTCTTCTGGCACGCTGTACTTCAGAGAGAAAAATAAACTTATCTTTATTCCTGTGTTTTTTTCAGATCACCTAAAGGGAAAATAATTCAAAATCTAATACGTTGTTTCAAGGAGCATAACAATTTATTTAAATACGTTAAGAGAGATACGAAACACAATAAAGTAGAAGCGACGCTGCAGACACTTAAGAGCTTCAAGATTTCTAGATTTTCGACTGTGTAAGAAAATCTGGTAAAAATGCACTAGTAAAAAAATAAATGCTTTGAAAAGTGACTTTTAACAAGAAATGAAAAGCTAGCACTTAATCTGAACGTAAAATGTACAGTAGAAATATTCACTTCCACCAGAAAGTTGTGTGATAACTATACTATGAAATTAGTTCCTTCATAAAAGCAAACGTTTCAAAACACTCCAAAGCACGTTAAAACGTGAATAATGATTCGATTTAAAGGTACTTTTTGAATGCAAAATTTCTGATCTGCTACTTATCACCGAATGGAGCAATGTCTTTACATCGAGATTATCCTGAAACAAAGACTGTTACGCATTATATTCGCTGTTATAAACGAAAATATAAAATTTTCCCCCATGGGAACTCTTTCAGGGAAAACATATGCAGTCAGTGGACATCGAAATATTATTCTACAGAATGTAAGGAGCATTTTGTAATGCATAAACAGGAAAACTGCCATATGAACAAACAAATCACAATTTTTTTAACTTAAGCCATCTAGTTTGCTAATTTAAAATTTATGCCATCCTTTTATCGTTGAATCTCAATTGAGAACATTTTAGTTTTGGGGAGCTTTCCTGCTGCTAAACAAAAGTTTACTGAAACTGACAAAGTTTTAAAATAATTAATAACGTGAAATGTAGTTATAAAATTTAAGAAATTAATGAACCTTTAACGTATTAGCCTCCAATCGTTTCTTGCTGTGAGGAATCTGGACTTTCCTCCAAATAACTGGTTCACTGATGATTTACTTTGCATCATACAGTAACTATTCATGTAATATTCCAAAACCAAATGATTTTAAAGTACATATGTTTTCCTTTATTTTAAAAAAAGCTCCAGTTTTTTCAAGCGGAAGTGGTGTGAGTGATTGGGATAAGTTCCAGTTTTCGTGCGTTAAGAAGATGTTGCGTCTGTGGCCTTGAATATTATTCAGAGTACAAATGAAAAAGAAAATGTCAGCTACATTTGTAATCACGTGTTCATTGTAACTTTTTATGTTTCGCGAAATAAAATGAAAAAGCTGAAATTTTTTTAAACCCTAAAAGCGTTGACTGATTCTTCAAAGTCCACATACTCTATATGAAAAGTGTCCTTAGTGGTTTTAAGTCGGTACGTTAGTATGTGCTGAATGTTTCCTCTTTATCCATAGAGTAAAGTACCACGACATACGACGAAACGTGGAAGTCTAAGGAGACATACAAATGGCAAAAACACCAAAAAGGAAAGAGAAACTGTGATTAATTATGTTATAAATTCAGGCCGCGGGGATCCTACATCTCTCCTAGACTCACGAACAGCTTGCTCTCATAGGTAAAATTTACAGAATAAACACAACGAAGCGAAATGATGCATATAGTTTCTTCTAAAACATATAATCTGAGACTATGTTGAAAAAACTGAGGAACCGAAGCGCCGAATAATGACTTTTATTAGCACTTTCACTAGCGCCAATAGAATTCTCACGCTAATTCTTGTTAAACAGCTGAGATATTTTACTCCTTGTTATAAAAGCGCGCACGTCACACATTGTATAGGAAGTGAAACGAGTGCTAAAATACTCACTGAGTAAAGCAAAAAGAAAAAACTAATTTTAAAATGCAAACCGAAGCAAGAGCTAAGAGGAAAAGGTATATTAGAAAATTTTAAAATATTCTAGTAAATTGCATAGTTCGTATTACCAAAATAGGAATCATTACGGATTTAGAATGAACTTTAACCCACTTCCTTGAATTCTTTCGTATTTTGCACCCGTTGAACGGTAGGCATGTGTTTGCGATGATGACGAAAACGGAAACCCAATTTGTCATGAAGTGAAATCTACTCCTTCACCTGCTGTTTTTCCTCAGCCAATCAAGCTAATGGTTTCGATTTGGCGAACAGGTAGAATTTCACAAAAAAAGTAAATTGTTCGTGAAATTTCAAATACAGCTTTAGGAGACAATTATTTAGTCGAGATTTTAGTTTTCGACCACAAATTTGCTGAGTAAGAAGTTCTGAATAGGTGAATAGCAAATATAAACTAGCAGATGCATTTTAGGGAAGTGCGTGTTCCTGTGTTATCATTACACATGTGACAGTAAAAGCAAGTGCAACCTTATTATTCTAATAAAAACGGGCTGAATAAGACTCGCGAGGACATGATACAAGCAAGCTATTACACTAACGTTTTCCACAAGTTTTTCTAAAAATTATACAGTGACATGGAGGGAAAAGCCGGTTTCAGTATGATCCTTCTTTCAAAATGAACGTCCCAAAAGCTCCGGGTAAGAAAATGTGTTTAATGAGATGAATAAGGAATTTGGGGAAAAGTGATTTTAGTGAACATTTACAATGTCATCCAAAGGAAATGGCTAGTGAGCCAAAGGTTTCGGGGAAAGTCTCGACGTCCACATGTATATATTATATATTAAAACTTTGCGAAAGTTTCAATAAACACACAGAAACTTTCACAATTCACTAAAACTGCAATCAATTGCATACAGATTGAATGATAAAACTCCTCCCGAAAATTTATAGTACAAAAGTAGATGTTTTCAGGCCGATTTCGAGTCTATAGTCACCAATGGTAGAAACGGAAATTCACTTTCTGGAATATGAAAAATGAACCAATACCTTTGAAAATTGGTGACGCACCGTAAGAAATGCACCAAAGTTTAACATATGACGAAGAAGCCTCTAAAACTGAGATTTTTTTACATATGAATTAATTTTAATTTAACGGTATGTGGCTCCATCTACATTGTGAAAATTGGTCAGGAAGAAAATATAATATAAAATATTGTAAATAGACAATGTCATCGCTCTGTCCACGTTATTTTATAAACAGGGAATTATATTCACTATAAAATATAAAATTTAACTTTCTGTAAATACTAATTAACATATGCCATATTACTTCCATTGAAATGTATTATTGTTTATGATATAAAAGTTTATGAAAACGTGAGTTTTCAATATCGTGCTATTGGTTCTACGGTGTTTTAAAAATCTAGGTTTCTTTTGACAACGCCAGGTGCCACTGCTACTGTCCGTTTGCAGCTATTATGGACACAGGTAGTTCCTGAAAGTTTGGTTTCATATTTTCCTAATATGTTTTCAGAATATAAATGGCGCAACATACATATAAATTAAGATTATTATTGCACACACAAGTACTCTGATTTTTAAGCTTTATCGCATTTTTATCGTGTTACCAATTTCCAAATTTCATTTTTATATTCCAGAACGTGAATTTCCGCTTTCACCAGTGGTGCTTACAGGCTAGAATGACAGTGAGATAAGAAAAAATAAAAAAAATTTCGAAGCTTCGTGCTCCGATGCCAGTTATCTGATTAAAAGATAGATATCCCAATAAGTTCCTTACGTACTTGTAGAATCATTTTACAATATTCATTGACCAGAAATATCAGTCTTGAATGAATTGACGATATAACTCTATACCGTCGTTTACATCACCGAAGATAGCTGGTAATTTTTCGTCAGGTTTATCTTGATGTAAGAGCATTACCGCAATGCGCGATAAATAGTAGATCAGAAACTTTGTATTCAGGTAGTATCTTTGAAGTAGTTCTTTCTAAAAGTGGCAACACCAGTCAGAATGTAGAACAGTTAGTTTTCAAGACGCAGCAAATATCCCAGTACAATTCTCCCACAACTATCTGAGGCACAAGTTTATTCCTATTTTTATTTCTTTTCAAAATCGCTTGTCAAAGTATTTGCTGTTTTTATTAAAACATCGTTAGACGAGTTTCTGTGAAAGTTAAAAAAAATTGAAATTCCTGAAACTCACTTTAGGGGACCCCCAAAAATGACTTTGAAAAATTGCTTGTCCAAAAGTAGGCTGAAAGTTTTTTTTTTTTTGTTGTTGTTGTTTTTTACGAACGTGCCCAAATCTCGCAATGTGCGAAAAAAAGGCAGCAAATGGGTATTAGTGTTTTACAAAACCAAGCGCATAACAACAGACACAGTAGACCTTCCATTTCATGAAGAGCGGTAAATATGCTTTTAAGTTAAATTCTCTTCTATTTGATTCTTCTTCAACGTATTCACGCAGAATGAGCAATTTGCCATCGCTCTTCCTGAGTAAAATAATTGCTAATTATTTTGTCTTTAAATCAATACCAATTAAACTGTTCTTTCGACCGTCGCAAAAATTTCAATATAATTTCCTGGCAAATATCAAACGTACATGCAAAAAGGCTAATAAAATGTTTTGTATTATTAATATTTATGAGAGCTGTGCAATCTGTCCTGACTCAGGTCACTCTGACGTAAATTCTAATTCGTTCTGAAAACAAACAAGCTGCTTCAAGTTTGTGTATCATATCTGAGCATCATCCAAGGAAATTCAGCACTTAATTATCGACAAGGTGGATTGCAAATGTCTGAGTAATGCCTCACATTTTTAATATCTCAGAATGATTATTTAGTTACGGGAGACTAACACTTTTTACTTAATAGTTTTTATTTCTCAGTGTGCTACCTTAATAAATAAAATATTGTTTTAAATAAAAATATCGTATTTTATGTTTTACCTTCAACGACGTTTCTACACTCAAATACACCGAAGAACCTAAATATTATGACTACCTGCCTAATATGATGTTGGTTCTCCAAGTGCCGCCGAAACAGCTCTTACACGGCGAGGCAAGGCATAGGCGCAACAAGATTTCAAAACGTGTCTTGTAATATCTGCTACTAGCACGTTACCAACCGACCCTTTTACTCTTGAATTACGTGGCTGAGCCGCTGCAGATCAGATTTGCTGTTCCAACAAAGACATAGATGCTCGATGTCTTGCTCTTGCTTTGTGTTTCATTCGGTTTCCAGAAATCGACGAGCAAAGTTTACTTTTCGTGCAACAATTCCTTGGATAGAAAAGAAAGAGAGGGATGACAATGAATAGGAGAGTACAGCACGCCATTTGAGAAAACTCCGAGACTTACTGTCTATCCATCAATCCATTTACCGTGTACATAATTAAAAGTAAGATTTCGCGAAAGTTAAACATTACTCGGTAAATGCTTGAAGATAGTTGATAGTAAGCAAGTTCTGCTTTCACTATGCAACTTTTTCATTACAAACCGAACGAGCGTGACTTATAGTTACCACCAACATTTACATAATGCATTGAAAAAACGTTCGGAACAATGAATTACTAGAAATATTTGCTCACAATTTACATATCATATTACGTATTGCATGGTAAACAGAAATTTTTCAGTCAGTCACAGCCACCACTCTTTTCTTGCAAAAAATAATTTCTTTAAAGAATCTGAGAATCAAAGCTTCAGGACTGCATAATTCATTTTTGTGTATGTATTGAAAGAAGCGTCCAGTTACTTGGGTAGATGGACGTGTTTTACTGATGAGAAGAATACCACTAACACATAATTTCACAAAACTGCCGAACCTGCCATCCATCGTGCAAAAAGTTCATTGACATAATATCGGAAAATTACGACAAAGACACGTGTGAAAAGGAAAACAGCATTTTCGTATGCTAAATTAAATACCTTTAAATGAGGTATCTGCACCAATTTTCAGCACACTATTTTGTATGTATGGGGCACGTGGAAATATGAGGGGTTTTTTTTCATAATTAACGATTCTTGTGTTGCGGACGAAAACACAATTTCGCTCGTTCAAAAATTGATGTGGAGAAAAATACCATGAAATTCCTGAAACGTCTTTCAAAATTATTTTTCACATCTTCCCAATAGGGCAAGCAACTTTTCTCTTTCTACAGGAAAAGATGCTTGTCAAGATGCCAACACTTTTCCAGCTAAATGATGCATCAAGATGACATTTTTCCAGTAAAATGATTAACACATGCAGTCCACATGGTACAACAGGAAACATGATTCATCGAAACAGATGACCTTCCTCCAATCATTCAGGATCCAGTTTTGATGTTCGCGTGCCGATTGTAGGCGCATTTGACAGTGAACCGAGGTTAACATGGGCACTTAAAGTGGCCTGCGACTGTGCGGGCCAATTTGCAGCAGATTTCGATGTAGTGTGTGTTGTGACAGATTGCTCCCGTTACCAGGATTCAAGTTACCGGCGGGTTGAGCCACTATACCTTTTCTGTGGGACCGTATAATACGGAATAGCCTTCTGTTGGATTGTACCCTTGCTGTCTCGGAAATTCTTTGACTCAGTCGTATACGATATACTAGAAATGGTTTAGATTTTAACGGCATATGGGTGGCGCCACCTTCTGAGATTTTCGGCACAGAAAAACTACTTCCCTTGCAACTGAGACTTAGAATTCTGAATAAATGTCAGATTTCAGTTATTCGAAACATTTAATTCTTCCTCCTTCTCGCGACAGCTGTTCTAATCCAGAAACGGATCCAGGCCAGTAATAATGAGTTCCGGTAACATAGCAAAATTTAATGAAGAATGAACCATTTGAAATGCATGGCAGTCACACAAGCCGATCATTTTTGTCGTAATGTTGCAGTATTTTAGCATTACTCATGAAGACATCTCTTCAGAGAACTTGAAAATTACATTGCTCAGGAACTGAATTTTAAAATGCAACAGCACTTATCCTCATTGCTGATTTTGTTTTGTGCAAATCTAACCACCAAATTTGTAATGTTTCATAATAACATATTATATTAATATTTTGATTTTTGATTTTCTGTGTTTGCAGCTCGCTCCTGAGGGAATAGAAATTTAATTCCTTCCCCTACTCTGTCCATGTCATGTTATATCAGGAAGGTTTCTAACAGAACACTTAAACTTCAAACATCTCGTTGTTTGAGCATTGTACTGAAAGAAACACTACAGTATTCATGTACCAATGCCGCATGCGGCAATCTGACTGGTTATACTTCCAACTGCGGCACTCTTGCTTCGATTTGCATGTTTACTTTTTTTTTTTTTTTTTTTTTTTTGATTGGAGGTTTAACGACCACCGTGAGCAACTCAATGGGCTATAAGCAGTCGCCCGTCCCTAATTTAGGGTCACTGGTTCCAGGGAAGGGAGAGAGCCAGTGCCGTAAGACAAACACAACATCCATGCCTGACCGGGATTCGAACCCGGACCCCTTACGGACGAATGATCAGAGGCCAACGCCTTTGACCACTGCGCCACCGGGGCGGCCATGTTTACTTGTCAGAGGTGTAACGTACCAGGAGATGTGACGTACCTGCCAGAAGGACGCACACGACATAAAGGCAGATAGCAATTAGAATCAATGTCCGCGTAGCTTAATTGGTAGAGCAACTTATTCCGGAATGAGTGGACCCGGGTTCGAACCCCGGCGCGGATAAAAATGACGGAGAAATTCACTTCGTTATAATGGCGCCCGAACTATCCGGATGACCCGACCGTTCACAATCTCGCAATGGTGTGATGTTATTTCCATACCGCGAGATAGGAAAAATAAGAGCAGCACTTCGAAAAAGAAAAAAAAGTAAATGGGAGATGATGTAACGTACCAGGAGATGTGACGTACCTGCCAGAAGGACGCACACGACATAAAGGCAGATAGGAATCAGAATAAAATGTCCGCGTAGCTTAATTGGTAGAGCAACTTATTCCGGAATGAGTGGACCCGGGTTCGAATCCCGGCGTAGACCAAAAATGACGGAGAAAACCACTTCGTTATAGAGGTATCATGCTGCCATCTATTGACCGCTCGGAAAGAAACTTCGCGTGAGTTGTGTAATACTCCCGTATTGTTATTATTTTTGTGTGGCCCTTAAACTGATTTTTATTAGTGCTAATTGTGTCCCTACTCCAAATTAATTATTATAACGGAAAGGTTTTGTTTCCTCCTGAATGGGAAAGTGCCTGTTTGGCAGAATAAATCAATCGATTACATGCCATGGAAGAACTGTCTAATGATGCGAATCAAAACCTGTCGGCAGTGTTTCGATGAATGACAATGCGTCGGAAAACATATTCTAGAATATGGCCTGCCAAATGAATTTTTGATTTCCCCCTATTGATTTGCTTTTGAAGGAACACAAATTAGTTATCTATAATACTGATACCAGTCGCGAACTGCCTCAATGGACGTAGTAACTTCACCCTATGACGATTCTTCGATTACCTGAAACGTGATTACTCTGACACCTAATTGTCCACAACGATGAGACCTATCTACTCTGAGAGTCATTGGATGACCTTCTAAACATGTTCTACTGGTTGGTATCAATCGCTGTCGCTCACACCACGAAACACGTCTCCTCATCATGGGCTACTTCTTGGAAAAAGCGCTTCAATTTCACTTGGTAAAAACGCACGGAGAAAGAACAACAACAGAAAAACATAAAGCAGCACTTACATAATCAGGAGCAACAGAAGTAAGCGAACAGACTGCATGCACGGAGCAAGCTGCAGTGACGTAACGTAGTTACCAGCCTCGGCGGCGAAGCAGCGGAAGGGCCACATTTCGGCACTTGCTCTGTTGTAGCAGACGACGCACGCCAGATACGAAGTATAGCCGAACAAACCTTAGGTAAAACAATACACTAGAATGATTACGCTATAAAGAGGAATATGATCACTATGGTACCACTTTTCAAGTATACGGGAACACAGATCATCCTTTCCTGAAACGTGCTTCTTCCGACACCTCAGTTGACCAAAACGATAATACAACGAGTCATTGTGTGACCGCCTGAACATCATGATATTGGTAGCAATCCTTGGCTTTCACATCACGAAAGACACGTAGCCTCATCCCTACCAATTTCAATGAAGAATCTCGTCCAGTTCCACATTCTTACAACACAGTAGAAAAGTAGTCTGTAACAAAAAAAAACTCAGTGGCTCCAGCTACAAAACACACATTCAACAAACACACTAGAACTATACTCGGGGCAAAGCTAACCTGACTATGCAGTTAAAGTTACGGAGTGTGTACTTCCACTGCATAATTACAGTTCCAGTTTAAAAACTCCTGTTCAAGCTCGAATCGAGACCTAAAAAAGTGCATGGATATATAGATGTTCTAAATGGCGTACGTACATAAAATAAAAGAAAAGATCTCAGTTTTTAGTCGTGTTTCTAAAAAATACAAATTTTCGCATTTTGGCGACGTCATTGTCACTTCTGTTTTGCTTCAGAGAGGCTATACAGTATACACTGTTGATATTTTCTGCGACCTGGAGAGAATTAAATTAGCCTGAAGGTAAGGGGGAGATAATGATTTGGTCTTTTCTTCGTGGTTACTGTTTTAAAATACTCATTCAGAAATCGTTTGTCTGGTGGTCGGCAAGGTTCCGAAGGTGTGGGGTTGGAAGTGCAACATCGTGATGGAACACGGGAAGTTTACTTTTGCCATGCCCTAACGTATCCTCAGTGCGAAGAGTCCACGACACATGATACCTTATTACTGCGCGGAGAAATTCTGAAACACAAAAGATATCTTCTAGGTAAATCGGTTTCACAGCATTAGCAGTATAGTCAGGTTGGCTTTGCCCCGAGTATAGGCCTACTAAGCTCGCCAAGGAAAGAGCGGACGTGTTGCCATCTATCGGCCCACCTGGAATCACAATAAATAAAAATAACGAAAAGCGGACCGTCTGACATCCCCGCATTCATTTGAATAAACGTTAAAACTAATTAAACACAACGTACCTTCCTAAAAAAGAAAAACAATTTCAGATTGTCCCAATAGATAACGAAAAGTTAAGAAAACAGACTGTTGAAACGAAATTTCTTCCAGTTCGAACATGTCCTGCAAAAATCACTCAGTATTTACAGCGGCATACTTTCTTTTTCAACTTCTAGTGTGCCCTTTTTATTTTATTTGTTTATTTTTGTCTCTTCAATGCAGGTTGGATTTTCATTTTTCAGCAGCTTTTTTTTCATGAGCATTTATTCGGTACAATGTTTGGCGTGTTCTGAGGATTAAAAACTACCATTTAGCACACCTCTGTTTAAAAAATGCTAGTTTGGCTTCTCAGTTGAAACCAATGAATTATAGTCAAATTTAATAACACAGTAAAGCGCTGATTATCGGAGGTCCTCCGTATTACATACAAATTTTATTTTTTTTAAATTGTCAAGGCACGTGGATTCGTAAGATAACAGAAGATATTACTGCGTACAGCAGTATTGCACCATTCTTCTAGCAGAACTTATTTGCCATCGCTGTTACAATTTTCCATTCTGCCACCCTTGTGCGCAGTCAAGTGTAGTACGAATTTCATTTTGCTTGGAACTTCACTGTCCTGGGTGGTGTAATGGTTAGCATACTCGACCAGTAATCGGCAGATGCGGGGATCGATTCCCGCTCCAGGACGATGATATTTTCAAGTATTCAGAGAAGTGTTACGGATGACCAGTGGGTTGTACAAGCAAATTCAGTTTGCTTTGCTTGAAATCCGTAATAGCTGTAGAAATATTACTTAAATTCGGAGAAAGTTAAGATGGGGTTGATTACATTGAAGTTTTACAAATTAGTGGACGTACATGTACAATAAGACAAAAAATAATGCTACATAGAAAAGAAGCAAAAAACACGGACTTTTGTGTCTAAATAAAGTTTAAAATGTTCAGTTTTGTGCTTACATACTACAACAACGTTTATCTTCCTTTTAATAGATCTTTTAATGTATTTAACCAAATAAAACGCAATTTGGATTAACTGTGTTTGAATTATCTGGCCTCTAGCGTCACCCAGTTACCACGGATAACTGACTTTTCAGTGTACATACAAAATCTAATGCTAATAAGTTCCCTAACTATATCCTTTCAAAATACAGATAACAGTTTCTAGGCATATTTTGAATGCTTTGAGAAACGAATGGAAATTGAGTTCCTTTTATGAAGATACAAAATAATTACTGTATCAATGACTTTGAAGTTTTGCTTCTAAGGTAACCTTACCTCTTTCTTCCACAGTATGTTAAAGCCCTTTCAAACCTTCCTTAAATGATCTCTATTTCACAGCTGTTGTATAACAGGAGGGTTATAACTACACCCAAAAACAAATTCGACAGTTTTCTCTTTGCTTCCTAGGGACAAAGCACAGGAATAACTGACAAAAACGAAAGCAAATTCTCATTTTCTGTATGAGGCGCACGCAACGCAAGTACTCCAATAAAAATCCAATCAAAATGTCGAAGTCAAGACTCAAGGTGATCGGTCATTTCATAGGCTGTGACCCAATTGCCTTTTCAACAGACAAATGCGTGTCTGTGTCTCATATCGAAGGGCGATATGCATTCCGAATCTTTTCATAAAAAAACACGTCCGCCAACCAAGATAGCAAGACGCTGCTTTTAATGTACTTCAATTATAAAGGTTCAGGATATGGTAAACTTTCATTTGGAAAAATCATATTGAAATTAATTTTTTCACGAAATGATCGTAGGCTAATTAAAAAACCCACTAAAACAATTATTGAAGGAATTATATTTAGAAGTAATCTACCAAGCCCTACTTTAGTTGCAGGACGTCTTTCTCAGTCGTGGTGTTCCTTTAAAGTTGTATACAGCAGTGCAATGCTATTGTTTATGCATAAATTCCGAATTGGTAGGATCGTTTAAAAACAACCAACTGATGAAGAAATCTAAATAGTTGGTACATACAGACATTTGACGTGGACCAGGAACATGAAACAGAAGTCATCGCTCTTTCCACGTTTATAAATGAGTCACGGAAAAATTCTGATTGGCCGCCACCGGGAATCGAACCCAGAGTCTTCCAGTTTCGCGCCGGATATGCTTCCACTGCACCACAGTGGCCTCGAATTCCTCCAAACTCACATAAACTAACTGCCAAGCTACTTGGCAGGTTGCTTCTCGGAGCCCCGCACAATTCTTGGGATTCACCAAAGATGGTAAGCAGCAACTGAACAAATAATTAGAAAGCGAGTGAATGATAAATACAGACATTGTGCGGGGCTCCAAGAAGCAACCTGCCAAGTAGCTTGGCAGTTAGTATATGTGATTCTGGAGGAATTCAAGGCCGCTATGACGCAGTGGAAGCATATCGAGCCGTAACTGGAAGACCCTGGGTTCGATTCCCGGTGGCAACCAATGAGAATTTTTCCGTGACTCACTTATAAACATGGAAAGAGCGATGACTTCTGTTTCATAATTAGTTGGTTATGAAAGCGTCCTGGCATTGCCGTAAGCATTACGATATCTGTCCCATTTTTGATGCTATGCATTTTCAGGACAGTACAAAAGTAAATCCCAAGTAAAACATTTTGATGTAACAAAAACGGGTAATGATACGTGTTTGTCAAAATCATCGTTGAAATCTGATCGCTCTCCCCCTTGCGGAGCACTGGTCTAAGCGATGGCTTCCGATCATTCGTCCGGAAAGGGGTCCAGGTTCGAATCCCGGTGAGGCATGGATGTTGTGTTTGTCTTACGGCACTTGCTCTCTCCCTTCCCTGGAACCAGTGACCCTAAATTAGGGACGGGCGACTGCTTATAGCCCATTGAGTTGCTCACGGTGGTCGTTAAACCTCCAATAAAAAAAATGGATGCTGTGTTTGCCTTATGGCACTGGCTCTCTCCCTTTCCTCGAACCAGTGGCCCCAAATTAGGGACGGGCGACTGCTTATATCCCACTGGGTTGCTCATGGTGGTCGTTAAACCTTCAATCAAAAAGAAATAAAAATCTGATCACACTGCATGCTGTCCCACGAAGTGACCAACAATAGCTAATTTCATTGTTACTCAACAATATATTTTTCTAAACTATCACCCAACATTATTTCATCCCTTTTTCATAAACGTAACAATATCTCTTTGCAATCTGCGCAAATTACGAGAACCTGGTGTTAAATGTGATAAAAGCCATCACAAACATGGATTTTTGATGCTACGAAAACTGTGCATCGTAGCGAGATTTGTCTTCTTCTCGCCCTCCCCCTCCCTCGAAAAAAAGCAGTTGGGTCACCTGCTATTGACGAATTTTAAAATTATGTTTAACGAGATCGGGTGTAACCTGTAGATATCCCAGACCAAAAGTTACGGATCCCTCTTATTAACACACTTGCAGTTCAGCCATTCTTTCTATCTTGAGCTAATATTTTAGCTTGCGCATGCCCAGATGGAGTTTCTTAGCTACATCAGATTTCATCGAAGTCGGAGTCATTTCTTACGTTCGTCTAAATCTGAATAAATAATAATAAATATTGTTTCTAAAACACTAAACAGGCAAAATACCTACTATAACCGCTCTAATAGTTTAGTAAATATATTTTTTCATTGGATCCCGAATAAGGGTCATTGCTTAGACCGGAAAAACGAAACCGTTCTCGGGTGGTAGCCGCAGTTCGGAGATTAGGCATAAGATAATAGTGTTAGTGCGTAGAGTTTGTACAAAAGCAGAACGAATGTACGAAGCTACGCATAAAGAAAACGGTTGCAGTGATTTCCTCTCTAAATGCTGAATAAAACTCAATATAATAAATCTTTATGTAGAGGATTTTAGGAAAGCAGTGTTTGACCTTTGGTTTTTTTCATTAAGGGTTTAATGACCACCGTGAGCAACTCAACGAGCTACAAGCAGTGGCCCGTCTCTAATTTAGGGCCACTGACTCCATGGAAGAGGGAGAGGCATGTTACTATTGCCTCAGAAGAGCGAAGTTTGTCTTCATTGAAATTTATAAGAAACTATCTTAGAACTTCAATGACTTATGAAAGGTTACTTAATTTGGAATTACTGTTAGAATAGAACATACATTAAGTGGAAATTAAGATTACAACAACTAATGATTTTACTGAAATGAATACAAAATAAAATTAGAATAAACTTGTGCTAATTTTGGAATTTTGTACGCCCTTTTGTATCTTACGTCCAATGGTTGGTGAATACGACATCCAAGCATACGCAATCTTGTATCGAAAAGAAAGGCTCTGTTTTGTAATCCGGATTTCATCCCAACCTCCCGCATATTTCATAACATTGCTCTCATCTCAACGTGATACATTGCAATAAAACTTGCTGTCAATGAAATCGACAGGTTTTCTGTTAGGATTCTGGAGAACAAGTGGAAAAGCCCTCCTTTTCGACATTTGTTTCATTGTACATCCCTGTGGAAGAACCGCGTGATCATGGATTTTACATAAATCCTTAGAAAGACCATATTCAACACTGAAAGAGATCACACTCTGGGAATACAATGATTGGCCTAAAGAGTTCAAGAGAGCATTGATTGGCCAATAAACAAATACATAATTACCCCATCTCTACCCATTATTGCAAATCTTCATCGATAGATCAGTATAATGACTTGGGCCCGTGAATTTTACAATACATTTTTTAATCAAATGATTTATAATATATAAACGTGGCCCCACACATGATTTATAATATATAATATATAAATATATATATTATATATATACAGATGTAGGCTCCTGGGGAGGTCCTACACCAGGAGCCTACATCTGTTATCAGGAATCGATGAAATTGCTGCTCCTTCTTTCGTCGCCAACTCCACTCCTTTCTGAAGCTGTAACTAACCACAGCGCAATAAATCGTCGAAGTCGTGGCGTCAGGGAATGGCGACTGGGCATAAACACACGTTGTTTACATGTTAGCTAAAGTTAGTTTTATTGTTGGCGGCTGTCGATAGTCCTGCAATATGGATTTATTTATGGTGAAACTGAATATATTAGATATGGTTTTATGTTTTGCAGCATACTGTAATCACCAGACTGTCAAAAATCAGTGTTCATTTTATAGATTTCAGAGAAACAAACGAAAACATGTCCTATGGACTAAAATGTCAGTAAATGTGTAGTTTAGCATCTTAAATTATTTGGCTACGTATTTGGAAAAAAATGAGATACACATATATTAAAGTATGTAATTTGATGGCAAATGGTGAAACAAATACATCTGTAAAATGCACTTAAAACTTTTACTGTAAACCAGCTGCGGCAGTCCTAACACAACGCCACGGCGACCACGTAAAGCTTGACTCTGCTGAAACTATGGTCTCGTTCTGGCGGCCATTTTGCTGGTTGAAGAATACAAGAGGAACCGTGTACGTTCTTGCCAGAAAAGCGCTCCATTTAGTACTGCTACGCTACAGAAAATAGCTCATCATTTCTGTCTCAGGTTTTCACGTCAGAATCTGACAATTTCTTGTTTTTTTTTCTCGTATTATTCTTTGATGCGGAATGCATAAACTCACTTCTCCTTCGAGGGTTTTATTTATTTATTTATTTGGTTTTGTTATTAATGTTTGTAATAAAATTTGAATGAACTGCGAGCCACGCCGTCAATACCAGGAGCAAAACTTTCACTTTCCGATGCCATGTAACTTCCGTTAAAGAGAACGCGACATCTACTTTAAAGCTTTTCTAGAAGAAAGAAAGGCATCTGCATTCTTTCTACTTTGTGTCAGGGAGTTATATGCGTAAGAACAAAGCAATTCTTGCCGTGTGTTTGGAAAAACTGCGACAGAAATGAAGAACTATTTTCTGTTAGGTACCGCTACAAATTTGAACTCTTTCCGGGCAAGAACGTACCCGGTTCCTTTTGCAGTCTTCCGCCAGTTAGTTGGCAGCCGGAGCGAGACCTTCTTTTCAACGGAGCCAAGCTTGACGTGTCGCCTCTCCGTTGTGTTGGGCCTGCCGCAGCGGTGTTCACGTCGTCGTACATGGAGCTAAGTTTTACGGTAAAAATATTTAAAATGCATTTTACAGATGAAATGTTTTTCACCATTCACCATCAAATTACATACTTTAACATATAAATTTCTCATTTTTTCTCATTCCTTCCAAATACGTAGCCAAATAATTTAGGACGCTAAACTACACATTTACCCTTATCTTTCACAGAAGCATAAATTTGATCACGTATTTTCTTGCTATGCGGTTAATAATATAATGACTGGATGTGAGAGGACTTCGCAGCATTAGTTTCAAACTGTCAGAAAAAAAGGAAGAAATTGCAATATATGAACACATTTACCCCATCACGCTGATACGTTATGGGAATCATGGAGGAACAGACATTTGTTTATGCCCAGCGCCATCTTGTGAAATTACTCTTCGACGACGTATGAGGCTACTCTTCACGGATAAGTTATTTGAGACACATAATTGCTAACCAATAACAAAATCATTGCATCACCGCGAATCTACATAGTAGTACCTAAAAGTGGCAGTAAACTGTGAGATTCCTGGCAAATATCTACATGTAAGTTTTTCGTTCCACTTTCGCCATAGCCTTGGAATACTGAGTTCAATGGGAATCCTTGACATTCAGCCTGCCTTACCTGGAAGGTATCAATCTACTTCAGTATATGTAATTATTAGTAAGGATGTACCGTATTCTCATGGTTATTCATGTAGCCAGCATTTCAGAAAACTTGAAAATTACATTTGCCCTGGAGTGCATATTGAAACCGCACTTCTTGATTAGCAATCAAGCATGTTATCCGTTACACCAATTATGTATGATGTTCTATGAAGCACTCCAACTTAAAAGACCTACAAACCTCCCCGGATGTGAGAAAAGGTCGTTGGGACACTACGATGAAGCTTACAATTGTTGCATCGACTAGCGCAAATCTGAAATGTTCTCAGATTCCTGATTACATCTGCTTAGCTTCAGATGCTTGGAACTTCCTTGTCTGGGGTGGTGTAACGGATAGTATGCTCAACCAGAAATCGGGAGGTGCTGTTGCGATTCCCGCTCCAGGGCAATGTAATTTGCAAGTTTTCTGAAAGAGAGGCTACATGGATAACAGTGAAAATACGGCACATTAGTACCAATCATTACATTTGCATCGCGTTCCATGTGTTTGCGAAGAAGTATTTCTTCGGGGACATTCGTTTCCTATTTATGTATGATCCTCTTCACTATGTTATGTAGCATTCATAAGAAACGAAATATCGTCGTTTCTTCACAAGAAATGCCTTTCTGGACCTGTAACACAAAATGTGACCTTTAACAGCCATTTCAGAAAGGAAACCAACAAAACCGTGTGCCTCCGTAACGGGTTTAAACCCAACGAGGGTGGCGACATCTACTGTCGTCCCTGGAAGGTTCAAGTAACGGGGTAGTTTCTGTACCTCTGTTTTTGCCCATTCTCTCAGTTTCTGCAAATTCTGTTCTTTGCTGTACGGTCTTAAATGTTTCTGATATACACACATTTCCGACGAATTTATGAAGAGAATGTAAAAGCATGGGCAGTTCCTGATCGTCTTTGAGCATCTGTTGACCGTCCCAACAGAACTACTGGAGTATGTGTCATTTATATCACGTTACTTTTCAAAATTTTGTTGTCTGCTGTGTGCTGCCATTTGTTGCTGTTTTTTCAGTTTGAAATACTATTTGGATTGTATTTTTACATTTCGAATATATTTATATTTTGATTGTGTTGATTTGCTCATTTTCAAATGAGCTTCATGTACATCAAGATCTCCTTGGATTATGGTTTTCGCAGGATGTCTTTTCAAATAAAATATACTTTTCTGCAAATATGTCCTTCTGAATAATGGGTGTACCCGAATTTTGCATTTTTACTTTGATTCTAGGGTTGTATGAGCGCAGTTTTTTTGCAAAGAAATCGATATTGATTCTTTTAAATTTCCTCAGAGACTGAATTAGTAGCATTGCAAAATACACCGCTGAGACATTATATTATGACCACCTACCCAATAAGCTGAAAGACTCCCTTTAGCCTGCAAAACAGCTGCCACACGGCGAGGCATTGATTCGATGAGGTGGCGACAGGTATCCTGGGATATCTGTTGCCATAATGTCAACAGCACATCCTCCAGTTCCCATACATTTCGGGGAGGTGGTGATTTAGCGCGAATCCGCTCTTCCAAGTCGAACAACAAATGTTCGATTGAGTTCATGTCAGGTGAATTTGGAGGTCATGGCATTAACAGAAACTCACCCGCATGTTCCTCAAACCACTCCTTGACTATTCTGGCAGTGTGGCATGGCGCATTATCCTGTTGGTAATGGTCATGACCAGCAGGGAACACAGTTGCCATGAATGTGTGAACTTGGTGCATTTTGAATGGTCCCTAACAGTTCATCCAGGTGCCATAGCTTTCGTTGGTATTCGGCGTACCAGCGATCGGTCGTCTAGTGATATCCTAGGAATATTCATTCGTCAGCCCAGCCTATTTTCTTCCAATTATCTACGGTCCAATTCCGCTGACCGTTGGGCCATTTCATGCGTTGTTGGCGATGACGCACAGTGAACAGTTGGTACAGTGTACCCAGTTGGATCTTCGGCTACGGGGACCCATGAACAGAAGGCTGTGATAAACTGTGTGCTGTGACACATTGCCCTGATCACCACTGTTGTAGCTGCAGGTGATTTGTCGCACTCTGGCCTTGTGGTCGCTGTGAAAAATGCGTGACAGTCTCCGCTCCCCTCTGGCATCAATGACCTGCGGACGACACACGGCTGGACGAGGGTTCGCTGTTTGGCCGTCTGTGTTCTACTTTACATACGTACTCAGTACAGCGGCACGTGAGAAACCCACACGCTGCTCCGTTTGCGGGATCGTAGTTTGTCCTTTATCAAACTTGGATAAATCGGAAGCGTTTCCCATTATGGCTCAGAACACTCTACTAACCGAAAGCAGTTCTTCTAGTATATATATATATATATGTGTGTGAACTTCACCTGCGCCACCCGCGCTCATTTCTCTAGGCTGGAGCTGGTCATAATGGACTGTCTCATCGATTTAAAACCACAAAGATATCTGCGGCGAGACAATGTTAGTGAAATCCTTTTTAGGGTATCCACAGCCTAGCATTGGTTAACTACATCGGGGCGCCGAAGGTAAAAGTAAATCGTGTTTCTGATTTTCAAGAGGACAGCATAATTGTTTTGAGGTAATAACACCAACACAAATAGTTGCAACTATGTCGAATGTTATAAAGTAGAAAGAGAAAAGATGCTTGTCCTTTTGGAAAGATGTGAAAAATAATTTTGAAAGACGTATCAGAAATTTCATGTAATCTTTTCTCCACATCTACTATTAAATGATTGAAATTTTGCTTTCGTTCGTAACGCATGAATAAGTTTTTGTCTATAACAAAAATTCAGATTTCCTTGTGCTCCATACATACAAAAGAGAGTGCTAAAAGTGATGTGCAGATTTCCCGTTTCCATTTGTTTACGCTTTCCAAACGTAGGTTGAAGAAGCGTATATGCTCCAGCTTTGTCCGTCCGTTTGTCCGAACGATAACTGGCGTAAAAATGGTTCGATTTCGATGAAAGTTTAGTATGTGGTGTTCTATTTCGATGAAAGTTTAGTATGTTCTAAAACATAACCATAATTGTATTTACCCTATTGAAAACGGAACAAATGGGGTCAAAGGTCACGACGTACGAGCGGGATCATTCAATTTTCCTTATGCGTCATAACTTGCGTAAACATGGTTCGAATGGTTCGATTTCAATGAAAGTTTATTATGTGATAGGGGACCACCTGGGGACGAACCCTGTTGAAAATGGGACAAGTGGGGTCAAAGGTCATGACGTAGGAGCGGGATCATTCCATTGCCCTTATGCGTCATAACTTGCGTAAATATTGTTCGATTTCAATGAAATTTTACTATGTGGTAGGGGACCGCCTGGGGACGAACCCTATTCAAAATGGGTGAAGTGGGGTCAAAGGTAAGGACATAAGAGTGGGATGCATTCCATTGCCCTTATGCGTCATAACGTGCGTAAAAATTGGTTCAATTTCGATGAAATTTCAGTTTGTGGTAAGGGACCACCTGGGGACGAACCCTATTGAAAATGGACGAAATGGGGTCAAAGGTCAGGACATAGGATTGCGATCCATTCCATCGACCTCATCCCATATTATTAAGGTGGACGTCAAGTAATTTTGCTTCCTATACGTCCAATGGAAAAACTTTTGTACACATTTCCTTCACAATTAATGTGTTCCCAAGGATGAAAATTTGAACATCGATTAAAATAACTTCATATTATAACTTGGTATACTTAATATTTTCTAAACAATAACCATAATTGTATTAAAAATCAATAACTTTTCCTTTGGTGGTGTTGAAACCAGAAAAAGGATGGCGCGACCTGTAGTTTGATGACGTCAGTAGACAAACAAATTTTTTATTGCATAATTATGGTTATGTTTTAGAAAACATTAGGTATTCAAAGTTATAAAATGAAGCTATTTCAATCGATGTTCAAATTTTCATCCTTGTGAACGCATTAATTGTCCAGAAAAAAGATGGCGCGGCCTGTATTTTCATGATGTCAGTAGACAAACAAATGTTAGATTGCCTAATTATCGTTATGTTTTAGAAAATATTAAGTATTCCAAGTTACAAAATGAAGGTATTTTAATCAATGTTTAAATTCGCATCCTTGGGAACGCATTAATTGGGCAGAAAATGGTACAGAAATTTTTCCATTCGAAATACAGGAAGCAAAATTACTTGACGTTCACCTTAAAGGAGCAATTCTTGTATGTATGTAAATTTTATTTTGAAAACGGCTCTAAGGATTTTGATGAAAGTCGTTAACCTACCGTTTTCTGGTACTAGATATCGATTTAGCTTGATCTCGACTTTAGGAAAATTCGTTTAGTGGGTTAAATAACCACCCCAAATCACCACGTTTTTAGTGCAGTGTCATCGCGTAGTCCCATTAGATGTTGGCGCGCGGTCACGCCACCTGTCTCACTACATCACGCGTTGTGTGTGGATCCTAATAAAGTTTTATGACGTCACACTCTTGCGAGCAGATGGTCGCGATTCCCATCTGCCTCATTACGTCACGCGTTGTGTGCGTATGTTCGTCCGCACCATAACTCGCGAAAATATCGTTCAATTTCGATGAAATTTTAGTATGTGGTAGGGGAACACTGGGAAGGAACCCTATTGAAAGTGAACGAAATGGCGTCAAAGGTCAGGACATAGGAGTGGGATCCATTCCACTGTTCTTAGGCGTCATTACTAACGTAAAAAAAGGTTCGATTTCGAATAAAGTTTAGTATGTGGTAGAGGACCACCTGGGGACAAACCTTATTAAAATTGGCGAAATGGGGGTCAAAGGTCAGGACATAGGAGCGTAAAAACTTCCATCGCCATTATGCGTCATAACTTACGTAAAAATGTTTCGTTATGGATGAAATGTTTGTATGTTGTAGGGACCTGCCTGGGGACGAATCCTTTTGAAAATGGGCGAAATGGGGTAAAAGGTTAAGAAAAAAAAGCGGGATCTATTCCATAGCCCTTATGCATCATAAAACACGTAAAATTGTTTCGATTGCGACAAAACTTTATCATGTTGTTTCGGAGGTATACTGAACCAGTTCTATTAAATATCATCGAAATGGGATCAAAGGTCAGGGCACAGGAGTGATATTTATTCCACAGCCATTTTCCTCATAACTTGGGTAATAACTTGAGTAATGATTTCTAGTATGTTGGAAAGCGTATCAAAATCAATGCATTGCATGATTTTACTAACTTGTTTAATTTAGCATACGAAAATGGACTTTGCCTTTTCACGAGTGTGTGTCTTTGTCAGAATACACGATGGATGGATGACAGGTCCGCAATTTTGTGAAATGTTCTGGTTTCACCAGCATATGATAAGCATTAAGAAACCCAGTTACAAAAATGGAGTAAGTGAATTTTCCCAAATATTTTAATAAAATTATTTTTTACAAGAAAGTAGCGGTTTTTAACTGACTAAAAAGTTTCAGATTACCCTTCAATAAGTATTATGATATTTAAACTCTGATCAAATGATCATGATCATATGTAGAGGATTTTAGGAAGGTAGTGTCTGACCCCAGGTCTTAAACAACCTTTAGAAATAGGAAGCTAGGAGATTTGGGCTAGAGTGCCTGATAGGAAAGTGACATGGAACCGAAGTAGGAAGGGGGAGTAAGACGCCCTTATTTATTACCGGGAGGCCAGTACCCGGGGTCCGACGGCTTAACTAGCCCATCCGACGCACGGCGGATGTTTAGTGGATCGACCGTTCGTACCTGCCTGGGATCGAACCTGAGGTCCTTTCCGCGTCAGTCACGAACGTTGCCCACTAGGCCACCCGCGGGCTATTTCAACTCTTAGAAAATATTTCAAGCAATTAATTTTCGGAACGTATTTTCCATTTCTTATGAAAATGGAGAGTTTAACTATAAGCTACGCCGGTCCGCTTTCTTCTGCGAAAAGGTACCTAGTGAACGTAGAACCTGCGTAATATCGATCTACATATCTTCGAGCGCTTAGCAAGCACTGTTTAACTTGGGCGAAATCTTCTCTTGAAGTTTATACACGATGTATTGATGTATGTAAAGATGCATTCATCTTTACATACATTGCCCAAGTTAAATACACTGGTCTGAAAAAATTAAGGACGAAGAGGAGAAATTAGCATAACAGCGGAACGAGCAGGCAGAACGTACCGAAAGACCACTCAGGAGATAGACTAGGGTCCGGTACGTTAGAGCACGCGCATATATGCAGCATGACGAGGGAGGGGGTCGGAAGTGTATAAAGCACACGGGCGGTGTACGCTCAGCAATTCGGTGAAAGCTGTTGGACGGTGTACATCAGCTTGAACGACGTCGACTTGCTGCCACCGTGTGATATGGCCAACAGGCAATCCAGTAGACGACATCTGGATGAATTTACCCCAGGTCGCGTCATTGGGAAGTTGGAAGAAGGCCGAAGTGTGACTAGTGTGGCCGAGGAGTTCGGGATCGCTCACAGCATCGTTTCATGAGCTTGGAGAGCATTTCAAGCGACAGGAACAGCTGTCAGATTGTTTAGCAGTGGTTGTGCACGAGCAACCATGGCGGCCGACGACCGGTATATTGTCCTACAGGCGAGAAGAGACAGACCGCAGACCGCGGAATAAATCGCAAGGCACATGCAACAGACAACTGGACGTCCGTTATCGCGTTTTACCGTAGCCAGGAGGCTGCACAAAGGTGGTCTATATAAAGGACGACCAGTACGGTGTGTGCCATTAACTCTTGCTCATCGGAGACGGCGGTTTCTGAGGTGCCAGGAACACAAGAACTGGACACATCAGCAATGGGGTCGAGTTCGCTTTACGGATGAGATCCGATTTAGTCTGACGAGCGGTTCTGGACGTAAACACATCTGGAGAGAGCAGTGAACACGCAATAACACCTCCAACATCATCGAAAGGGACCGGTTTGGAGGGGGCAGGGTTCTCGTTTGGGGCGGTGTCATGCTTGGTAGCCGTACTGACTTCCACATCTTCCAAGAATGTTCAGTCACTGGTGTCCGCTATTGTACTTATGTTCTCCTGCCTCACGTGCATCTGTTTAGAGGAGCTGTGGGTCCTGAGTTCCTTTTCATGGACAACAACGCTACACCTCATCGTACAGTGGCTGTCGCAGAGCTATTGGAGAGTGAAATTATTCAACGCATGGATTGGCCCGCAAGGTCCCCGGACCTAAATCCAATCGAACACGTGAGGGACCTCATCGGGAGACGCTTGGCAGCACGTCACCAGCCACCAGCAACGATTCCGCAGCTGCGACTGGCGCTGCAAGAGGAATGGGCCGTGATACCTCAACACTTCCTTGACAACCTCGTCCTCAGCATGGACAGACATTGTAAATCCTGCAACGCAGTCAGGGGGATCATATCCCCTACTAAAGACTAGATTTTTCTTGGCAGCCGCCTGTCACATGGACGTTTCTGTCTTCTGTCCAATTGTGCTCGAAGCTAAATTTTCAATAAAGTGCCTTTGTATCCTTTGTATTCCTTGTTTGGACGGTTTTTCTCATTTGTCCCATATTCTTACATCTTGGGGATCTTATGGTATGATTTGAGTCGATGTGGAGCACGTCTGCACGACGTTACATTCGAAAACCCGTCTCGTCCTTAATTCTTGCACGCCAGTGTAGTACTTGCATTAAACTTGTATAATGCATTTTGAAATTTTGCCAAAAGACGAATATTAAGTGTTGGACTTTTGTTAGACGATGTGCTAGCAGCACCCGGGAATTCAGTGTCATCCTTCTCGCTCTTCTCTATCGCAGAATTCGTTTCACGAAAAGCAAATGCTTTGTGTAGATTACCGGAACCTATATAACATGCAGTACAGAAGCAAAACAGTTTGTGCACCTATTTAGCATTGCTTAAAATTTACACTGCGGCCATGTAAAGCTGCATAGAGTCCAGGATATGTCCACTGATATGTCTTGAATATAGGAAATACAAATATTTTCACTGGTATGTCTTACCAGTGCCCATGTTGGAGCTTCCACAAACCCGAACTGCATATTCTTGTGCCTCAAAATGCCTTCCATTGGGTACATTTTACTCGAGGTTGGAGGGCATTGGTGAACATACATGTCACCATAGTGTTCCTCAAAACAGTTCTGAATTATACGGCCCTTATGCCGAGGCTCGCTGGCCTATTGGAACATTCCATCTTGATGTGGAAACACTCTGCATAAACGGATCCAACTGGTCTGTAATGATCGAATGATATGAGGTTGTGTTCAGAGGACCACACGCCGCTATCAAGCGAATGAGAGTGTCTCAGAAAAAATCATCCAGAGCGTTACAACCCTGTCACCTACCTGTATCTCTGCGGTCACGGTCTCTTGCACCATGTTCTGCGCAGCTGTTTACTTAACACCCCACTTTCAACCCTTTCGCTGAAATAAGATATGTTTGGATTTTCATTCCAATAGATTACAGTTTTCAATCTGTAATATGTTTGCTTATTTATATTTTGTTCCTTTGGTCATCGCGGAAAACGCCATAGCTACTTGAAGCCATTCGGCTCTTGCACCATTGAGCTTCTTCTACTTACCTCTGTTAGTCGTACTTCTGTCAAAGCGTACCTGCACTTGATCAAGCTTTCTTTCCTCATACTGAACAGTTGATTCACCTAAGCGTAGTGCTCGAGCTGATGTATAAAATCACTGCGGCAAAAGAGCTCCATCTTTGAAGAGTGACTTCTCTTTCCGTACGCACCTTGTCATCTCGAGGTCGGTTTTGTCCTGCCGCCTCAGCATGTCAGCAGGCTTAAAGAAGACGACATGCGGAGAGCCGTTAATCGTACTTACGTCAACAGAATAACGTAAGGACGGCCAACAGTAAAGAGAAACTATAGGTCCGGATGATGGACCTACCGTTTCTATTGATTTAAGACGTGACCCTGCGTCCACTTATGCGCAGGCTGTGACTCATATTCAGTTTGTCCAGGATTCCTCCATGGAATTATCTACTTTGACTGACAGAAATCGTGCGAACCTTACTGGCTGAATCTGCTCTATCATAAAAGCGGACAGTGAACGTTCATTGGTTTTTCAGAATCTGACGGAAATAGCTCTCACGACATATTTGAATGGGTTGGGTCAGCCTCCTCGACCGAACCCAGTTAGAAAATTTCTCGTTCATTCGATAGCACAGTGGTATATCTGAACACCTATCGTATCAACCCCGTGGCGCAGTGCTGTAAGCACTAGCTTCTGACAGTTCGTTCGATGTGGTTCTGGTTCAAGCCAGGATAAGGAATGGGTTTTGTGTGTCTCGAGGCCGTGCCTCGTAATCTTCGCGGGACCAGAGCTACTAAATTAGGAACTGACGACTGCTTATAACAAGAGTTTCTCTCTGTGGTGAAACTCCAAAAAACTAAAAACTCATCGTGCGAAAGATGAAATGTTGATGCGAGTACTGGATATTCAGGGTGCTCATCTTATCACCAAGCATTTGCCTAATCGCCTAGTTGCAGTTTTCTTTTCCAATGTACCACCGGAAATGTCCAAACAGATGCTTATTGATAGTTGGCTATGAAATTCGTCTCATTGCGAAAACAAATGACGTAAAGCACGTTGAAACGAGTTAAAAATTTTAGACTCATATACTGCAAATGTACTTCACCAACTCAAAATTTCTTATATGCTATTTATAGCTTATTAATGCAGTGTTCTGATATCAGAATGAATCCCTAAGATGTGTTATAAATGAAGAGATAAAATTTTACCATAGAGTCATTCAGTTCGAATGTCTTAACTCACTTGAGCCTTTCAGAATTATTGTATAAGAACTTAAGGAGCTTTTTAAAACATCTATGAATAGAAAAACTGCCATCAGAAAAAGAAGCCTAAAAAACCTGCGTTGCTTTTCCCTTTAAGGCTTACTACTATGAAATTTAGGCAAATGTTTTATCGTTGAATCTTGGGCAGCGGGTGGCCTAGTGGTCAGCGTTCGTGACTGCCATGGAGATAACCACAGGTTCGATCCTGGGCAGGTACGAACCTTCGAACCACTAAATACCAGCCGCGCGTAGGATGGGCACGTTAAGCAGTCGGACCCGGGGTACTGGCCCCTGATAATAAATAAGGGCGTCTTCCTTCCCCTTTCTACCTCGCTTCCGTGTCACTTTCCTATCGGGCACTCTGACCCAAATCTACTAGCTTCCTATTTCTAAGTGTTGTTTAAGACCTGGGGTCAGACACTCCCTTCCTAAAATCCTCTACATATGATCTGATCTATCGTTGAATCTGAATGGAATTTTCAGGAAGTTGAAATGATGTATTTCCATAGTTCCTAGAAAACTCATAAACTTAAATCAGTTCAGCATATAAAATATAGTTACAAAAATGTAATAAATTTACGGACCTTACACATTTTGGCCTCGAGACTTTCCTCAAAGACACTGTTTAAGTGATGATTTCCGTTACATGGCATTGTAACTTTTGATTAAAATCAATTTCTGAAAGATTCCTTCACGTCTAAAGTGTGTCTGTGATGTTGATAATTACACTGCTGGACAATTGCTAAGGACGGACCATAAACGGCTATATAGCGCATAAAAAAGTAAGTGTGGTTGGATGCCAAGTGAAATAAAATACTGTCAGAATGCCAGGACATTACAAGAAAGACAATTTATTGTGCTCTGAAATCCAGAAGGCTTTGGAACGTGTTCAAGGGACAAACAGGCCATTTTGTGCAGCATACGTAAACGTGAAAAAAATGCAATTACCGTCCGCAGACGTTCCGGCGTAAGATGTCAATACGGGATATGGCCACCATGGAGGGCGATGCAAGATTCCACACGTCGTGTCATGCTTTGCACAACATTATCAAGCAGCTGTTGGGGTAATTTATCCCATTCCTCAGTCAGTGCACGGATGAGGGTGTCCTTGTTTATTGGAGGGCATTTGCGACCAGCAAGACTCCTCCCCAAAGCATCCCACACATTTTCAATGGGATTCAGATCTGGAGAACGTGCTGGCCATACGAGGCGTTGAATATCCTCGCTCTCAAGACCCTCCTGGACAGCGACTGTTCGATGATATGTTGCGTTGTCGTCCATGAAAATGAATCTATCACCTACAGCACCACGGAACATGTAAACACGAGGTAGCAGAACATCATTAATGTATCGTTGGCTAGTCATAGTCCCAGTTGGAAGCACATAAAGGGACGTACGGCAATTGATCATGATACCAGCCCATACCATGACACTACATGTCGGATATCGGTCCCTTTCCTGTATGTTTGCTGGACAATATGCAGTACCACTATCACGCCAGATCAGTTGTCGTCGACAATCAGACGATTGACTGTATCTACTCTCATCTGAGAAGAGGACAGCAGACCAGTCGTTATCAGTCCAATTGCGATGTTGATGGCACCATTGCAAACAGGTGGTACGGTGACGTCTGGACAATGGGATGCACACAACAGGACTGCGGGCGTATAGTCCTCCTTCATGCAAACGTCTGGCGACAGGTTTTCGGGAGATCCGCTTGCCAGTAGCAGCCATAAACTGATTTGCTAACCTCACTAGCTGTGCTGCGCCGGTGTCTTTTTGTTGATAGCACTATGCACCGATCTTCTGCGGGTGTCGTACTGCGAACACGACCTCCCCTGTGACGTTTGCTACACTCTCCATTTGTTTGAAATGATTTCCAAAGCCTTGAAACAACACTGTGGCTGACGTCGAACTCCCTGGCAACATATGTTATTTTTCGCCCTTCTTCAATCTTGCCAATAATACGGCTACACGTAAAATCATCTAGGTGATGTCGGAAAGACATACTGAAAATTGCAAGTTCGTCAATCGATTCTTTCCCTTTCAACTTTGCGTTTGAACAACAACGGTCAATACGCGTCAAATCCTTTATATCTCTTATCAGCGCTATGACGTCACGAACAAGTTCGGCATTCCAAAATTTGCATACGCACAACACGTCTTACTGTATCCCGCACTTATGCTAATTTCCACATTTTCCTGTCTTCCATTTTATGGTTGCTATCGTTGCTATTGTCATCCGTCCTTAGCAATTGTCCGGCAGTGTATATCATTCTCTTCAAATCAATCAGAATATTGCTTAAGTAGTTTGGAAAGCGTTAGCCACAGAGATTTCATGATAAATGACTCAAATTCTCTCCCGGCATCATTGATGTATTTCAGAGCTTGGTAAATATGTTTGTAGAACTACTACTACAAGATACAGTAGTTGTTATTGCCTATCTGAATATACTTTGCTAATTGAACCAGGTGAAGGCTGCACTTGATGTCAGATTCTATAAATGGCAAACAGGAAGGGCATTGCATTTAATCAGGACATATGAGATCTCATTCTTTTTTGGTCATGAGGGAAATATTTTTGGAGCTTGGCTGGGATATTCTGTCTCACAAGACCTTGCATCTTCAGATTTTCATTTATTCCAGTCTCTGCAGATCTTCCACACATTAGTTCACATACTTCCAGCACTGTTCAAAGATGCCCTTGGCAAGTAACGCACTCTCAAGTTTGCAGATTTCCTTCATTTAAAGATTTCCCCGTTATGGAAAATCTTAGTGGAAAAGCAGCTGGATCTCAATTCAAGATGTGAAAACTGATGAATTAATGAAATTAAAAAAAGACAAACGGAAAGTGCCCTCTTGAAGTCACCTCCTTTATACTTTTATTGCTCTATATGTCTCGTACTGTTCATGTACTACAATACCTTATTTTCGAAAATGCAAGACATTAATGTGCTTGCATTTAGGTTGCGTGGATCGTAAACTTCCCTTCATCTATCCTGAGAAAGGATATTGTGTTTTTATCTTTCCCCTTCTTTGCTACATATATTTCACCTGAATAGTGCCCCTGTTCACTTCCTGAGGTTTTTCTATTCCTCTTATTTCGGATGAATTTGGGATGGTTTTTCTCACACTGCAATTTTAAAATGAGGCAGTTTTTCTAGGGTAAAATTTTCTGGATGTGCGTCATATCTGCTAAAGGAGTGTCTTTTGAGGAATAATTACTTCGTGCCTATTAAGAATTGTGCACAGGAAGCGGATTTAATAGCGGTTTCTTGGGAATATCTTTGGTAGACAAATAAATCCGAGGTGCTGTTATCGGTGGTTTCTTGATTTCTTTGAGTCGTAGTCGTAGCCAGTAAGATTAAATCGAGCATCAGAGTTGAAAATCTTCTCTTTTTCTCATTTTGATTTCCTTTCGAGCATAGCTGACATTTCAACAAAATAATTTTTTATATCTTCATTAGGGTAACTTTTCGTTCATTGGGAAGAGCCTTTTGAGTTCAGTTTCTCATAGATGACATTAGATGTCGCCGCTTGAGCTCGCTGGCCTAACGTTGCAACGAAAAAAGAAACGCACGATATGTTTAGTTCTTTTTCCTTTGAAATCCCGGTTAAAAGGACATTTTGCTTAAAAAAAAGCATAAAGTATTTCTTCTGAAGGAAAATCAACATTTCTTTTCTTTCGAAAGCAACGGGATTAGCTATTCAGTAGGCAGTGAAAGGAGTAATTACCTACAACATAAAAAGATAAAGATACGAGAAACATTGATTTCACAGATGGCAGTAACTATCTCTGGGCCTTCTAATCGTGCTTTGTTGGACCCAAACCCTTTCTGCTGCAGGTAAAGAAACCCACAACTGTAGCGATTTCGTACATGCCCACAATACAGGATAACTGATATCGATAACGCCATAATCGACGGCATAACAACATAGTTAAAAAGTCAGAAGAGACCGGAATATATAATGTAGCTCTTTAAATTATCACTACACATAGTGTTTCGCACAGGGCGCTAATATATACACTGACGGGAAAAAATTCCAACACCACGAAAAAATAGTTGTAGAGGAATGAAATGGCGGCAATACATTTATATAGGTAACATATTTAATCGATTAAGGTTTCAAGATAACAGCTTAATGTAAGCGCAAGAACAGCTATTTTAAATGTGAAATGCTGGTACATTAATAACCGGTGTCACCGCCAGAATGTTGAATGCAAGCACGCAAACGTTCATGCATTGTGTCGTACAGGTGCTGGATGTCAGTTTGTGGGATGGAGTTCCATGCCTATTGCACTTAGTCGGTCAATACAGGGACGGTTAATGCTGGTTGGATTGACGCTGAAGTTGTCGTCCAATGATGTGCTCGATTGGTGAAAGAGCTGGTGATCTAGCAGGCCACTGCAACATGTCGACACTCTGTAGAGCATGTTGGGTTACAACAGAGGTATGCGGGCGAGCGTTATTCTGTTACAAAACACCCCCTGGAATGCTGTTCATGAATAGCAGCACAACATGTTGAATCTCCAGACCGACGTACAACTGTGCTGTCAGGGTGCGTGGGATAACCACGAGAGTGCTCCTGCTGTCATAAGAAATTGCTCCCGAGACCATAACTCCAGGTGTAGGTCCAGTGTGTCTCGGCCGCAGACAGGTTGGTTGCAGGTGCTCACCTGGCCGCCTTCTAACCAACACACGGCCATCACTGGCACCCAGGCAGAACCGGTTTTCATCAGAAAACACAACAAATCTCCACTCCGTCCTCCAATGAGCTCTAGCTAGACACCACTGACGTCGCAAACGGCAGTGGTTTGGAGTAAGTGGAATGCACGCTACAGGGCGTCTGGCTCGGAGCTGTCCTTCAAGTAACCGATTTGTAACTGTTCGTTGTGTCACTGTGGTGGCCACTGAAGCTCGAATGGCTGCCGCAAACGCGGTACGATGCGCCACGGCCATACGCCGTACACGGCGGTCTTCCCTCTCAGTAGTGCCACGTGGCCGGCCGGAACCCGGTCTTCTTGAGGCAGTACCTTCCCTTGACCACCGCTGCCAACAATCATGCACAGTGGCTACATTCCTGCCAAGTCGTTCTGCAATGTTGCGGAAAGGAAATCCACCTTCTCATAGCCCTATTACACTACCTCGTTCAAACTCCGTGAGCTGTTGATAATGGCTTCTTCGTCTTCTGAAAGGCATTCTTGACTAACATCAACACACTACGTCGAATCTCAACGATAGCTAACGCTCACGATTGTTAAAGCGCGTATTTACAGCAAACCTGCTTTGCATGTTCCGAGGGACGCTACTAGCGCCACACGTATGCCCCGAGCGCGAAATTTGCATAGACGTCATCTTACAGATGTACTCTCACCACCTACCAACTGTCGTTTATCTAACACAACCCCTTCTTGGTGTTGGGATTTTTTTCCGTCAGTGTATAGATATATATATAAAATTTGCAAAAAAAAAGCTGAATAGAAAAAATATTTGTTCTCAGAATGATGATGTGTTGAAGAAGAATCACTGCATTGCGAGGTAAGGCAGTTTTGTGTCCTTGAACTTTTTAATGAGAAGCACAGTTAATGAAAAACTTAATGAGAAACACTTCTGAGAGTTAGATGACAATGAGTACGTTGGAAACACAAGAGAACGTGCAAACACACACACACACACACACACACACGGATCTGAAAATTTTAGTTCCAACGAGAATTACTTTTCTAATCTCTTAACAAATTGTTTGCCTACTGTGACGGTCACCGTTTCTTTTCTTAGAATAATATAATACATTTAAGAAATTCTCATTCACTTCTTATGATGTGCTGATTCCCTTATGCTAAATATATTTAAAGCAGTCTTTCTCAGGTAGAAAGTAGTGTTGGGCATAATCGATTGAATTTAAGAATCGAAAGGTTCCAATCGAGATATTCATTTGAAATAATCATTCGAACACTTTCTAATTTTAGAATTTACCGGTAGATGTCGTGATACGCTCAGAGCCGCCTTCTGCGTTTGACAAATCGAGATATTCATTCGAAATAACCATTCGAATGATTTGTAATTGGTGCTACACGCTCAGCTTTCTTTCGCTGGACGGAATGACACTAAAGACGCTTGAATTTTTTGAATAGCATAACCTAGCTTAAGAAGTTAGAAGAAACCCATAAAGGAACACAAGTGATTCTCCCTGCGAGAGATAATTCGATTACGTGAAAAGCGAGTATTTCCGAACCTCTCGTATCTCGGTCACTCTCAAGATGTTTTCGGGTAGACGCGCGATTTTTCTCGGAGCCCATGTCTCGAGAAGAGACGAGCGATTTCGCTTTTCGAATGCACTCGTTTGAACGAGACAGCTTATGAGCAATTGATAGTTCTTTCTAGAGGTTTTTTTCATTCGAATGAATTTGACGTAATCGAATGTTTCGAGATATTTTCATAATCGAATGAATCGATTATTTCTACTCGACTATGCCCATCACTAGTAGAAAGGTTCTTCATTACACTTCTAAAGAGCTGTTATGCGGCCATTTCTCACAACGTAATATAGCCCACAGTTCCCGTGAGTTTACACGAAGTATTTCCAAAAATGGAAATGATACAGGCGCTAATAAATAATACAGGAGTAATAATAATTACAACAATAATAATAACAACAGAAGAGATAAAAGTAACCCCAGCAGGCATTTATGCGAAGCGGAGCAATACTGTAAATTCAGAAAATGTTAATAATAAGAAATAAACCTAACATGTGGGGTTACCACATTATGTATTTTTTTATTCAAGGTTTAACGACCATGTGAGCAACTAGATGAGCTATAAGTCGTCACCTGTCCCTAATTTAGGGCCACTGGTTCCAGGGAAGAAAGCGAATCAGTGCCGTAAGACAAACACAACACCCATGCCTCACCGGGATTCACACGCGGACCCATCACTCTGACCACTGTGCCACATGCATTTGCCGCCCAGGTTGCGCAGTGGTCTAAGCACTGGATTCTGATCACTCGACCGAGATGGATTCGAATAGGCATGCATGTTGTGTTGCCTTACGGTACTAAAACTCTCCGTTCCCTAGAACCAGTAGCCCTAAATTAGGGTCGGGCGCCCCCATCGAGTTACTCACGGTGGTTAACTCCCAAACAAACAGCTTGCATTTTACTGAGCAATTTTGAGAAATAATAATGTTATGGTATGGAGGCGCGATTTTAAACCTGGGGTAAGCGCATCGCTGGAGTACTGCAAAGACACCCCAAGAGATATGGAAATATATGAATAAATTAATGAAGAAATATTTGTTAAAATTTCTCGATTTTACTTCATGTGTTTGCCATTTCGCATTCTTTTCGAAAAAGATACGCACACACAAACTATATACAACCGCTGACAGGGAGAGACGTGCGGGTAATAAGCCAACACTGCTTGCGTATGGAGCGGTTAATTCACTTCGTGAGCGTGGCTTCCTGAAGCCAATAGCATTTCAAGCTCCCAAGAACCCTCTCGAAAGTCCTCACCACACATCTCCTTTCTCATCATTTTGTACTTGAGAGTGAGACCAGAGCTGCAACAATTTCGTGAAGTTTCTATCGTTTACTCTTAATACAGTGTACTGGTTTCGTTTGCCATGGGTAAATTTATTGTAAACAGAAAGCAAGCAAGAAGCTGAGGACAACAGTTTTAGAAGTGATAACGTTGAATCACATGAAGTGCCGCACAGTTGGCGCAGTGGTCTGAGCCAGCGTTACATTCAGAGAGTTTTTTTCCGGCAGGGGGAGGGGGAAATTACAAATTATGGGGGTGAAACTTGTTGACTGATTATATACACATACTCACAGTTTTTTTTATTTTTATAAACGTACATTAACACATATAAAATTTTTAAATTGAGTGTAAAATTTTTCTTATCCTCGTATATCGCAAATCCAAATTCCAAGAAATCTACATATACAAATGATTAAAAACGTAACAATGGTATACCTTTGCAATGGTATGCCATTGTTATACCGAGACAAGGGGACACCATATGGTATACCGAGACAAGGTGGCACTATAAATCCCAAATTCAGTAACACTCCACGGATTTCACCATAGGGTGCTGTAAAATACTGAGGGTGCTAGTAAGATAAAGCTGTGCAGGAGAAAATTCCCCACTCCCCACATTAGGAGTGGCAAAAAGGACCTCGCCTTACTAGATGCTGTTTCCGATTGTTAAGTAATCATTACAGAATTACCTGAAAGCGCATGGTGTAAACCATTCCCCTGCAATTTGGTTTCAGCTTCTTTAGATTATTAGATAAACACATAGTAAAAAAAAGCAACTAACTAACCGATTGCGTGTGTGGGTGTCAGTTAGAGGTGCCTCGATTTTTTGTTGTTGTTGGTGTCACAGAACGTAGATCACCTACCGCCAGGAAAAAGAAAACCTTTTTATGGGAATAGTTTCTCATAATTTGCTATTGTTAAGAATTAGGTAGCAAATATTTTGGTGTATTAGAAACACTAACATCACTTTAGCTACACTGAGGTGTAACCGTGTACATGGAAAGTCGGCACCCAGAAGACTGAAATAAAGCTGAATGCCAGCCTCCAAAATATGATGATATGAACTTCCATTATGCATGGCTTTTATCGATTATGGAAAGCCCTTTGATTCGGTGAAACCATCAGCAGCTACAATGGCTTTGAAGTCCTGCCGTATTGAAGATGCATACATTAATATTATTAATAACATCTATGAAAATGCAAGTGCAAAGATTCGGCCTTTTGAGAATACAGCACCCATAAAAATTTGAAAGGGAGCGAGACAAGGTGACACTATAAATCCCAAACTCTTTAATGCGACATTGGAAAATGTCTTTGAATCACTGAACTGGGAAAACAAAGGGATGAAAATTAATGGAGATTATCTAACTCACCTTCGTTTTGCTGATGACGTAGTCATTTTTGCAACTACCACATCAGAGCTGCAGAGTATGACCCAGGAACTTGCTGACAAGAGTAAAGAAGTGGGATTAAAAATGAACTTTCAGAAGACAAAAGTGATGTACAATTATTTTGCAAAAAATGAAGATTTATCGATTCATGGGGAAAAGCTGGAGATAACCATTACTTACATTTCTTTTGGACAGCAGATATCAAGTGAGGGTCTCATTGATGAAGAAGTTAATCGGCATATAAAACTTGCCTGGAGAGCTTTTTGAAGAAACAGTATAATTTTCAAGAGCAATATGCCATTATGTCTTAAAAGAAAAGTGTTTGTTCAATGCATCCTTCCAGTGCTTACGTATGGCGCAGAGACGTGGACCTTAACTAAAAGAGACATACAAAGACTACAGACAACTCAAAGCAGCACGGAGAGATGCATGCTTGGTGTAACCAGGAGAGATAAGAAGAAGAACTCGTGGATCAGAAAAATGACAAGAGTGGAAGACATCATGATCAGCGTAAATTCCCTGAAATGGCAATGGGATGGACATATTGCCAGAAGAACAGACCATCGATGGACAGCCAAAATTTCAGACTGGATTCCAAGGGACAGGAAAAGACCCAGAAGAAGACCACATGTGAGATGGGTGGATGAAATTCGAAAGTATGCGGGAGTAACATGGAGGAGACTGGCACAAGACAGAGTTGTGGAAGAAACTTGGAGATACCTTCGTCCAGCAGTTTATTGATAATGGTTGACAATGATGATGATGATGATTGCAGTGCAAACATCTCTACTCTGTGGAATTGGGTTTTTAGTGCGGTAGTAGCCCGAAAGTGCTTAAAAAACTGCCCCTTCAGCGAGGACTGTTCAATGTTTTATTGAAGGTTGATAGAAATTTCAGATTGAGGTCCATGTGGAGTTTTTTTTTTTTTTTTTTTTTTATTATTGCTATAAACTTTTTCCACACTTTCTTACGTTTTTTTCTTTCAATTAATTTCTCCAAATATTCAGCAATAAACGAAAACAAGTACACTAAATACAAATAGAGATCTCCCAAAAACCTACGGGAGGGGGAAGGGAGGGGTGTCACGAATTTTCGGGGGAGCTAAGCACCTTCGAGAAGATGCCTGAATACATCACTGGTCTGAGCAATGGCTTCTGACCATTCGTCCGAGAGATGGGTCCGTGTTTGAATCTCGGTAAGGTATGGATGTTGTGTTTGTCTTTCAGTACTGGCTCTCTCCCTTTCCCTGGAACTTGTGGCAGGCGACTACTTACAGCCCACTGATTTGCTCATGATGGTCGTTAAACCACCAATCAAAAAAATAACAAGAAACCGGTATTGTTCCGTTTTGTGATGCCTCTGCACGCAGCGTTAGTGTTAGTTTCGCGCAATCAACACCGTCTAAACCCAAATTTTCCAAATCCATTAAAGTGGACAGTAAGGTAAATTGCGGATTCTGTGACAAATCTTACATTTAAAATGGATTCATTACAAATACGTGTGGTACCTTCCACTGTGAGTAATTTGCAACCAAACATTATCGAAAAATAGCATGAAACCATCGCAACTAGAGCAAAATATAATTACATGTCATGATGAGTTTAAGGAAAACCGATCTCTTTTCGATCAGAAAATTGAAAGCATAAAAAAAATATACGTTTAATCTACAATTTCATACAATCGTAAAGGGTGGCTTTGAAAACATCATACGAACTAGCATTGCGAAAAGACAGAAATAGGAAATCATATGCACCAGTAGTCTCTCTCTCTCATTATCTGCGGTGCAGTAATTCTTATAGCAGATAAAATGTCATAATAAACATGCAAATGCAGTGAAATTGAATCCAAATTCTGTCACGACTCCTCATTAGAGGTGTTCATTGAGCTTTGATTTCGAAAGACCAGCAGTACCCGCACTCGAAATTTAAAGGTGTTCATAGTCAGGCCAGTTTTCGACTTTAATCCAGTTTTCTTCTACATTTATTTAAAATAAAGGAAAGCTTTTTTTGGAGAAACACACCTGTTGTACTGAGCTGAACTGCCTTAGCAATGAACAGAATGTAACGTAGGGAGACGCACCGTTTCTCAAAGGAATTCTTTCCATAGATGAGGGGTTTTCTGTTAAAAATGTAAACGCTTTTCCTATTCCACACTTAAATATGAACAAGGTAGGCTAGAGCACCAAATGTGTAAACAAATACTTTGAACTTCCTCATCTCCGTTGTAGCAACAAATCCCGCCAAAAGGCTGTCTGTTAAAATCTGTTGGTATCAACATTTTTCGGAAAAAGCAAAATGCTTCTTGTTTTAGTCACTGAAGCCAACAAAGGGAAAACGGAAATTGATTTTAAACGTTATGGAAATAAACAGGTCCATGTCAGACTCACATATTACCACAGATCTTGACGATTTCAATTATGATTAATGAACGCTTCCGGTAGCCGATGTACTTCCATGTCTCTCGTTTCACTCAGTGATCGGCACCATTCAATTATTTAAGTAGTCAGTTTTCATTTTGTGAGTCGAAACGGTTTTATTTATTCCAGGAGCAAAATGCCAACTTTACAGGTCAGGCTTCGGCCCTCCCAGGCATAGACTTTTTCATTTCACGGATGAAAAAAGAACCCAGCTGCACCTTCGAATCGGGTCTTGCTAAGGTCTTATGGATGGTCCAAGAAGATGTTGATGAAAGATCTTTAGAAAAAATTAAACTTGGCAAACAATTTGCAATCCAATTTGATTAGTGAGCTGACATTTTAAATGATTCCGAGTTGATAGCGTACGTTCTGGATTTTGGTGTAAATAAACACAGGATGAAAAGGCTGTACTTATTTCCATTAATATTTACTTGGAAATAAATACAGCCTTTTCATACTGTGTTTATTTCCAAGTATATAGTCATATCACAGGACCTCGACGAGCAGGAAAGGTTCGACTATACAAGGATATACCGTATATACTCGTGTATAGGTCGATTTTTTTTAGTGAAATATTTAGGTCGAAATTAGGAGGTCGAACTATACACGGAAAATATTAATGACATGTTGAAAACCAAAATTTTGAAGCCTTATGTAAATGCGCCATCAGTTCATTTGCAGTTGTATATTTAGTCATTTTCCGGGTGTTACTGGTACAGAAGAAAATTATTCCTAATAATTTTCTTGATTTTATATGTAGGAACTTTTTTTATTCACCAATCGAAAAACTCATTCCTTAAGGATGTCTCAAAGTCCGTTTTAGATCTGTCGATATGGCCTTGACTGACCCGCTGGTAAATCACCCAGAGGAAAAAGGTGAACGCGTCAGCTAGTAGTTTAAGTAGCACCGTGCCGTGACATACGACCGTGCTTAATTCTCGACGGAATAAAGGGGGAAAAGAACAGACTATTGCAAAAGAGACCGCTGCCCCTGTTAGCAGCGGCGGAGAAGAGAGGCGTGACAATCTACAGAACAGCGGTGACGTGATCAATGCATTCCGAAAATGAAAGTCTTTAAACTTGGCCGATTGCTCAGAATAACATTGCCTCTGATAGTAAAAAAGTGAATGAGTTTAACAACCTACTTACGTTTGCTATTAAATTGAGTGCGCCCCGGTTCTAAAAATCAAACCAACAGTAACCTCTTCTGAAGACTAAGAGCGAGCAAAAAGGATTGCATCTTTACTGAATGGGGGGCGATGTTTGGTTTTGTCACCAAAGCCGATTGTTTGTCACAAACACAGTGGGGAGGGGGAATGGGACTCGGGAGTAGATAAACGACCTCTATGTCAATCACACACTCCAGATATGTTTCAGGAAGTTGTTTTTTTCCTTGTTAAATAACGATGAGACTTACGACGTTTCTTAAAATCCTGTTTAAATAACGATGTGACTTACGACGTTTCTTAAAATCCTTTTTAAATAACGATGTGACTTACAACATCACGATTCGTTTGCTACGGGAGCAAATGCTTTACTCTCCATGAATGAAGTAACTGCAGAAAACTCGCTCGCAAAAAGTGGGAGAAGGGGCGGAGGAGGACGGACTATGTGCAAAAGTGGCTTAATATATTGTTAAAGTGTGCAACCTTCCCCTAAAAACTCTAACCAGGATGGTGAACCTTATCATCTTCCCAGAATTGTGCCTCGGTATCACCCACATTTGGCGGGAAACTACCGCAAGCAACATTGCGAGAGCCAGCTACAACAATAAATAGTAGATCACATTTCCGCATACGGGCGCATCCTCGGAAAAGAATTTTTTTATTTATATACAAGATAGGTTCGTATACAAAAACTGCAAATATTCAGATAAAAAACGGGGGGCCGACTTATACACGGGATATATAAAAACTGCAAATATTCAAATAAAAATCGGGGGTGACCTATACACGAGTATATATGGTATTCATACCGTTTTATTGTTTCAAAATATCAAGGATTGAAGCTCATATCCAAACCCGTGGTCATTTCCATGGGTGAAACGTTTTTCTCTGTAGTATGTTTGGATCATTTAACTTTTTCGAAATCATCTTTCCTCTTAGTATTCATTTGGTTTCTCATTTGGTCTTCAGAATTGTTTTTCTTTACTCATTCAGTGTATTTCAGCACCCATTTTGCTTCATATAACGTCAGTAGCTAACGAACACTTATTTTCACAAGCAGCTAAATTTTTTAATAGCTGCTATAAGCAAACTTAAGAATTGACACCTAAACTTCACGATTCTTCGTTTCAATTCCTTAATTCAACAAATCTTTTCCTAACTTTCTAGAAGAAATTCTGTGCAATAAAGTTTCTGTTCTTTGTATTTATTCGGTCCATGATAGTAGGATTTGCGGGATAAAATGGAATGTAGGATCCCTACTGCCTGAATTTATAACTAATCTTATACTTCGTTTCTTTTTGGCGAAGTATGAGAAATATTAGATGTGTTGGGCGGTCATAGATGCTTAATTTCCAGATTCGATAGCCCAGTTATATCAGGTGTTTGGCTTTTGATCATTCGTCCGAGATGGGCCATGGTTCGCGTAAGGTTACCTGACGTGTGACCAATGTTTCTGATAGCACTAGTTCTATTTTTTCACTCGCACCAGCGACTATGAATTAGAGTCAGACGACTGCATATGTCTCCAGTAATTGCTCATGGTAGTCGTTAAAACCTCAGGGAAACTCAGAATTTGTTCCTAAACCATGATCTCTGCTGTTTGCACTTTACGCCGCGGGACAATGTTCTTGAACTGGTCCGTTCTCCTCATGTTTTATACGCAATCCCGGGGATCGTAGGTCCCCAAAGAAATGCGAGATTTATTCCTGAAGACCACACGACACCAATCTGTCTGCAATTTCATTGGAGCACGGCACGACTCCAAATGCTGGAGGCGGTGCCCATTGGTTAATGGTACTCAACGAGACTGACGCGATGCGTGGCGTCCTGTTTCTGACAGTCTTCGAGGCAGGGTTTTTCTTCTGATTGGACGACTTAAAACAACATTTACCGTTCTTCTGGTGGTAGAGTTAATATCTGCGGGGAGAACGGAAAAATTTTGAAGGATCAAATTATCTTCCATCCTGCGTGCTCCAGTTCCACACCCACCAGAGTCCCTTCCTTCTCTTCATGACTACTGTTAAAATCGATACAATGTTGCGTAATCATGATTCAAATGCTACGCAGTGCTGCGAATCGACCATGCATCCCGACCCGTAACAATAATCACGCACCTGTCAAATGCACTCATTCGGCCATGAGATAGAATTTTGCGTCGTGGTATTCTGTAGGTTATTGGCTTTCTGCTGGAAATCGCAGCTCAAAGCCCCAGGACTCTTTTCACGAGGAAACCTGACGTAGTTGTGACGTTACGTCAGAGGCGTTTTCACTTGTATCGCCAAACACTGTAATCCCAAAGCTCTCATATTTCAATCGTATGCATACCTCAGCTAAACTTAGCCGCGAAGGGATTTATATGCTCATTACGATCATTACTTCTCAGGGTGTTGCAATATCAAATTAACAAGGTACATTTCGCGAGACCAAAGATATTAGATCCAATGCAGCAAGATCATAGATGTAGTTTTCCTCTGTTCACTACTCGAAAGTGCACTTAAAGCCAGAATACAACAGCGTTTTCATTTACGAAACTTCGCCGCTGAACAAATTAATATCGCCATTTCTTTCTAAAGAAAAATATAACTGGTTTTTGAAAGACAATGTACCTACTTAAAATACAGTGAAATATTTAAAAATGAGAATAAAAAAAGAAACAAATGCTGTTATGCTAACAGCAATGACACTAGGCATTCAATTATCATTTATATATATCAGTGGATTATACCTTCATCCAGGGTTGCAAAATGGGAATATTTTATCAACAACTTTGCACTGTTCCTTATAGTCTAATAACAACACTAGGATTGGGAGAAAAAACAGTGTAACTTGAGAGTTATCGGGCAAATAATTTCTGAAAAAAATTACATAAAGTATTCTTTAGTCGCCGTTTCGTTCGCCGAAAAATTAATTTCATTAATGGATTTCTAAGACGGGAGGTCACTTCTCCGAATACATCTCTTATTTCAAATATATTAAAAGGAGCGTCTGCTACCTTGGTGGGCAGATGTGGTTTCCTATAAAGAGATTCCGAAATGTTCATCTGGTTTTGATATGAAATATTAGCATATAGTACCGTTGCCAGACGGGTGGATATCTTTCGAAGTGGAAAGAAAGAGCCCACAACTTGAACACAGTGGCAGACATCCTTTGACCAGGACAAATGATTCTGTATGCCATTTCATAGAAGCTGGTGAGACGACATTTTGTTAATCCATCAAGAGTGAAGACATTTCTGGCAAATCGTAGTAAGGAATTTTGGAACATTCGTCATATTCATCGGAGTAGACTCCGGGGATTTTTACATGTTCCAAAAAAAAAAGACCCTCTTAGAATCAAATGCTTCCGGATAGTCGGCAGTATTAATTCTCTGCTACGGTGTTTTCTTAGAACATTGGCTAAAAGCGATGCTACTGAAAGCGTTTGAGGCTTTCCAGACGTTCGGAAACGGGTCATCCGCTGGGGCGGAGGGTATATCTAAAGGCTGGGACTGTCACTTGTATTTTCTTTTCAATGTGTACTAATTGTAGCTATGTTGCTATTACAAATAATTTAAACGTTTAATTACGCCAGTTTTACGTGAATCGTGCAAACTGTTTCGCTCATGAATATTAATGTTTTAAAACACTTCATTACCTTTTTAGTATATATAGTTCTTATATGTCTATAGGTACATTTCACATGCAATTTGTGTAACTGTTGAAAGGACATTGCAGTGTTTTGTAATGAAGAAAACTTGTCAGCAATATTTTCACTCAAAAAGAGTAATGTCTATTTGCTGTTCATTTTGATAAAATTATTGGGCTGCCGGTGGCCTAGTGGGCAACGTTCGTGACTGCCGCTGAAAGGACCTCAGGTTCCATCCCCGGCAGGTGCGAAAGGTCGATCCACTAAATATTCGCCGTACGTTGGATGGGCACGTTAAGCCGTCGGATTCCGGGCACTGGCCCCCGGTAATAAATAAGGGCGTCTTCCTCTTCCTTTCTACTTCGCTTTCGTGTCACTTTCCTATCGGGCACTCTAGCCCAAATCCAGTAGCTTCCTATTTCTAAGGGTTGTTTAAGACCTGGGGTCAGACACTCCTTCCCTAAAATGCTCTACATATGATCATTTGATAAAATTATTGAAGACTCAAAAATTTTAATGTTGAATATGTTCCATTGTCGATGAAGAGCACTTAAATAGGTGTTCTTGCTCTTGCCAAACCTTTACATTTGCAATATTTTCTTCTATTTTTCTTACCATAGAAAAATTTCAGTATGTTTATTCTCAGAGACGGAAATTTTATTACTTGTGTGCTGTACCAAAAACTTTGAAAATTGCTATTGTAAAAATATAGTAGTGCTAATATTACAGCTACTTTCGAGACCTAAAAATTGTGAGGGCACATATCTGGGCTTTGATCACCTTTCCAGCGATCAGATCCTCCTCCTAGGTGTGCAATGGAAGCATGCTGAAATTAGAAAATGCGGTTCTGGCAGTTTGACTCCCTGATCGAGGGGGTTGTGCTTTTCAAGTTTTTTGAGGAGGGAGTTTTGCTTTTCAAGTTTTTTGAGGAGGTGTTTGTATGGCATTAGTTGAATACGCTGTTACTAGAAATAGGGGGCAATTCTATTTTATTTGTGTAATTCACCTTCGTCACTTGGAATTTATGTAAATTTCAGCGCCATATTCGTATATTAGTGCAGCTACTGCGGCTCGCCATTTTTATATAGTACCTCTAGAAACATATTAGAAAATAACGTAACGAAAAACTGTGGCTACAAAATAGTGTAACGATAAAGTAAGCTACAGGCTACAAAATAGTGTAACGATAAAGTAAGCTACAGGCTACAAAATAGCACAAGGAAAAAGTGGGCTACAGATAGCGGAATTTTAAAAAAAAAGTGAAAAAATGTATTTTTCAAATCACTTAATATTTTCAGATTTCCTGGAGCGTTATTCGCTGGGATACGGCAGCTGAGTGTGCCCGGTCTTCAATCAAGTGCCTGATTTGATTTACATTGTGAAAGCTAGGCAAACTGTGAACCCGAAAGTGTTAGTCGGTGTCGCGTATTAGACGATCGCGCTGGCGGGTTTTTTGAGGGCTGTAGAATGCTAGATTAGATTCTCTTAGCCGAAGGGAAAGAATTCGCAGATATTTCTTGATACGGCATTTATTTAAATTCCCTGAGTTACATAAATAGTCATGCTAGCTTGGAATATATTCCACTGAATATATTAAAATGAGTTACATGTGATGAGAGCCGAGGTAAATAATGCTTTAAAATTTTAATTATTTGTGTAATTCACCTTCGTCATCTTGATATTTATGTAGATTTCAGAGCCATATTCGTGTATAACAATGCTTATATAAATATCCCCAAATTTTCAAATTTAACTTTAGCCTAAATTTAGGAAAATAGGTAATACGTAGGGAAAATACCTTTCACAAAAAAGTAGTATACTCTTCAAAAAAGATAGATGTGGCAAATTACATTTTCAAGAATGTAGTTGTAGATGAAGCTAGAAGCTTTTGAAAGTAGCTTTCCAGTTACTTGAATAAGGCAGTTTTAAGCAGAATAATGATTTCCGAAAAAGCATGCTCTTAGATCCAAGACCAAAGTATATTATGTGCGCATTAAAAGTGCAAAATTTAAGACCAAAGGAAGCTTTTTTCCTGCAGTTCTGCATGTTTCGCCAGGTACGCAAGCAGGCTTCTAAGATATCAGTATTAAGAATATATTCAAGCTAACATGAAAGATTGCCATAGCGGTGTAGTTTTTCTGACACGCTATACTTCAGAGAGAAAAATAAATTTACCTTTATTCCTGTATTTTTCGCGAATCACATAATGGGAAAATAATCCAAAATCTAATACGTAGAGAGTAAAACAATTATTTAAATACTTTAAGAGACATATAAAACACAATAAACAAGAAGCAATGCGGCAAACTCCTAAGAGCTTCAAGATTTCCACGTTTTCGACGGTGTCAGAAAATCTGGTGAAAATGCACTAATAAAAAAACAAATGCTTTGGAAAGTGACTTTGAACGAGAAAAAAAAGGTGACGCTGAATCTGAACGCAAAATATACAATGGGAATATTCGCTTCCACCAAAAAGTTGTGTGCTAATTATACTATTAAATTCGTTACATCGTTATAGCAAACGTTTCAAAACACTCCGAAGCACGTTAAAACGTGAATAATTATTCGCTTTAAAGGTACTTTTTGAATGCAAAATTCCTGCTCTGCTACTTATCACCATATTGAGCAATGTTTTTTACATCGCGATTATCCTGAAACAAAAACTGTTGCGCATTATATTCACTGTTATAAACGAAAATATAAAATTTCCCCCATGGGAACCCTTTCAGGGAAAACATATCCAGTCAGCGAACATCGAAAAATTATTCTACAGAAAGTAAGGAGCGTTTTGTAATGCATAAAAAGAAAAACTGCCATATGAACAAACAAATCAATATTTTCTTTAACTTAAGACATCTACTTTGCTACTTTAAAATTCAGGCCATCCTTTTATGGTTGAATCTCAATTATGAAAATTCCAGTTTCCGGGAGCTTTTCTGCTAAAAAAAGTTTACTCAAACTGAAAAAGTTTTAATATACTTAATAATGTGAAATGTAGTTATAAAATTTAATGAATTAATGAACCTTTCACGTATTAGCCTCAAATCATCTCTTGCTCTAAAGAATCTGGACTTTCCTTCAAATAACTGGTTCACTGATGATTTACTTTGCATGGTACAGTAACTGTCCATGTAATATTCCAAAACCAAATCATTTTACCGTACATATGTTTTCCTTTATTTTAAAAATGAGCTCCATTTTTTTCAAGAGGAAGTGGTGTGAGTGATAGGGATAGGTTCCAGTTTTCGTTTGTTAAGGAGATGTTGCGTCTGTGGCCTTGAATATTATTCAGAGTTCAAATCAGAAAGAAAATGTTAGCTACATTTGTAATCACGTGTTCACAAAATGAAAAAGCCGAAAATTTAACCCTAAAAGCGTTGACTGATTCTACAAAGTCCACATACTCTATGAAAAGTGTCCTTACTGGTGTTAATTCGGTACGCTAGTATGTGCTGAATGTTTTTTTTCTATCCATATAGTAAAGTACCACGACATAAGGCGAAACTTGGAAGTCAAAGGAGACATACAAAAGACAAAAACACCGAAAAGGAAAGAGAAACTGTAATTAATTATATTATAAATTCAGGTCGCGGGGATCCTACATCTCTCCTAGACTCAACAACAGTTTGCTGTTATAGATGAAATTTACAGTATAAACACAACGAAGCGAAATGATGCATATAATTTTATCTAAAACATATAATCTGAGATTATGTTAAAAAAACTGAGGAACTGAAACGCTGAATCATGAATTTTATTTTCACTTTCACTAGTGCCAATAGAACTATCACGCTCATTTTTGTTAAACAGCTGAGATATTTTACTCCTTCTTATAAAAGCGCGCGCGTCCCACATTGTATAGGAAGCAAAACGAGTGCTAAAATACTCACTGAGTAAAGCAAATAAAAAAAAAAACTAATTTTAAAATGCAAACCGAAGTGAGACTTGAGAGGAAAAGGTATATTTGAAAATTTTAAAATATACTGGTTATTTGCATAGCTTGTGTTATACAAATAGTAATCATTACGGATTTAGAATGAGCTTTAACCCACTCTCTTCAATTCTGTATTTTTGCACCAGTTCAACGTTAGGCAGCATGTGTTTGCGGTGATGACGAAAACGGAAACCCCATTTGTCATGAACTGAAATCTATTCGTTCACCTGCTGTTTTTCCTCAGCCAATCAAGCTAATGGTTTTGATTTGGCGAACAAGTAGAATTTCACAAAAAAAAAAAACGTTCGTGAAATTTTAAATACAGCTTCAGGAGACAATTATTTATACGAGATTTCTGTTTTCTAACACAAATATGCTCAGTAAGAAATTCCGAATAGGTGAATAGCAAATATAAACTAGCAGATGCATTTTAGGGGAGTGCGTTTTCCTGTGCTATCATTAAACAAGTGACAGTAAAGGCAAGTGCAACCTTATTACCCTAATAAAAACGGGCTGAATAAGACTAATAACACTTCTCTCGCGGGCAAGGTACAGCACTAACTTTTTACACAAGATTTCCTAAAAATTATATAGTGACATTAAGGGAAAAGCCGGGTTTGGTGTGATCCTTCTTTCAAAATGAACGCATCAAAAGTTCCGGGTAAGAAAATGTGTTTAGTGAGATGAATAAGGAATTTGGGGAAAAGTGACTTTAGTGAACATTTACAATGTCATCCAAAGGAAATGGTCAAAAAGCCAAAGGTTTCGAGGAAAGTCTCGACATCCACATGTAAAAGTCCATAAACTTTTTAAACTTTTATAACTGTTTCGTATATTAACTTATTTAAAACTTTGCGAAAGTTTCAATAAACACAAAAACTTTCACAATTCACTAAAACTGCAATCAATTGCATAAAGATTGAATGATAAAATTTCTCCCGAAAATTTATAGTACAAAAGTAGATGATTTCAGTCTGATTTCGAGTCTATACCAGTGGTAGAAACGGAAATTCCCTTTCTGGAATATGAAAAATGAAACCAATACCTTTGAAAATTGGTGACGCCATAAGAAATTCACCAAAGTTTAACTTATGACGAAGAAGCCTCTAAAACTGAGATTTTTTTACATATGAATTAATTTTAATTCAACGGTTTGTGGCTCCATGTACATTGCGAAAATTCGTAAGGAAGAAAATAAAATACAAAATAATGTAAATAGACGATGTCATCGCTCAGTCCACGTTATTTTATAAACAGTGAATTATATTCACTGTAAAATATGAAATTTACCTTTCAGCAAATCCTAATTATCATATGTCATAGGAAAACCTTTTGTATTACTTCCATTGAAATTTATAATTGTTTATGATATAAAAGTTTATGAAAACCTGAGTTTTCAATATCGTGCTATTTGTTCTACGATGTTTTTAAAAATCTAGGTTTCTTTTGAAAACGCCAGGTGGCACTGCTACTGTCCGTTCGCTGCCATATGGAAACAGGTATTTCTTGAAAGTTTTGTTTCATATTTTCCTAATATGTTTTCAGAATATAAATGGCGCAACATACAGATAAATTAAGATTATTATTACACATACAAATACTATGATTTTTAAGCTTTATCGTGTTACCAATTTCCAAATTTCATTTTTATATTCCAGAACGTGAATTTTCGTTTCCACCAGTGGTGCGAACAGGCTGCAATGACAGTAAGATAAGAAAAAGCGAAAAAAGTTCGAAGCTTCGTGCTCCGATGCAAGTTATCCGATTAAGAGATAGATATTCTAATAATTTCTTTACGTACTTGTTGAATCATTTTGCAATATTCATTGACTGAAGATATCAGTCTTGAACGAATTGATGATATAACTCTATACCTTCGTTTACATCACCGAAGATAGCTGGCAATTTCTCTTCAGCTTTATCTTGATGTGAGAACATTACTTCAGTGCGCGATAAATAGCAGATCAGAAACTTTGCATTCAGGTAGTACCTTTGAAGTAGTTGTTTCTAAAAGTGACAACACCAGTCAGAATGTAGAACAGTTAGTTTTCAAGATGCAGGAAATATCGCAGTACAATTCTCCCACAACTATCTGAGGCACAAGTTTATCCCTATTTTTATTTCTTTTTCAAAATCGCTTGTCAAAGTATTTGCTGTTTTTATTAAAACATCGTTAGACGAGTTTCTGTGAAAGTTAAAGAAATTGAAATTCTTGAAACTCACTTTGGGGGACCCCCAAAAATGACTTTGAAAAATTGCTTGTCCAAAAGTAGGCTGAAAGGGGTTTTTTTTTTTTTACGAACGTGCCCAAATCTGGTAATGTGCGAAAAAAAGGGAGCAAATGGGTATTAGTGTTTTACAAAACCAAGCGCATAACCACAGACACAGTAGACCTTCCATTTCATGAAGAGCGGTAAATATGCTTTTAAGTTAAATTCTCTTCTATTTGATTCTTCTTCAACGTATTCACGCAGAATGAGCAATTTGCCATCGCTCTTCCTGAGTAAAATAATTGCTAATTATTTTGTCTTTAAATCAATACCAATTAAACTGTTCTTTCGACCGTCGCAAAAATTTCAATATAATTTCCTGGCAAATATCAAATGTACATGCAAAAAGGCTAATAAAATGTTTTGTATTATTAATATTTATGAGAGCTGTGCAATCTGTACTGACTCAGGTAACTCTGACGTAAATTCTAATTCGTTCTGAAAACAAACAAGCTGCTTCAAGTTTGTGTATCCTATCTGAGCATCATCCAAGGAAATTCAGCACTTAATTATCGACAAGGTGGATTGCAAATGTCTGAGTAATGCCTCACATATTTAATATCTCAGAATGATTATTTAGTTACGGGAGACTAACACTTTTTACTTAATAGTTTTTATTTCTCAGTGTGCTACCTTAATAAATAAAATATTGTTTTAAATAAAAATATCATATTTTATGTTTTACCTTCAACGACGTTTCTACACTCAAATACACCGAAGAACCTAAATATTATGACTACCTGCCTAATATGATGTTGGTTCTCCAAGTGTCGCCGAAACAGCTCTTACACGGCGAGGCAAGGCGTAGGCGCAACAAGATTTCAAAACGTGTCTTGTAATATCTGCTACTAGCACGTTACCAACCGACCCTTTTACTCTTGAATTACGTGGCTGAGCCGCTGCAGATCAGATTTGCTGTTCCAACAAAGATATAGATGCTCGATGTCTTGCTCTTGCTTTGTGTTTCATTCGGTTTCCAGAAATCGACGAGCAAAGTTTACTTTTCGTGCAACAATTCCTTGGATAGAAAGGAAAGAGAGGGATGACAATGAATAGGAGAGTACAGCACGCCATTTGAGAAAACTCCGAGACTTACTGTCTATCCATCAATCCATTTACCGTGTACATAATTAAAAGTAAGATTTCGCGAAAGTTAAACATTACTCGGTAAATGCTTGAAGATACTTGATAGTAAGCAAGTTCTGCTTTCACTATGCAACTTTTTCATTACAAACCGAACGAGCGTGACTTATAGTTACCACCAACATTTACATAATGCATTGAAAAAACGTTCGGAACAATGAATTACTAGAAATATTTGCTCACAATTTACATATCATATTACGTATTGCATGGTAAACAGAAATTTTTCAGTCAGTCACAGCCACCACTCTTTTCTTGCAAAAAATAATTTCTTTAAAGAATCTGAGAATCAAAGCTTCAGGACTGCATAATTCATTTTTGTGTATGTATTGAAAGAAGCGTCCAGTTACTTGGGTAGATGGACGTGTTTTACTGATGAGAAGAATACCACTAACACATAATTTCACAAAACTGCCGAACCTGCCATCCATCGTGCAAAAAAGTTCATTGACATATATCGGAAAATTACGACAAAGACACGTGTGAAAAGGAAAAGAGCATTTTCGTATGCTAAATGAAATACCTTTAAATGTGGTATCTGCACCAATTTTCAGCACACTATTTTGTATGTATGGGGCACGTGGAAATATGAGGGGTTTTTTTCATAATTAACGATTCTTGTGTTGCGGACGAAAACACAATTTCGCTCGTTCAAAAATTGATGTGGAGAAAAATACCATGAAATTCCTGAAACGTCTTTCAAAATTATTTTTCACATCTTCCCAATAGGGCAAGCAACTTTTCTCTTTCTACAGGAAAAGATGCTTGTCAAGATGCCAACACTTTTCCAGCTAAATGATGCATCAAGATGACATTTTTCCAGTAAAATGATTAACACATGCAGTCCACATGGTACAACAGGAAACATGATTCATCGAAACAGATGACCTTCCTCCAATCATTCAGGATCCAGTTTTGATGTTCGCGTGCCGATTGTAGGCGCATTTGACAGTGAACCGAGGTTAACATGGGCACTTAAAGTGGCCTGCGACTGTGCGGGCCAATTTGCAGCAGATTTCGATGTAGTGTGTGTTGTGACAGATTGCTCCCGTTACCAGGATTCAAGTTACCGGCGGGTTGAGCCACTATACCTTTTCTGTGGGACCGTATAATACGGAATAGCCTTCTGTTGGATTGTACCCTTGCTGTCTCGGAAATTCTTTGACTCAGTCGTATACGATATACTAGAAATGGTTTAGATTTTAACGGCATATGGGTGGCGCCACCTTCTGAGATTTTCGGCACAGAAAAACTACTTCCCTTGCAACTGAGACTTAGAATTCTGAATAAATATCAGATTTCAGTTATTCGAAACATTTAATTCTTCCTCCTTCTCGCGACAGCTGTTCTAATCCAGAAACGGATCCAGGCCAGTAATAATGAGTTCCGGTAACATAGCAAAATTTAATGAAGAATGAACCATTTGAAATGCATGGCAGTCACACAAGCCGATCATTTTTGTCGTAATGTTGCAGTATTTTAGCATTACTCATGAAGACATCTCTTCAGATAACTTGAAAATTACATTGCTCAGGAACTGAATTTTAAAATGCAACAGCACTTATCCTCATTGCTGATTTTGTTTTGTGCAAATCTAACCACCAAATTTGTAATGTTTCATAATAACATATTATATTAATATTTTGATTTTTGATTTTCTGTGTTTGCAACTCGCTCCTGAGGGAATAGAAATTTAATTCCTTCCCCTACTCTGTCCATGTCATGTTATATCAGAAAGGTTTCTAACAGAACACTTAAACTTCAAACATCTCGTTTTTTGAGCATTGTACTGAAAGAAACACTACAGTTTTCATGTACTAATGCCACATGCGGCAGTCTGACTGTTTATACTTCCAACTGCGGTCCTCTTGCTTCTCATTGCCTGTTTACCTGTCAGCGGTATTATGCTGCCATCTATTAACAGCTCGGAAAGATACTTCGCGTGAGTTGTGTAATAATCCCGTATTGTTATTATTTTTGGGTGGCCCTTAAACGGATTTTTATGAATGCTAATTTTGTCCCTAACCCAAAATATTTATTATGACGGGAAAGTGTTGATTCCTCATGAATGGGAAAGTGCCCATTTGGTAGAATAAATCATTCGATGTAATGCCGGCACAGAACTGTCTAATGATCCGAATGAAAACCTGAAGGCAGTGTTCCGAGAAAATACAATGCCGTCGGAAAAAATATTCCAGAATATGGTCTGTCAAATGAATTTTTGATTTCCCCCTATTGATTTGCTTTTGAAGGGACACCAATTAGTTATCTATAACACCGATACCAGTTGCGAACTGCCTCAATGGACGTGGTAACTTCACCATTTGACGATTTTTCGATTACCTGAAACGTGATTACTCTGACACCTGAATTGTCCACAACGAGGAAACCTATCGACTCTGAGGGTCATTGGATGACCTTCTAAACATGTTCTATTGGTGGGTATCAATCGCTGTCGCTCACACCACGAAACACGCTCCTCATCATGGGCAACTTCTTGGGAAAAAGCGCTTCAATTCCTTATGGTAAAAACGCACTGAGAAAGAACAACAGAGGTGACATGAATCAGAACTTACATAATCAGGGGCAACAGAAGTAAGCGAACGGACTGCACGCACTGAGCAAGCGGCGGTGACGTAACGTAGTTACCAGCAGAGCCGGCTGGACCATAGGGACAACCGGAGCTGTCGCCCCGGCCTTCGCGCCTTCAGGGGGCCCCGCTGTTTAGAAAACAAAATAATTTTCGGTAAAAAAAAATAACTACATTTTTTTTGTAACTTTTGGGGCGCAAGGCCCCATAAAAATATATTTTTGAAATATTTTGTCAATCTCCCCATTTTTGAATACGTTATGCCCCCAATTCGACGTACGGGCACTGAGATTTGCAGATTCGAAATGATTTTTGTAACCACATTAATCTTTTCCGCATTCAGGAAATAGCAAATTACATTTCATCATTTTGTGGTCCCCTACTTTTATATATCCAACAATCTGTGTGAAAACCTGATACTTAAATTTAAGGAAAAAAAAAAGAACAACATCCAAGTTACTTTCGGACTACATATGGAGGCCACTTTTCCAACATTACAAGAAATTGAAAAGAAAACAAAAGGCAACTTTCATATATGAACGCGTATAAAAGTTTAGAATGTCACTAATTCGTCAGTTACTCCACTGTGCATTAAAAATCAATCACTAAACATGTGTATCAGGGGAAAAACTGTTTATACCAATTTATTTTGGAGGGATTCTTATAATATTTCCTATACAAAAATATTTGCAATAAGAAAATATTCTCTAAGCAGGTATCTTTTTATCATTTTGTGAATAAGCTGTTATAAGAGTCACAATGCAACCTAAATCTCTTCTCCCGGGAAAGAAAATCGTAGATTTTAACACTTTTTACTTTCAATCTCTCCTTTTCTCTTTTTTATCTCTCTCTTTCTCTATCTCTCTCCCTCTCTTTTTCTCTCTTCCTCTCTCTCTTTTTCTCTATCTCTCTCCCTCTCTTTTTCTCTCGTCTTCTTTCTCTTTTTCTCTTTCTCTCTCTCCCTCTCTCTTTTCTCTCTCTCTCTCTTTCTTTCTCTCTTTCTCTGTCTCTCTCCCTCTCTATTTTCTCCCTCTCTCTTTCTCTCTTTCTCTATCCCTCTTTCTCTCTTTCTCTATCCTTCTCTCTCTCTTTCTCTATCCCTCTTTCACTCTCTCTCTCTCTCTCTCTCTCTCTCTATTTTTCTTTCTCTCACTCTCTTCTCTCCCTCTCTCTTTTCTCTCTCTCTCTCTTTCTTTCTCTCTTTCTCTGTCTCTCTCCCTCTCTATTTTCTCCCTCTCTCTTTCTCTCTTTCTCTATCCCTCTTTCTCTCTTTCTCTATCCCTCTCTCTCTCTTTCTCTATCCCTCTTTCACTCTCTCTCTCTCTCTCTCTCTCTTCTCTATTTTTCTTTCTCTCACTCTCTTCTCTCTCTCTCTCTCTCTCTGTATGAACTTTCAGTCCGTATTATGGTCTTTTTCTTAAGCTTAAACCAAATACTTCTGTCAGATAATCATTTTGTCTTTACGGTAGTGTTCGTGTGTCCACATCACGAACGATAATTTTCAGAAACGACTTTATTAAAATATGAGATTTTTTTTAGTGCCTACAATGAAATTTTGCTCTGGGCCCCGCAATGAAATTTCGCCCAGTGGCCCGCAAGATCTCCATCCGGCCCTGGTTACAAGCCTCGGCGGCGAAGCAGCGGAAGCGTCACCTTTCGGCACTTGCTCTGTTGTAGCAGACGGCGTAGGCCAGATACGAAGTATAGCCGAACAATCCTTTGGTGAAACAATACACTAGAATAATTACGCTATTAAGAGGAATATGAGCATCATGGTACCACTTTTCAAGTACACGGGAACACAGTTCATCCTTTCCTGAAACGTGCTTCTTCCGACACCTCAATTGTCCAAAACGATAATACATATCCACTTGAGAGTCATTGGGTGACCCTCTGAACATCATGATATTGGTAGCAATCCTTGGCTTTCCCATCACAAAAGACACGTAGCCTCATCCCTACCAATTTTAATGAAGAATCTCTTCTAGTTCCACATCTTACAACACAGTAGAAAAATTGTCTGTAACAGAATAAAAAAAAACAAAAAACTCAATGGCTTCAGCCACAAAACACACATTCAACAAACACACTAGAACTATATTCGGGGCAAAGCTAACCGGACTATGCAGTTAAAGCTACGGAGTGTGTACGTCTACTGCATAATGTAGTTCCAGTTTAAAAGCTCCTGTTCAAGCTCGAGTCCAGACCTAAAAAAGCGCATAGATATATAGATGTTCTAAATGTCGTACGTACGTACATAACAAAAGGAAGATTTTTGGTCGTGTTTCTCAAAAATACAAATATTCGCATTTTACTTCTGTTTTGCTTCAGAAAGGCTATACAGTATACACTTGGGGATATTTACTGCGACCTGGAGAGGAGAATTGTATTAGCCTGAGGGTAAGGGGGAGATAATTGCTTGGTCTTTTCTTCCTGGTTACTGTTTTAAAATACTCATTCAGAAATCGTTTGTCTGGTGGTCGGCAAGGTTGTGAAGGTATGTGGTTTGAAGTGGGACATCGTGGTGGAACACGGGATGTTTTTTTCCCTTGCCTTTACTTATCCTCAGTGGGAAGAGTCCACGACACATGGAACCCCATTAGTGCGCGGTGAAATTCTGAAACACAAGAGATATCTTCTCCGTAAATCGGTTTCACAGCATTAGCAGTGTAGTCAGGTTAGCTTTGCCCCGAGTATATGCCTACTAAGCGCGCCAAGCAAAGAACGGACGTGTTGCCATCTATCGGCCCACCTGGAATCACAATAAATAAAAATAACGAAAAGCGGGCCGCAGTTGGAGGTATAGCCGTCTGACTTTCCCACATTTATTTGAATAAACGTTAAAACTAATTAAACATAACTTACCTTCCTAAAAAAAGAAGAACAATTTCAGATCTTCCCAATAGGTAACGAACAGTTACGCAAACAGACTGTTGAAACGAAATTTCTTTCAGTTCGAACATGCACTGCCAAAGTCCCCCAGTATTTACAGCGGCATACTTCCTTTTTCAACTTCTAGTGTGCCCCTGTTATTTTATTAGTTTATTTTTGTCTCTTCAATGCAGTTTGAATTTTCCATCTTCAGCAGCTTTTTTTGCAATGAGCATTTATTCGGTACAATGTTTGGCGTGTTCTGAGGATTAAATACTACCATTTAGCGCACCTTTATTTAAAAAATGATAGTTTGGCTTTTTAGTTGAAACCAATGAATTGTAGTCAAATTTAATAACAGAGTGAAACGCTGATTAATTATCGGAGGTCCTTCGTAGTACATACAAATTTTATTTTTTTAAATTGTCAAGGCACGTGGATTCGTAAGATAACAGAAGTTATTATTGCGTATTTTATATAACATTGAATTACAATTCAGCAGTATTGCACCATTCTTCTAGCAGAACTTATTTGTCATCACTGTTACAGTTTTCCATTCTGCCACCATTGTGTGCAGTCAAGTGTATTACGAATTTAATTTTGCTTGGAACTTCACTGTCCTGGGTGGTGTAATGGTTAGCATAGTCGACCGGTAACCGGAAGATGCGGGGTTCGATTCCCGCTCCAGGATGATGTTATTTTCAAGTATTCAGGAAAGTGTTACGTGGATGACCAGTGGGTTGTGCAAGCAAATTCAGTTTGCTTTACTTGAAATCCGTAATAGCTGCAGAAATATTACTTAAATTCGGAGAAAGTTAAGATGGTGTTGATTACATTGAAGTTTACAAATTAGTGGACGTACAAGTAAAATAAGACAAAAAAATAATGCTACATAGAAAAGCAGCAAAAAACACGGATTTTTGTGTCTAAATAAGTTTTAAAATGTTCGGTTTTGTGCTCACATACTACAACAACGTTTATCTTCTTTTTAATAGATCTTTTTATGTATTTAACCCGATAAACGCAATTTGGATTAACTGTGTTTGAATTATCTGGGCTCTAGCGTCTCCCAGTTACCACGGATAACGGACGTTTCAGTGTACATATAAAATCTGATGCTAATAAGTTCCCTAACTATATACTTTCAAAACACAGATAACAGTTTCTAGGCATATTTTGAATTCTTTGAGAAACGAATGGAAATTGTGTTCCTTTTATGAAGATACAAAATAATTATTGAATAAATAACTTTGAAGTTTTGCTCCTACGGTAACCCTACTTCTTCCACACTATGTAAAAGCTCTGTTCAAGACTTCTTAAATGATCGCTATTTTAAAGCTCCATCTTTTATAGCCGTTGCATAACTCGAGGGTTATAATTACACACAGAAACAAATTCGACTGTTTTCTCTTTTATTCCTAGGGGCAAAGAACAGGAATAACTGACAAAAACGGAAAGCAAACTCCAATTTTCTGTATGAGGCGCACGCAAGGCAAGTACTACAATAAAATTCCAACCAAAATGTCGAAATCATGACTCAAGGTGATCTGTCAATTGTCTTTTCAACAGACAGATGCATATCTATGTCTCATATCGAAGCTCGACATGTCACTCGGAATCTTTTCGCAGAAAACCACGTCCGCCAGCCAAGGTAGCAGGACGCTGCTTTTAATATACTTCACGCAAGTATTCAGCTGCTTGTAAATGTCTATCTGGAAAAACCATATTGAAATTAATTTTTCCACGAAATGATCGATGATTACTTAAAGAACCGACTAAAAGAATGACTGAAGGAAAATTTTTAGAAGTAATCTACCAAAAAACTATTCTAGTTGAATGACGTCTTTATCTCAGTCGTGGTGTTATTTTAAAGTTGTACACAGCAGTGCAATGCTGTTGTTTATGTATAAATTCCGACTTGGTAAGGTCGTTTAAAAACAACCCACTGATGAAGTAATCTAAATAGTTGGTTATGAAAGCGTCGTCGCATTGCCGTTCGCATTACGATATCTGTCCCATTTTTGATGCTATGCATTTTTCAGGACAGTAGAAAAGTAAATCCCAAGTAAGAAATTTTGATGTAACAAAAACGGGCAACTATGCGCAATTGTCAAAATCATTTTTGAAATCTGATCCCGCGGCATGCGTCCCACGAAGTCACCGACCATAGTTAATTTTATTGTTAGTCAACAATATCTTCTACTGAACTATCACCGAACTTTATTTCATCACGTTTTACATAAAAGTAGCACTATCTCATTGCAATTTGCGTAAATTACGAGAACCTGGTGTTAAATGTAATAAAAGCCATCACAAACATGGATTTTCGATGCTACTAAAATTGTGCATCGTAGCGAAATTTATCTTCTTCTCGATCCCCCCTCCCCCACGAAAAAAAGGTAGGTCACCTGCTATTGACGAATTTTAAAATGATGTTTAACAAGATGGGGTGTAACCTGTAGATATCTCAGACCAAAAGTTACCGTTCCCTCTTACTAACATACTTGCAGTTCAGCCATTCTTTCTATCTCGAGCTCAGATTTTAGCTTGCGCATGCCCAGACGGAGTTTCTTAGCTACATCACATTTAATCGAGGTCAGAGTCATTTTTTACGTTCGTCTAAATCTGAATAAATAATAATAAGTATTGTTTCTAAAACACTAAATAGGCGAAATACTTACTATTATAGCCTCAGTAGTTTAGTAACTATCTTTTTTCATTGGTTCCTGAATAACGGTCATTTCTTGGACCGGAAAAACGTGACCGTTCTCGGGAGGCAGCCGCAGTTCGGAGATTAGGCATAAGATAATAGTGTTAGTCCTTTGCGTTCGTACAAAAGCAGAATAAATGTATGAAGCTTACGCATAAAGAAAACGGTTGTAGTGCTTTCCCCTAAATGCGGAATAAAACTAAATATTATAAATCTTTCTGTAGAGGATTTTAGGAAACAAGTGTTTGACCTCTGGTCTTTTTTTTATTGAGGGTTTAACGACCACCGTGAGCAGCTCAATGGGCTATAATCAGTGGTCCGTCCCTAATTTAAGGCCACTGACTCCAATGTAGGGAGAGAACACGTGCCGTCAGACACACACAACATACATGTCTCACCGCGATTTGAACCAGGACCCATCTCGGGTGAGAGATCAGAAGCCATCGCTTAGACCACTGCGCCACCGGGGCGGCCCTCTAGTCTTCAACAGTACTTAGAATTAGCCATGAAAAGAAAAGACTTCGCTATAGGAAGGGAAAAATGAAAAATGTTAGAGAGCGAAGTGGAACTGCACAGTTAGCTCATCGAGAACCGGAAGACAGGAACAAAACCCACTAGGACAAAGCCGAGAGATCCCGCCCCAACGGGAAACATACCAGGCACCATCAACGACCCCGCAAACAGGGACTCTGACAGAAACATGCACGAGATCTGGAGCTTGCGTCACGGCGAACTAAATTGAAACTCCTTTCTTTTCCCTTAAGCACGCCATAATGCTCCCGGGAATACAATCTATCCTGCCAGAGCAACAATTATTCAGCGATACTCTTTATTACCTCCCGAAGTAACTACGTAAACACTTAAGGGAAAGGATGTCCGTAAGATTTATTTCGGGACTGACTAGGGTGTCCGATGTCCAATGCTAAGGGGTTTCGTTGTTCGAAGGTTGACTTTAATGTTAATCTCGTGGCAGTTACTCTGTGTCAAACAAAACTTACCGTTGCAGGGTGGTTCCCGTTAATGGAGGTTTCTATAAATATTTTTAAAATTTAAAGAGGAGTTACATTTTTTGTTAGGAAGAAATGATGTGGCTGATTTAGTTAGCGTCGAAGTTTCGAGGGTGTATCAGATCGTGCGTTTTTGTCCATGTTTTTGAGAGTACGAACATGAAAACATGTTACCGACATCTGTAATTGCGTGTTCATTTTAATGTTTCTGTATCTCGCGAAATGTAACGAAAATGTTAATGATGAAATGTTTTAATGTAACGCAAATGTTAATGCAACGAAATGTTTTTTAATGTTTCTACATCTCGCGAAATATTAAAAATTTCCAAAAGTGACCAATTCTGCATGGCTTACATGAACAGAAAGAGATTTTGGAGCAGTCTACATTTAATTCGGTATGTTGATACAGGCTGAATATTTAAACTCACTCCGCAGAAATGTACACTGTACTCACTGAATTACGACTACCCCTATGCAAAGTGGGTTACGCCTGTTGCTGGAATACAGTGCCTAGAAAAAATAGTGTGTCGTGCTCGCAGAAAAACTTGCTGCCCGGAATCATGAAAGCGGTAGATGGCGCTGTCATCGGATGTCACATCGCTTTTCAGGGAGGAAGGACGACGAAAACGCACATCTTTCTATGACACACACCTAGCTCGTCAGTATTATGTGTACTTCTTGAACGATATTTTATAAGCAGATACCTTAAGTATATACGAAATAATCGACACACCTTTTTCACCACTTTCCCCCCAAAAAAGAACGAACGAACGGGGTGAGATGCTCAAGATACATTAATAAACGTATCGTAGGTTAAGTTAAGCTTTGCACTGTGCTAACATGAACATTAACGTTAGATATTTCGGAAGTTTTAGTCATACATGGGTTACATTATGAAAAAACACTGGAGACCGATATGCAGTTTACAATCACTGAAACATCAACTTACAGTACAAAATAAATATTAAACAAAAAGAAAAGGTTTTCCCCCTCGAAACCTTAACAGAAAAAAAGAGGGAATATTTTCTCAATGAGACATCGGCTTTATAATTTGCATTCCAATAATCCAATTAGGTCTTGAAATTCAGTAACCTAAAAACTTTATAAATTATTTAATAATGTACTTCATTTTTCAGCAATGAGCGACTAAATTTCTTGGTGAGAACATGGGATCAAGATAAATGTTGAAACTTAGTGCTTTCCATTTAGTTGCAGAGTGTGGCTTTGAAAAGAAGCCTTTTTATGAATTGAAAAAAGTACAACTCAACTTTCGTCAAGTTTCTTATCAGTTCTGGGAATCGCCTTATTCCATTGGCTCAACATATCAGGAGTTTTGAGGACAGCAACGAGTGATATTTTATTTTTGCAGGAATTCTAGCCAGTATTACATCCTGGCACAAAACATCTGCTTTGCCTTTTCCCTTTTTTATGTTTTTTATTATTTGCTAATGCAGAATTTTCCTGTCCTTTCCTAGCTGACATTATTTCTCTATGATCTTATAACTGCTGCAGTCGATTTCAGTACTGCACTTAAGTTTAACCATACAGTAGGTTTAACGCATGACAGCCAATACTTGATCAACTTCTACATCTTCACGAATAAAAAGTTACTAATTTCGGAAGTAAATTTCGTTATAAACAATGCACAGTTGAATAAAACTAGCACACTAACACCCGAATAAACCTATTGTGTTTTAGCAATCAACTGTTGAATTGCAGTTACTTTTCACAGGTAAACAAAGGAGAAACATTTAATATGAAATCTTTTAATTTACGAAGAGCATTTAGTAGTAAAGCGCGTATATGAAGTCAATTTAGATGTGGCCAACTTAATTTCCCATTTTGATTGACAGAATGGCACTGAACAGTGTGGCATTTTGTTGGGCTGACAGAGGAAAAAATTCTATTAGAAACTCGGAAAAGCCATCTTTCGGAGCATATGCTTATGCACACAGGTAAAAAGCCTTACCAACGTGTTGTATGTTCCGAGCAATTTACTCGAAAAAGTGATCTTTCAGAGCATTTACTCATACACACGGGGGAAAGCCTGACCAATGTGATTTATGCTTCAAACGATTTGCTCGAAAAAATAATCTTTCGAAGCATTAACTCATTTGACGGGTGAAAAGTTTCATTAATGCGATGTATGCTCTAAACGATTTATTCGAAAAAGTGAACATTGGAAGCATTTGATCATTCACACTGGGGAAAAACCTCGCTAATGTGATGTATGCTCCAAATAATTTGCGCTGCCCCGGTAGCGCAGTGGTCTAAGCGATGTCCGCTGATCATTCGTCCGAACGGGGTCCGGGTTCGAATCCCGTTGAGGCATGGATGTTGTGTTTGTCTTACGGCACTAGCTTTCTCCCTGCCCTGGAACCAGTGACCCTAAATTAGGGACGAGAGACTGGTTATTGCTTATTGAGTTGCTCACGGGGGTCGTTAAACCTTCAATAAAAAAAAATAATAATTTGCTCGAAAAAGTGATCTTTAGAAGCATTTACTCATTCAGACGGGGGAAACCTCAATAATGTGATGTATGTTCCAAGCAATTTGCTCAAAAAAGTGTTCTGTTTCTTTGATTTATACCGCATGTCCGAAACTTACAAAAGTCCGGCGCATGAGGGACTGTTAAAGAACGGTTTTAGGAAACTATTAATCTTTTACCTTGTTTTAGCAACTATTCGCACATTCATGCATACTTTTAGTAAAGAATAAAATTTTGTGTTTAATTTTTTTTTTTTTTGAAATATGAAATATTCATCAGAGTGTATCCTGTAATAACTGACATTTTCTCATACTTCCATCCAGAGCAGACAACCAAACTGAGGAGTTGGGAGCCTGCGCAAGAGTGACCGCTTGCAACAGGAAGTATACAATTTATCTAGGAATCCCCTTGAAGAACACTCTACAAAACATATAAGGTTGCTGTCAAAGGCATTTCAGGAAAAAAAGAACTGACAAAAAGTAGAATCAGCAAAATAATTGCTTAAAACAAGAAAGGACAGGAAAGTGATGTAAAACAATAGCACAAGAAATATGAAAGCTGATATTGAAAAAGCATCAATAGATCCTTTACATTACTATTATTAGTGACAGTTATTTTTATTCTTTATCTATAATAATCCCGTATGTGGAATGAATTATTTTGTATATTTTACTCGTAGTCAGTAAATTCTTAAAAAGGATTAATATAGTCAAAATTAAATTAAAAATTATACTTAAATGTTTTGAACAAAATACTAAAACTATATCGGAAGCCCAAATAATATGTTTTTAAGAAAATGACATATATTTAAGTTTCATATCGTTTAACATCTTAGCTACAAATATTTAAAATAAAAATAAGTTACTCTATAATTTTATTAAGAACTTTTGATCCTTTCTTATAGATAAATGGAGCCAAAGGCTTCCATTTATTAAAAGTCTTTTGAGCACCGTTATTTCTGGTTTCAAAATTCCAAATATCTTCTAAGGTCACATTTTATGGCAATCTTGATCTGCTCTGTATTTTTAGATTTTTGTTCAAAAGATAAAGCGTTCTGTTTTTCCAAATGATATATTATGCAATTGCAAATATTTGCAGGATGTATTATTAAATTTTTGGATTCAGAGCGGGAAAAAGGAAGAGGATATAAGATTTGGTGTGTCGAAAATTCATCTTTATAATTTAAATATTGATGTAACCAATTCCAGATATGTTTTGAAAAGTTAAAATCAACGAATAAATGCTCTAGAGTTTCCTCTGAACCACAGTAGGTGCACAAAGCATTTACTCATTCACATCAAGGAAAAGCCTCACCAATGTGATCTATGCTCCAAACAATTAACAACCCATCCTCCTTCACACAGGTGAAAAGCCTCATCAATGTGATGTGTGCTCTAAGCAATTTGCTTAGAAAAATCATCTTTCAAGGCACTTGCTTGTTCATTCAGATGGAAAGCCTTACCAATGTGATGTATATTCCAAGCAATTTCCTCGGAAAAGTAATCCTTCAAGGCATGTGCGTGTTCACAGGTGAAAAGACAAAATCATAATATCTCTATGATAAAGTAATATTGGAGTATTACAGCTTAACATTAATTTGCGTACACGTTCATATTCTCTTCGTTTTAACAGAGCACATATGTGTAAAACGTCACTAAAATTAGGATAAAACCCGTCACTAAAATTAGGATAAAACCCGCCACTAAACTTAGATTAGCATACACACAACTTTAAAAACTATGAAATTACACGGCGGTTTTACCTACAAAATGAGAAAAACACTGGTACTACTTAGCTCATCCCCCACAAGTCAGCCGAAATGTTTCCTAAATTCTAAAAATGTAGAAGTAGCCGTAACGCCCTAAACATTCATAAATCAACTCACTAATAATATCGTTGAGAACAGTATATCAACGATTAATATAATAAAGAAGGGCAAATTTATTAATGTAAGCAAATTCCCAACTTCATGCCTCGCACAGCACTAACAGCTGTTGCATAGTTGGCTCATGTCAGGCTTAAGATGGCTGCAGTGACGTTTGCTGGCTTCAATTGGATTGCATTGTGACAACGGAGAGTGATTTCTCCCCTCATTCCTACCTCCATGAAAAATACTGACAAAAAGATTTCCCTCCACTATCCTTCATTTTTTGAAAATTTGAAGTTTCGTAATGCGGCAAAAACTTGGCAAACAAACTTCCTACCACTGAATAGCATGAAGCCGATGAATCATCCTAACGTAACTTCCGATGCCAGCGCCCTCTGTCATTTCATGATGATTGGTCACAAAACCGTGAGGGACATCTTAGGGAGCACGTCACACTGTCTCTTCTGGGCACTGTAGCTGGACTATCGAGGAAAAGGGCGTGGCCAGCAGGTTACGACCTCATAACAATAGTCCAATGACGTAAGCGACTATTTCGGTGCCAAAAACTTGAGGATATGACGATAAAGTTCAGAAGCAAGTGTGCTGGTTCGACGAATCTCGACATGTACTCCATTCTGGCGATGGTAGAGTCCGTGTTTGACGTCAGCAGTATAAGGTTATGGATCTCTCATGAACAGCGTCAACTATTCAAGCCGGCTGCACCATATCAGACATATTTAAGTGACACGAACTGGAACCCCTGGTGCTTGCTTACTAACGTATGGACGCCGGATACTACAAAAGACTGCTTTCTGTCCATGTACTTACCTCAATGACGTGTCTCCCTCTAGTGGGGGATCGGTTTGTCCAGCAGCATAATGCAGCATATCACTGGGACCCCGACGTGAAGGAAAGGTTGCCGCCCCGGTGGCGCAGTGGTCTAAGCGATGGCCTCTGATCATTCGTCCGAAAGGGTTCCGGGTTCGAATCCCGGGGAGGCATGGATGTTGTGTTTGTCTTACGGCACTGGCTCTCCCCTTCTCTGGAATCAGTGACCCTAAATTAGGGACGGGCGACTGCTTATAGCCCATTGAGTTGCTCACGGTGGTCGTTAAACCTCCAATCAAAAAAAAAAAAAAAAAAAGAAGGAAAGGTTCGACGAACACAGTCCTGACAAGGTACGTCCGAAATCGCCACCAAGCTAGCATAATCTCAACAACATTGAATATCTATGGGATGTTGTGGAACATCAGGTGCGGAAACTGGGTACATCAACCCGCTCCATATTGGGAGTTGATCCCATGCTGGGTGACGCCACTTCTTCGGGAGAAAGGAAGGCCAACGAAGTGTTAAGTAAGTGGCTGAAATTTGTGAGAACTCGATGTATACAGATCACGACAAATCGAAAAAACACGAAGTGATTAGTTATATCATAAATATGTCTCACAAACTCTCCCTCGCTCTGATGAAATTTACAGCACCATGCAAAAAAAAAAGATGCATATTATTTCTAGAACATGTAGTATAAGATTTTGTTGAGTAACTAAAAAACCGAAACGCAAAACCGTGGATTTTACAGGTACTCACACTGTTGACAAAATAATTCCTACGTTTCTTCATAACTGGCTGGGAAACCATAACTGCCCCCCTCCCGGTGGCGCAGAGGTCTAAGCGATGGCTTCTGATCATTCATCCGAAAGGGGTACGGATTCAAAACCCGGTGAGGCGTGGATGCTGTGTTTGTCTTACGGCACTGGCTCTCTCCCTTCCCTGGAACCAGTGGCCTTAAATCAGGGAAAGGCGAATGCTTATATTATAGCCCATTGAGTTGCTCACGGTTGTCGTTAAACCTCCAATCAATAAAAAACAAAGAAAAACCCGTAACTACCTGCGAATTAAAGAGCACGTTGGCTATTGTTCGTATATGAAGTGAAATGAGTTCTGAAACAATGAGTAAAAAAGTATTAATTTGAATTGCATCATGATAGTGAATGCCAAGAGGAAGTGTGTATTCGAAAAATTTTAAAAGATGTTAACATCCTCCATAGTATGTTAACATCCTCGATAGCATGTCAACTATGGAGTAAAGGATTATACCAATGGGAAACGAATTGGGAATTGAGATTTATCCAGCACCCATTAAGTCTATCATATTGTGGAACAGTAAAAGGGTTGGATTGTGTCGTTTTGCCGTGATGACGAAATTGAAATCGCAAGTTGTCGATCATTCGTAGAATTCCGGTGGTACGTGATCCAATATTTGCTCTTTGATTTGGTGTTTCTCATCAACCAGTCAAAGCATGGTTTCGCTTTAACGAACAGGAAGAATACGTAACAGTTAAACGCCTTCTGAGATTTTAAAAATTGCTTCACCAGTCAATGTCTTAGCCGACATCTGTTCTTGACCACAAATTCACTCACAAGGGATTATGTGGGTTCGAACGCGTCAATTGATATGAGACGTAGTGCATGTGTACCGGTATGAGTACGGACCACGGTAGGGTAAGTCATTCCAGTGTAAAAGGTGTTAAATGACGGCTGCGCCACCTGTCCTCCAAACCACATTCGTCATAAGTCGCGTAGTTTGCGTGGAGTGAACAACGTCGAGGTGAACAACTCGCATGTGTTGCACCGCGCATTGTATGAGGTGCTGTCGTAATTATTCGAACATGGCGAAAATTGTCACCATTAGCCTCCTGAATATCGTTGAGCTGCTGAAAGCCAAAATAAGGCGGCGATTTACCGTTGAACGGCTAATTGGGGTGGAAGATGAGTCATTTGCGACAGTTTTAACCAACGTAATTATCAACAAGTATGAATATGAATTGGAAACGATGCACGCAACGACACTCGACAGAAATAGTGAAGACGACAGCATTGGGCAGGATGACAACTCTGACATGGATGTATTCCTGGTCCCACTACGGACACATGTCTTTGGATTTCTCCGTGGTGCTTCCCGCGTTAAACACGTTTTATACGGGAATGACTCACTCTACGGTGGTTCGTACTCATACTGGCACACATGTGCCCCGTTTCATGTCGATTGGCGCGTTGGAACCCACACACACATCCCTTGTCAGTAATAATTTCTGAACAGGCAAAACAAAATCATGAACGAGCAGACAAAACTTAGGGGACTGCATCTGACTTCCTTTGCCAATACAAAAGGGACCATGTAGCCAAATGCAGTCCTATCAATGACGCTAATGAAAATGGGTGGAATAAAACCACAAACACGTGTATCACGGTGACATGATATAAGTTATTACACTTGTTTTCGTACAAATTCTCCCAGAAATAATATGGTGGTTTAGATTAAGGACAAAAACATCGGTTTCGTTTTATCACCTTATTGCAAATTGAAATGCACCAAAACTCTGAAGAACAATTTTTTTGACGTGGATATGTCTTTAAAATCAGTATCATCGGGTTACCATCCAGGAAAACCTCACCGACATAAATTATTACGATTGATCAAAGGCTTATAATTTCTAAATTATAACAAAAAGCTAAAATCTAACAACTGATATAAAAAGAGTTATAACCAATGATTTAAAAAATGTCAACTTCAAGGTCATGCGCATGCGCAAGGAGAGGGGAGGGCGTCTGCCATTTTGAGGTTGAATACGCTGAGTCAAGCGCTTTGAAATCAGTATAACTCAAGATCGCGTAGGGGTAGGATCGTGATACTGATCTCAAACGATTCCTCTACATGAGATCTGTCTACAAACCAATAATTTAAAAACATTTAATAAGTACTTTATTAGTTATAAGTTATAAACCAAAAAATATTTGTGAGAAAATCAAAATGTCTAAATATTTGAAGCAAAAGTCCGACACAAAATACTACAAAAGTATATCAGAAGAAAGAAGAACTCAAAAGGAATCGAATAAGCCCAAAACGACTAATGCAGAAGGAGGTGGGGCTTATAGACAGAAGAAGAAAGCCGAAGCGGTGCAACGCGTTGAGCCACACCCAAGCGCTTCTAGAGCTAGCACATGCAAACCAATGGACTACTTGGCGATGAGTGAAACTTGGATGAATCATTCTAGTCCCAAACATTTGCCCGGTTTCAAATTGAAGGCAAAAAGAAACAGGGCAATAGCCCAAAACAAACCATCCACTTCCAAACGTACTACTTCACTCACAAAACGAACTGCGGGGAGAGTTGCCATTTGCAGAAACATCAACAGTCTAACAGATTGCCAACCCGTAAATGTCTCAGTCAACAACAGATTGAGAATTGAAGATGAATTTGTGGGTGATATGTGTCCAGTTGATGTGACAGTGTCTGCTCAAACTCGCTGCATACTTGATTCGGTTTACATTCATCCCAACGTTTCACAAATATCACTATAGGTCTTCATGTTTCGGATACCATGCGATTACTCTGAAAATATCAAGAAAATCATACCAAGTATGGTACTGGATACCCAAGTGCACATCATTCTCACTGGTGGCAACATTTATGTACAACAAAACAGCAACATACACAAGTTCATGAAAGACAATTTCGGCTTGACTTATATAAATTCTCCACGAGCTACATTAGGTAATACTTGAACTGACTTAACTTTTGTACGAAACATAGATGTGAATTGTGTGCCATATGTTTGTTACTTCTCATGTCATCGCCCTTTAATAAATAAAATTATAGTCTAACTGCATTCCTCTTTCATTTATTATTCATCGACTTGTACCTCAAACACGTTATTGTCAAACACGTGTCCAAGTAAATAAAACTTTCGGGTGTGTCCCGGGCACAGCCTACCCCATTTTGTTTAGATATGCAACTAAATTGCGATTTCTTAAAACTCTTCATAAATTTTACGCGGTTTAGAGTGATGCACATCAGGTTCACGCGTATGCTAAAAGTTTCCATTTTGTTCCTAATTTGCGTATGCGTTTGATTGTTAATTCACTACTTGTTCAACAGTGGCAACAAGTACATATATATCCCGTGTGTGTGGCGTTTTAGAAACTTCTACAAAAATTAAAACCTACGAAGAATATTTGGAAAGACAATTTGGGCTATTAGATATAATTCTTCATTATCATGGCGACAGTTCTCGAAATGTATTCACTAAGCTGTTAAGCCCATCCATATGGCTTTGCGTAATACTACGCCTTGTACCAGGAATGCTGGATGGCAAAAGGTTCTCAACCAATGTTTCAGGATCCTGTTGGATTTGGAGAACATGGTACAATTATCAGCTTCAATTAGATGAGCAATGAATCTTGAGAAAAAAGTTTAATGAAATAATTCCCGTGTCATACAAAATATATAATCAAAGAAGAATGGCTCGACACTCCGCTTCAAGCAGCGACTTGTCAATGGTTCAGAGACTTGTTAAAATTTATAAATACACGGTCGAGTCACATTATTGTGACCACCACCTAATATCTAGAGTAACCGCAGGGTGCAGCACGGACAGCAGCTAGAAGATCTGGGAGTTACTCAATAAGGTGCTGAAAGGTGTTCAGAGGTATGTGGACCCATTCTGACTGCAGTGCATCTAACAGCTGCTGGAGGGTACGTGGTGGAGGTTCCATAGACCGAACAACACGATCGAGATGGTCACACAGATGCTGCTCAATTGGGTTTAAGTCTGGGGAATTAGGGGCCCAGGAAAGTACTATGAAGTCTTCATCGTGCTCTTCCAAGCACTCTCGGACATTTCTAGTTGTGTCACACGTCACATTGTCGTTCTGGAAGATCCCATCCGCCCCAGGGAAGGCAATAAGCATGTATGGGTGTACGTTGTTTGCAAGGATGGATTTATAACGAATTCGATGCATAGTGCTTTCCACAGGTATGAGTGGACCCAGGTAATGCCTCGAAAACATTTCCTAGACCATACCGCTGCCCCCACCAGCTTGTGTTCTGCCAGCAGTGGTTGAAGAGTGTTTGTTCTCCTATGTTTCTCACCTTATACGCCAACGTCCATCATTTCGATGAAGCAGAAAACGTAACTTATCGAAGAAGACAATTCTTTGCAAATCAGCGGAGGTCCAATTCCTATACTGCCGTGCAAATGTAAGCCTTTTCTGCCGATGCGCCGTCGCTAGCATAGATGCAGTGACCGTTCGTCTGCATCGGAGCCCAATACGCAGCAGGGTTCGCTGAAGTGTCGTTTTAGACAGACTTCCGTTAGCCCCCTGGCTCATTCGGCCAGTGAGTTCCTGCACTGCAGCGTGGCGATCGACCCTCACTCACCTTCGCAGCCGACGTTCACCTCTCACATTAATGGCACGTGGTGCTCTGCAGTTTGCACGTCGCTTATTCGCAATGGTGCTATTTCTCCAATCAGGATACATTTTAACCACAGCTGCACGCGAACAGTTCACAAACTGCGCTGTTTCAGAAATACTGCCACCCTTGGCCCGAAAGCCGATAATCATCCCTTTTTGCAAATCTGATAAATCGCTCTTTTTATCCATGACAGAAATGAATAATATATTTTCAGAATGCCTACATCACACCTTATAAACCATTCAAGCCAGCTCACGATACGTGCTTTCTTTCATTGACAACGCGCTGTTGACGTCAAAAGTAGGAGGTGGTCACAATAATGTGACTCGACTGTGTATATGCATAACATTAACTCATTTAAAGCTTCATGAATGTTACAATGAACTTCTTCCACAAACTATCAAATTTTATTAAAACTGCAGAAAATCCCATAGAGATTGAGCTATGAAACGCTTCCTAAAGTTTATAGTAATAAAGTTGATGCCCTAAACGGAAAAAAAATTAGGAAAGGATTATGTTGAGGCTTTGTGCTCAGATGGTAGTTTTCTGATTTAAAGATGTTACATGTTCCAACAAGCTACGTATGTTCATGCAGCATAATTATGCAATATTCAGTTACTGGAGATATTCGTCGTTAATGATTATAGAATACAACTTTGCCTCTGCGTTTGTATTACCGAAAGTAAGTGGTAGACTTTTATTCTTCATGTTTATCCTGATGTAAGAATATTGCTCGTTACGCAATAAGTAGCGGAGAAGAAATTTTGCCTTCAGGAACTGCGTTTGAAGTGTGTACCTATTGTCGTTACAGACACTCTTATTCGGGTCTGTTAGGGACACGAGATGTCGCCACATCTGTTTGCTTCCATCATGCGATGGAATAGCTTGATACACACGGCGTCTTTAATTTTCGTTTTTGAAATGACTTTCGAAAGGACATGCTGCGTTTTTGAGGGGCAAAACCGATTTCTTCCGGAGGAAAAATCCTCCATTTCGTTTCTCACAAACGCAACGTGAAAGCCATTTTGGTGTGTAATGAAGAGGGTAAACGTTTGCTTCAACGTCTTAAATTCTTTGGTGAGAAATTTCGGCAAAAAAGCAAGTAAATCTATATATAATGGCACAAAAATATAAAAGGCTTTGTTAATGAGTTTCACCTCAACATCTACTTGCAAGCACAACAATGTGTAAGAGGGCTGTGGCAAATCTCGCCCTGTTTCTCGGCCAAAGTGTAGCTGATCCCTCAAAATAACAGCCTTCGGGGGTTTGACTCAGCGGAACAGCTTAGTACACTGCTGGACAATTGCTAAGGATGGATCATAAACGGGTATATAGCGCTTAAAAAAGTAAGTGTGGTTGGATGCCAAGTGAAATAAAATAATGTCAGAATGTCAGGACATTACAAGAAAGACAATTTATTGTGCTCTGAAATCCAGAAGGCTTTGGAACGTGTTCAAGGGACAAACAGGCCATTTTGTGCAGAATACGTAAACGTGAAAAAAATGCAATTACCGTCCGCAGGCGTTCCGGCGTAAGATGTCAATACGGGATATGGCCACCATGGAGGGCGATGCAAGATTCCACACGTCGTGTCATGCTTTGCACAACATTATCAAGCAGCTGTTGGGGTAATTTATTCCATTCCTCTGTCAGTGCATGAATGAGGGTGTCCTCGTTTATTGGAGGGCATTGGCGACCAGCAAGACTCCTCCCCAAAGCATCCCACACATTTTCAATGGGATTCAGATCTGGAGAACGTGCTGGCCATACGAGGCGTTGAATATCCTCGCTCTCCAGACACTCCTGGACGGCGACTGTTCGATGACATGTTGCGTTGTCGTCCATGAAAATGAATCTATCACCGACAGCACCACGGAACATACAAACATGAGGTAGCAGAACATCATTAATATATCGTTGGCCAGTCATAGTCCCAGTTGGAAGCACATAGAGGGACGTACGGCCATTGATCATGATGCCAGCCCATACCATGACACTACATGTCGGATATCGGTCCCTTTCCTGTATGTTTGCTGGACAATATGCAGTACCACTATCACGCCAGATCAATTGTCGTCGACAATCAGACGATAGACTGTATCTACTTTAATCTGAGAAGAGGACAGCAGACCAGTCGTTATCAGTCCAATTGTGATGTTGATGGCAGCATTGCAAACGGGCAGTACGGTGACGTCTGGACAATGGGATGCACACTACAGGACGGCGGGCGTATAGTCCTCCTTCATGCAAACGTCTGGCGACAGTTTTTCGGGAGATCCGCTTGCCAGCAGCAGCCATAAACTGATTTGCTACCTCACTAGCTCTGCTGCGCCGGTGTCTTTTTGTTGATAGCACTATGTACCGATCTTCTGCAGGTGTCGTACTGCGAACACGACCTCCCCCGTGACGTTTGCTACACTCTCCATTTGTTTGAAATGATTTCCAAAGCCTTGAAACAACACTGTGGCTGACGTCGAACTCCCTGGCAACATCTGTTATTTTTCGCCCTTCTTCAATCTTGCCAATAATACGGTCACGCGTAAAATCATCTAGGTGATGTAGGGAAGACGTACTGAAAATTGCAAGTTCGTCAATTGATTCCTTCCCTTTCAACTTTGCGTTTGAACAACAACGGTCAATACGCGTCAAATCCTTTATATCTCTTATCAGCGCTATGACGTCACGAACAAGTTCGGCAATCCAAAATTTGCATACGCACAACACGTCTTACTGTATCCCGCACTTATGCTAATTTCCACATTTTCCTGCCTTCCATTTTATGGTTGCTATCGTTGCTATTGTCATCCGTCCTTAGCAATTGTCCGGCAGTGTAGGTTTCATCCAACGAAGGAATGTTTCCAATCTCAGTCCGACTCAACCCCAGGCAGGACTGCTGTTAGACCCAGGCAAGCGAAGCACCTGCCCCGATGCCCCGGGCATTGAAGAGCCATGCTCATCATAGGCACAAAAAGTAAAGAATTAAATATGCAGAATAAAACAAAATAATTACGAAGGGCCTGCACAACCTAACGAATGTTACCTTACTTGTATGAATAATGGAACGTCTGGATACATAAAAATTAAGCTAGGCAATCGTTTTGAAGTAGACTGGATAGTACCGGATACCGACAGCCACGGACCTCTGTATGTACTTTATGTACTAATTTATATCCAGGTTTCAGCAGTACCTTGAGAATTTTATTTACAATTCCGGTTACTATTGCCTCAGAAGAGCGAAGTTTGTCTTCATTGAAATTTGTAAGAAATTATCTTAGAATTTCAATGATTAAAGAGAGGTTACTTAATTTGGTATTACTGTTTGAATAGAACACACATTAAGTAAAAATCAAGATTACAACAACTAATGATTTTACTGAAATGAATACAAAAAAAAATAGAATAAACTTGTGATAATTTTGTACATTTTTTTTAATTGGAGGTTTAACGACCACCGTGAGCAACTCAATGGGCTATAAGGAGTCGCCCGTCCCTAATTTAGGGTCACTAGCTCCAGGGAAGGGAGAGAGCCAGTGCCGGAAGACAAACACAACATCCATGCCTAACCGGGATTCGAACCCGGACCCCTTACGGACGAATGATCAGAGGCCAGCGCCTTAGACCACTGCGCCACCGCGGCGGCCATTTTGTACACCATTTTGTATCTTACGTCCAGTGGTAGGTGAACAGGACATCGCCGCCCCGGTGGCGCAGTGGTCTAAGCGAGGGCCTCTGATCATTCGTCCGAACGGGGTCCGGGTTCGAATCACGGTGAGGCATGGATGTTGTGTTTGTCTTACGGCACTGGCTCTCTCCCTTCCCTGGAACCAGTGACCCTAAATTAGGGTCGGGCGACTGCTTATAGCCCATTGAGTTGCTCCCGGTGGTCGATAAACCTCCAAACAAAAAAAAAACAACAGGAAAGAAAGGATCTGTTTTGTAATCCGGATTTCAGCCTAACCTCCCGCATATTTCATATCATTGGGCTCATCTCAATGTGATACATTGCGATAAAATTTGCTGCCAATGAAACGGACAGGTTTTCTGTCAGGATTCTGGAGAACAAGTGGAAAAGCCCTCCTTTTCGGAATTTGTTTCATTGTACAGCCCTGTGGAAGTTCCTCGTTATCATGGCTTTTATATAAATCTTTAGAAAGATAATGGTCAACACTGAAAGATACCATATTTTAAGAACGCAGTGACTGGCTTAAAGAGTTCAAGAGAGCACTGATTGGCCAATAAACAAATACATACGTACTCCTTCTCTACTCATTAATATAAATCTTCATCGATAGATTAGTATACTGAGTTGGGCCAATGAATTTTACAATACGTTTTTTAATCAAATGATTTACATAAACGGGGCCCCACACACCCTAAGGGCTGTCCTGACACCAGGAGCCTACGTCTGTAATCAGGAATCGATGAAGTAGCTGTTCTTTCTTTCGTCACCAGCTCCACTTCTTTCTGAATCTGTAACTAGCCACAACGCAATACTTTTGTCGAAGTCGTGACGTCACGGAATGGGGACTAGACATAAACACACGCTGTTTACATGTTAGCTTACGTTAGTTTTATCGTTTGCGGCTGCCGATAGTCCTGCAAAATTGATCTTTTAAGGTGAAACTGAATATATCCGATATGGTTTTATGTTTTGCAGCATACTGTAATCAAAAATCAGTGTTCATTTTATAGTCAAAAATCAATGTTCGTTTTATAGCCAAAAATCAGTGTTCATTATATATATTTCAAAGAAACAAACGGAAACATGCCCTATGAAATAAAATGTCGGGATATGTGTAGTTTAGGATCCTAAATTATTTGGCTTCCTATTTGGAAAAAAATGAGATACACATGTGTTAAAGTATGTAATTTAATGGCAAATGGGGAAGAAAATATATCTGTAAAATGCGTTTTAAAGATTTTTACCGTAAAACGTACCTCCAAGTACGACGACGTGAACACCAGCCGCGGCAGGCCTAACACAACGCCACGGCGACCACGTGAAGCTTGGCTCCGCTGAAACGATGGTCTCGTTCCGGCGGCCATTTCGCTGGCGGAAGAATAGAAGAGGAACCTAGGAAAGAGTAAGAGTACAAGAGGGTAGCTAGGAAAGCGCTCCATTTTGTTCTGTTACGCTACACAAAATAGCTCATCATTTTTGTACCAGTTTTGAACATCGGAATCTGACAATTTCTTGTTTTTTTCGCTTAGGATTCTTTGATGCGGAATGCATGAACTCACTTTCCCTTCTAGGGTTTTATTTATTTATTTTTGTAATCCAATTTGAATGAACTGCGAACCACGCCGTCAATACCAGGAGCAAAACTTTCACTTTCCGATGTCATGTAACTTCGGTTGGAGAGAACGCGACATCTACTTTAACCATTTTCTAGAAGAAAGAAAGGCATCTGCATACTTTCTACTTTGTACCAGGGAGTTATATGCGTAAGAACAAAGCAATTCTCGCCGTGTGTCTGGAAAAACTGCGACAGAAATGAAGAACTATTTTCTGTCAGGTAGCACTACAAATTTGAACGATTTTCTGGCAAGAACATACCCAGTTCCTCTTGTAATCTTCCGCCAGTTAGTTGGCCGCCGGAGCGATACCTTCGTTTCAACGGAGCTAAGCTTGACGTGTCGCCGCGGCGTTGTGTTGGGCCTGCCGCAGCGGTGTTCACGTCGTCGTACATGGAGGTACGTTTTACGGTAAAAATCTGTCCAATACATTTTACAGATGATGCATTTTTTCACCATTTACCATCAAATTACATACTTTAACATCTAAATATCTCATTTTTCTCATTCCTTCAAAACATGTAGCTAAATAATTTATGACGCTAAACTGCACATTTACCCTTATCTTTCATAGAAGCATGAATTTGACCACGTCTTTCCTCACTATGCGGTTTATAATATAATGACCGGATGTGAGAGGACTTCACAGCATTTTCACGGCGTTGAATTAGCTTCAAATTGTCAGAAAAAAAAGGAAAAATTGCAAAATACGAGTATGAACACATTTCACCCATCACGTTGAAACGTTATGGGAATCATGGAGGAACAGACATTTGTTTATGCTCAGCGCCATCTTGTGACGTCACACTTCGTCGACGTATGAGGCTACTTTTCAAGGATAAGTTATTTGAGACACATAATTGCTAATCAATAACATAATTATCGCATCTCCGTGAAGCTACGTAGTAACACCTAAAAGGAGCAGCAGGCTGTGAGATTCCTAGGCAAACATCCACATGTAAGGTTTTCGCTCCCCTTTCGCCATGGCCATGGAATACTGAGTTGAATGGAGATCCTTGACGTTCAGCCTGCCTTACCTGGAAGGTAACAATCCCCTTCACTGTATGTAACGATTGGTACTAATATGCCATATTTTCATTGTTGTCCATGTAGCCACAATTTCAGAAAACTTGAAAATTACATTTGCCCTGGAGCGGAAATCAAACCCGTACTTCTTGATTACCGGTCAAGCATGCTATCCGTTACACCAATTATGTATGATGTTCTATGAAGCACTGGAACTTAAAAGACCTACATCCCACCCCTGATGTTAGAAAAGGTCGTTGGGACGCTACGATGAAGCTTACAATTTTTGCATCGACTAGCGCAAATCTGAAATGTTCTCAGATTCCTAGTTACATCTTCTTAGCTTAAGTTGCTTAGAGCTTCCTTGTCCTGGGTGGTGTAACGGATAGTATGCTCGATCGGTAATCGGGAGTTGCGGGTTCGATTCCCGCTCCAAAGCAATGCAATTTTCAAGTTTTCTGAAAGAGTGGCTACAGGGAAAACAGTGAAATTACGGCACATCAGTGTCAATCATTACATTTGTATCGCCTTCCATGTGTTTGCGAAAATTTATTTCTTCGGGAAAATTCGTTTCCTATTTATGTATGGTCTCCTTCACTAAGTTATGTAGCGTTCGTAAGAAACGAAATATCACTGTTTCTTCACAAGAAATGCCTTTCTACTCCTGTAACACAATTTTTTTTTTTACAGCCATTTCAAAAATGAAACCTACAAAACCGTGCGCCTCCGGTACGGTTTTAAACCCAACGGGGGTGGCGATTTCTACTGGCGTCTCTGGCAGGTTCAAGTACAAGGGTAGTTTCTGTACCTCTGTTTTTGCCCATTCTCTCAGTTTGTGCATCTTCTGTTCTCTGCCGTACGCCCTTAAATGGTTCTCATTACACACATTTCCGAAAAATGTATGAAGGGAATGTAAAGCCTGAGTAGTTCCTATCACTTCCTGACCGTCTTCAAGCACCTGTTGACCGACCCAACACCACTACTGGAGTATGTGTCATTTCTATCTCGTTACTTTCCAAATTTTTTTGTCTGCTGTGTGCTGCCATTTGTTTTCCAGTTTGAAATAATATTTCGATTGTGTTGATTTCTACATCCGTATTTGCTGATTTTCAAATAGGCTTCATGTACATCAAAATCTCCTTGGATTATGGTTTTCGCAGAATATGTTTTCAAATAAAATATTCTTTTCTGCCAATATGTCCTTCTGTATAATTGGTGTGCCCGAATTTTGCATTTTCCATGTCAGGTGTTATTTTACTTAGTTCTAGGGTTTGTATGAGCGCAGTTGTTTTGCTAATTGTTTCCTTTTTGTTACAAGGCAATCGGTACATTGATTCTTTTAAACTTCTTCAGAGACCGAATTGGTAGCATTACAAAATACACCGATGAGACATTATATTATCACCACCTACTTAAAAGCTGTAGGGCCCCCTTTATCCTGCAAAACAGCGGCCACACGGCAAGGCATCGATTCGATGAGGTGGCGATAGATATCTTGGGGTATCTGGTACCATAATGTCAACAGCAGGTCCTCCAGTTCCCATTCATTTCGGGGTGGTGGTGATTTAGCGAGAACCCGCTTTTCCAAGTCGAACCAGAAATGTTCGATTGGGTTCATGTCGGGCGAATTGGGAGGTCGTGGCATTAACAGAAAGTCACCAACATGTTTCTCGAACCATTCCTCAACGATTCTGGTAGTGTGGCATGGCGCATTATCCTATTGGTAATGGTCATCACCAGCAGGGAACACAGTTGCCATGAATGGGTGAACTTGGTCCGCAACGATGTTCAGATAACTGACAGCTGTCAGAGATTATGCTATTGGGACAATCGGACCTAAAGTGTCCAAAGAAAACATCACCCACAGCATAACATAGCCGCTGCGGCCTGTTTCCACCCAACAGTTCATCCAGGTGCTAGAGCCTCCGTTGATAATCAACGATTCCACGTTCGGCCGTCTACGTGATGCAACAGGAATCTTGATTCCTCAGACCAGGCTACTTTCTTCAAATTATCCACGATCCAATCTCGGTGATATTGGGCACATGCTGGCGATAACGTGTAGTGAACATGGGGACGTAGAAGACCCATGTGTAGAAGGCTGCGACGAACTGTGTGCTGTGACATATTGCCCTGATCACCACTGTTGTAGCTGCAGGTGATTTGTTGCACTGTGGCTCTGCGTTCGATGTGAACAATTCGCGACGGTCTCCGCTCCATCTGGCATTAATGAACTGCGGACGACACACGGCTGGACGACGGTTCGTTGTTTGGCCATCTGTGCCCTACATTTGATACGTACTCAGTACAGCGGCACTTGAAGAACCCACAAGCCGCGCCGTTTCCGTGATCGTAGTTCCGAGGCGCCGTGCCATCACAATTTTTCCTTTATCAAACTCCGATATAACGGCAGCTTTTCCCATTCTGACTCCGAACGCTGTACTAACCGAAACCGCCCTTCAGGTATATATATCGAGATATTCTTAGTGGAATCCTTTTCAGGGAATCCACAGCCAAGCATTCGCTAACTACATCGGGGCGCCGAAGGTAAAAATAAATCGTGTTTCTGATTTTCAAAAGGACAGCATAATTATTTTGAGGTGATAACACCAACACAAATAGTTGCAACTATATTTTTTTTTTTTTTTGATTGGAGGTTTAACGACCACCGTGAGCAACTCAATGGGCTATAAGCAGTCGCCCGTCCCTAATTTAGGGTCACTGGTTCCAGGGAAGGGAGAGAGCCAGTGCCGTAAGACAAACACAACATCCATGCCTCACCGGGATTCGAACCCGGACCCCTTACGGACGAATGATCAGAGGCCAACGCCTTAGACCACTGCGCCACCGGGGCGGCACACAACTATATTGAATGTTATAAAGTAGAAAGAGAAAAGATGCTTGTCCTTTTGGAAAGATGTGAAAGACATTTCAGAATGTGAAAGACGTTTCAGAAATTTCATGGAATCTTTGCTCCACATCAATTATTAAATGAGAGAAATTTTGCTTTCGTCCGTAACCCAGGAATAATTTTTTCGCTATAACAAAAACTCAGATTTCCTTGTGCTCCATACATACTAAAGAGCGTGCTAAAAGTGATGCCTAGATTTCGCGTTTTATTTGTCATAAGAAAATGGACTTTGCCTTTTCACGCGTGGGTGTCTTTGTCAGATTACTAAGCCAATGAACTTTCTACACGATGGATGGATGACACGGTCCGCAATTTTGTGAAATGTGCTTTCTTCTCATCTGCAAAACACGTCCAGTTACCGAAGGGGCTGGACGCTTCTTTCAATACGTTTAAGAGAGGGGATCACAAAAATGGATAAAGCTTCATTTCCTAGATATTGTAATAAAATTAATTTTTACAAGAGAGTAGCGGTGAGTCTGACTAACTAAAAGGTTTCAGGTTACCCTGCAATAAGTAATATTATATTTAAACTCTGAGAAAATATTTCAAGCAATTAATTCTTTGGAACGTATTTTCCATTTCTTATGAAAATGGAAAGTTTAACTACAATGTACGCCCGTCCGCTTTCTTTTGAAAACTGGTGCATAGTGAACGTAGAGCTTGCGTATTACCGATTTACATATCTTCGAGCGCTTAGCAAGTACTGTTTAACTTGGGCGAAATCTCTTGAAGTTTATGCACGATGCGTGGATGTATGTAAAGATGCATCTATCCATCAACAGTGTACAAACTTGTATAATGCATAAACAAAGACATCGCTCTTTCTACGTTTAGCAACGCACAGCAACGGAAAAATTGTTATTCGGCCGTCACCGGGGAAATGAATCCCGGATCTTTCGATATCTAGCCAGCCGAGAGCGTTTGCCTTACACCACGGTGGCCAACAATCCACGGCGCTATGTGCGTTTCTTTGTCAGCATAGCTGAGCCCATCTTACGGATTTATAATGTCAGATGCTGACAGAAAAACGCACACAGCACCGTGGATTGTTTGCCACCGTGGTGTAGGGCAAACGCGCAAGGCTATATATCGAGCGATCCATGATTCAATTCCCCGGCGGCGGCCGAATAACAAATTTTCGGTTACTGTGCGTTGCTAAACGTGGAAAGAGCGATGTCTTTGTATTTGGAGGATTTTCACTTTGTATAATGCATTTCGAACTTTTGCCAAAAGACGGATAGTAAGTTTTGGACTTTTGTCAGAAGATGTGCTAGCTGCACCCGGGATTTCAGTGTCATCCTTTTCGCTCTTCTCTATCGCAGCTTCGTTGGACGAAACGCAAACTTTCTGTGTAGATTCTCGGAAGCTATATGACATACAGGGCGGGAGCAAAATAGTTTGAGCACCTATCTAGCATTGTTTAAAATTTAAACTGCGGCCATGTAAAGGGGTATAGACTCCAAATGTCCACTTGTATGTCTTGAATATAGGAAATACAAAAGATGTTCACTGGAATGTTTTACCAGTGCTCATGTTGGAGCTTCCACAAACCCGAGCTACAGATTCTTGTGCCTCAAAATGCATTCCATTGGGTACATTACACTCGAGATGGAAGGCCATTGGTGAACATGCATGTCACTATAGTGTATCTCAGAACAGTCCTGAGTTATACGGGCCTTATTCCATGGCGCGCTGGCCAGTTGGAACAGTCCATCTTGGTGTGAAAACACTCCTCTAAAGCGGGTCTAGCTGGTCTGTAATGATCGAATGGTATGAAGTTGTGTACAGGGGACCACACACCACTATCAGGCGAATGAGAATGTCTCAGAAAAATATCATCCAGAGCATTACACCCCTGTCACCAACCTGTGCCTATGCGGTCACGGTTTCTTGTACCATGTTCCCCGCAGCTGTTTGCTTAACACTCCACCTCGCACCCTTTCGCTGAAATAGGATATGTTTGGATTGTCCTTCCAAAAGATCATAGTTTTCAATCTGTAATTCGTGTGTTTATTTATATTTTGTTCCTTTGGTCATCGCGGAAGACGCTGTAGCTACTTCAAGCCATTCGGCTCTTGTGCCAATGAGCTTCTGTCGAAACGTACCTGTACTTGATCAAGCTTTCTCTCCTCTGACTGAACAGGTGGTTCACTTAAGCGTAGTGCTCGAGCTGCAGTATGAAATCACTGCGAAAAAAAGGGCTCCGTCTTCGAAGAGTTCTACTTCTCCTCCCGTACGCACCTTGTCACCTCGAGGTCGGGTTTGTCCTGCCGCCTCAGTATGTCGTCAGGCTTAGAGAAGACGACATGCGGCTGGCTGTTAGTTGAACTTACGTCAGCAGAAGAACGTAAGGATGGCTAATAGTTATCAGAATCTGTAGGTCCTGCTGATGAACCCACCGTTTGTATTGATGTAAGACGTGAACCTGCGCCCACTTATGCGCAGGTTGTGTTCATATTCTATTTGTCATGGATTCCTTTATGGAATCATCTACTTTGACTCGCAGAAATCGTGCAAACGTTGCTTGCTGAATCCGCTCGATCATACCAGCGGAGCGTGAACGTTCACTGGTTTTTCAGAATCTGATGGAAATAGCTCTCACGACATTTTGGAATGGGTTGGGTCAGACTCCTTGACCGAACCCTATTGGAAAATATTCTCGTTCATCCGATAGCACGGTGTTATATCTGAAGACCTATCGTATCAACCCTATGGCGCAGTGCTCTAAGCGCTAGCTTCTGACAGTTCGTTCAATGGCGTCCGAGTTCGAGCCAGGGATAAGGAATGTATTTTGTGTGTCTCGTGGCACTGTCTCGTCCCCTTCTCTGGGACCAAAGCTCCTAAATTAGGAACTGACGACTGCTTATAGTAGCAAGAGTTCCTCTCTGTGTTGAAACTCCAAAGAACTAAAAATACAAAACACATTGTGCGAAAGATGAAATGTTGATGCGAGGACTGGATATTCAGGGTGCTAATCCTATCCCCAAGTATTTGCCTTATCCCCTAGTTACAGTTTTGTTTCCAACGTACCACCGGAAATATTCAAACATATTCTTATTGATATTTGGCTATGAAATTCGATTCATCGCGAAAACAAATGACGTAAAGCACGGTGAAACGAGTTCAAACTTTTAGAATCATCCACTTCAAATGTACTTCACCAACTCAAAATTTCTAATATGATATTTATAGCTTACTAATGCAGTGTTCTGATATCAGAGTAAACCCCTAGCATGTGTTTTAAGGACGAAATAAAATTGTACCATAGAGTCATGCAGGTCAAATGTCTTAACTGACTTGAGCCTTTCAGAATTATTGTACAAGAACTTAGGGAGCTCCTTGAAACATCTATGAATAGCAAAACTGCCATCAGAAAAAAAAGCCTAAAAAACCTTTCCTTTGCCCTTTAAGACTTACTACTATAAAATTTAGGCAAGCGTTTTATCGTTAAATCTCAATGGAATTTTCTGGAAGTTGACATGTTCTTTCACAGTTCCTAGAACAGTCATAAACTTAAATAAGTTCAGCATATAAAATGTATTTACACAAATGCAATAAGTTTATGGACTTTACACATGTAGGCCTCGAGACTTTCCTCAAAGACACTGGTTGACTGATCATTTCCGTTACATGGCATTGTAACTTGATTAAAATCATTTTCTGCAAGATTACTTCACGTCTAGAGTGTGTCTGTGTTGTTGATAATTATATCATTCTCTTCAAATCCATAGGAATACTGCCCAAAGTGTTTGGAAAGCGTTGGCCACACAGATTTCATGATACATGACTCAAATTCTCCCCCGGCATCATTGATGTATTTCACAGCTTGGTAAATATGTTTGTAGAACTACTAAAATGATATGCAGTAGTCGTCATTGCCTATCTGAATATACTTTGCTAATTGAATCGGTGAAGGCTGCACTTGACGACAGACTCCACAAATAGTTAAACAGGAAGGGTATTGCATTTAATCAGGACATCATCAGGTCTCATGCTGTTTTGGTCATGACGGAAAATTTTTTAAGCTTGGATGGGATATCCTGTCTTACAAGACCTTACATCTTCAGATTTCCATTTATTCCAGTCTTTGCAGAACTCACACGCATTAGTTCACATACTTCCAGCACTATTCAAACATACCCTTAGCAAGAAACGCACTGTCAAGTTTGCAGATTTCCTTCATTTAAAGGTTTCCCGGTTATGGAAAATCTTAGTGGCAAAACAGCTGGATCTGAATTCAAGATGTGAAAACTGATGAATTAATGAAATTAAAAAAGACAAATGGAAAGTTCCCTCTTAAAGTCACCTTCTTCACACTTTTATCGCCCTGTTAGTCTCGTATTGCTCAAGTACTATATTACCTTATTTCGCAAATGCAAGATATTATTATACTTGCATTTAGGCTGCATGAATCGTAAGTTTCTCTTCATCTATCCTGAGAAAGGATACTGTATTTTTTATTTTTCCCTTGCTTTCCTGTATATGTTTCATGTGAATATTTTCCCCTTCATTTCCTCAGGTTTTCCTGTTCTTCCTATTTCGGATGAATGTAGGACGGTTACTTTGCACTGCAATTTTAATACGCAGCAGTTTTTCTATGATCAAACCTTCCTTGATGTGCCTCATACCTGCTAAAGGAGTGTCTTTTAATGATTACTTCGTGCCTATTAAAATTTTTAAAGAGGAAGTGGATTCAGTAGCGGTTTGTTGGGAATATCTTTGGTAGACAGGTGAATCCGATGTTCGGTTGATTTCTTGAGTCATAGTCTCAAGAAATCAACCGAACATCGGAAATCAAGAAAAATCCGATTTTTTTTTAACATCAAGAAATTTTTCTTGAACATCAAGAAATCAAGAAAAATCCGATTTTTCTTGATTTCTTGAGTCATAGTCGTAGCCAGTAATATTAAATCGAGCATCACAGTTGAAAATCTTCTCTTTTTCTCATACTGATTTCCTTTCGAGTATAGCTGACATTTCAACAAAATATTTTTTTATGTCTTCATTAGGGTAACTATTCGCTTATCGGGAAGAGCCTTTTTAGTTCTGTTTGTCACAGATGACACTAGATGTCGCCGCATGAGCTTGCTAGCCAAAAGTTGCAACGAAGAAAGAAACGCATGATATTGTTAGTTCTTTTTCATTCGAAATCGCGGTTAAAAGGACATTTTGCTTGTTAAAGGGGCATAAAGTATTTCTTTTGAAGGAAAATCAACATTTCCTTTCTTTCGAAAGCAACGGGATTAGTTGTTCAGTAGGTAGTGAAATGAATAATTACCTACGATATAAAACGAGACGACGAACATTGTGACGTGCCTGCCCCGCTGGACGCACATGAGATAAAGGCATATAGCAGTGAGAGCACATGCCAGTGTACTACAGTGGATAGCACTCGGAGCTCCGGTGCCGAGAGTTGCTGGTTAGAATCCTGCCCTTGGCATAAAATGATGGAGAAATTTTCTTCGTCATAACATCGGTTTCACAGATGGCAGTAATTATTCCTGGGCACTCTAATCGTGCCTTGTTGGACCAAACCCCTTTCTGCTGCAGGTAAAGAAACCCTCAACTGTACATATTTTGTACATGCCCACAATACAGGATGACTGATGTCGATCACGCCACAATCAAAAGCATAACAACATATTGAAGAAGTCGGAAGAGACAGGAATATATAAAATAGCTCTTTAAACTATCATCACACATAGTGTTTCGCACAGAGCGCTAAAAGAATATATATATATATATATATATATATATATATATATATATATATATATATATATATATATATATATTTCTTCATCAATGTGACCCTCACTTGATATCTGCTGTCCAAGATAAACGTACGTGTCTGATATCTCCAGCTTTTCTCCATCAATCGATAAATCTTCATTTCTTGTAAAAGCATTGAACATCACTTTTGTCTTCTGAAAGTTCATTTTTAATCCCACTTCTTTACTCTTGTCAGCAAGTTTCTGGATCATACTCTGCAGCTCTGATGGGCTAGTTGCAAAAATGACTACGTCATCAGCAAAACGAAGGTGGGTTAGATAATCTCCATTAATCTTTATCCCCTTGTTTTCCCAGCTCAGTGACTGAAAAACACCCTCCAATGTGGCATTAAAGAGCTTCGGAGATATGGTGTCACCTTGTCTCACTCCCTTTCCAATTTTTATGTGTGTTGTATTTTCAAACAGCCTAATCTTTGCACTTGCATTTTCATAGATGTTATTAATAATATTAATGTATGCATCTTCAATACCGCAGGTTTTCAGAGCCATTGTAACTGCTGATGGTTTCACCGAATCAAAGGCTTTTTCATAATCGATAAAAGCCATGCACAATGGAAGTTCATATTCCCTCGCTCTTTCAATTAGTTCTCTCAGCACATGGATATGATCTATTGTGCTGTAGCCACTCCTGAATCCAGCTTGTTCTCTCGGTTGAGCCATGTCCAGTGTTACCTTCAAGCGGTGTGAAAGAACTTTAGTGAAGATTTTATAAACTACTGATAGGAGGCTGATAGGTCTGTAGTTTCCGAGATCCTCAATGTCACCTTTCTTATGTAGCAGGATCATTGTAGCGGTGTTCCAATCCTCAGGAATCTTTCCTTCATTAAGGCATCGAGTGAAAATTTGGGCGAGTACTGTTTCGATTTTTCCACTTGCTTCTTGTATGATGTCTACAGTAATTCCATCTTCTCCTGGAGCTTTTCCCCGCTTCATGTTCTTGATTGCATGTGCAACTTCTGCTGGAAGGACTGGAGGAACTCTGGTACTGGTATCTTTCATGATGTCTGGAGTGCATGTATCATCCCTTTCATATAATTTGGAGTAGAAATCTTTCACTCTTGTAAAACTTTCGCCTCTATTTCTTGTTACAGAACCATCTTCTTTTCTCAGTGCCATAATCTGTTTTCTTCCCTTACTGAGATGTCCCTTTGCTATCTTTAGGCTTTGGTTGTTTTCAATTGCTTTCCTCACTAGTTCACAGTTGAATTTTCTTACGTCTTCAGTGATACTTTTTCGTACTGTCTTGCATAGCTCTATATATTCCACTTTGGAAGTCACATCTTCTTTAGTTGTCCTCATCTCTCTTCTTTTTTGCATCAACATTTTCGTTTTTCCTGATAATTTATTTACATGCAACTTGTTCTTCGACCCAGCTAATTTTGTTGCTGTTTCCATAAGAGCTTTGGTTACTTTTCTGTTAACTTCAGAGATGTCCACTTCTTCCGATGTTAGGCCTTCTAAAGCAGAGAACCTGTTCTTCAGTTCCAACTTGAAGGTATTATGGTGTTTTTTAAGGTTGGTTATGTCAATAGATTTTGTTTGTCTTATGAGCTTGCCACGTTCAAGTTTAGTGTTGAGGTGCATCTTACATCTCACCAATCTATGGTCACTACCTGTGTTGAACTTGTTTAGCACACTGCAGTCTTCTATGACAAATTTTTTGTTACACATAATAAAATCAATTTCACTTGTCGTCCCATTTGGATGTCTCCATGTCCATTTCCTGTGTGGCTTTTTCTTGAAGAAGGAGTTCAAGATGAAAAACCCTTCTGCCTCTGCAAACTCAACGAGAGTATTTCCACGCTGGTTTCTGTTGCCGTGACCGAATTTACCTACTGAAGTTTCATTCTGTTGCCGTTGCCCTATTTTTGCATTGAAATCTCCCATAATTATTTTCAAGTGCTGCTTACCTTTATTATTTAGATGACGAATTTCCTCATAAAATTCTTCAATTTCTTCTTCAGGATGACTTGTGGTGGGTGCATAAGTTTGAATAATCTGAGCCTGGTATCTTTTCGAGAGTTGGATAACAAGCCGTGCAGCTCTGTCAGAGGAACTTTCAACGTCTACAACTTTATCCTTCAGTTTCTTGTTTATTATAAATCCAACACCACTAGTTCTGCCAGTATCTGTCCCACGATAGTAGAAGAGATGTCCACTTTTCAGTTCGATGAGATCTTCTCCTCTTCTCCTTACCTCACTTAGCCCCACGATGTCCCACTTGATCCTTTGTAGTTTCTCTTCCAATTCAAGAAGCCTTGAATCAGAAGATAGGGAGCGTCCATTGTACGTTGCCAAGGTCAGCATCAGATGGCAGCCTCGTCCGGTCCTCCGGGGATTCTTAGCACCCTCTGCCTTCATGTCGCACTGGCCGCTGCCTTGGCCAGGTACATTCCAGCTGCCGGAGACTGAGGGCCAAGATTTAAGTTGTGGAGTCATTTTGGAGGGGTTTGGCCATAACTCACCACGCTGGCCAAGCGGGTTGGTGAGTGTGGGATAGAATTTCCTCTAATCCCGATGGTATAGTTATACCGCTATTGGCGGTCGTCAGAGCCCCTTTAGTAGGAACAGGATGCACCACGAGAAGGCGGGGTTGACATTTGTCAAGGAGAGGCTGTGATGTTACGCATCACCTGACCTTACAAAACTTGCCTGGAGAGCTTTTGGAAGAAACAGCATAATTTTCAAGAGCAATATGCCATTATGTCTTAAAAGAAAAGTGTTTGATCAATGCATCCTTCCAGTGCTTACGTATGGTGCAGAGACGTGGACCTTAACTAAAAGAGACATACAAAGGCTGCAGACAACTCAAAGCAGCATGGAGAGGTGCATGCTTGGTGTAACCAGGAGAGATAAGAAGCGAAACTCGTGGATCCGAAAAATGACAAGAGTGGAGGACATCATGATCAGAGTTAAATCCCTGAAATGGCAATGGGCTGGACATTCTGCCAGAAGGACAGATCATCGATGGAGAGCCGAAATTTTAGATTGGATCCCAAGGGACAGGAAAAGACCCAGAAGAAGACCACATGGGAGATGGGTGGATGAAATTCGAAAGTATGCAGGGGCGACATGGAGGAGACTGGCACAAGACAGACCGTTGTGGAGGAAACTTGGGGAGACCTTCGTCCAGCAGTGGATTGATAATGGTTGACAATGATGATGATGATGATATATATATATATATAATATGCACAAAAAAATGCTGACAAAAGAAAATATTAGTTCTCAGAAAGATTATGTGTTGAGGAACAAACACTGCATTGTGAGGTAAGGCAATTTTGTGTCTTTGAACTTTTTAATGAGAAACACATTTAATGAAAAACTTAATAAGAAATACGTCTGAGAATTAGATGACGGTGAGTACGTTGGAAACATAAGAAAATCTGAAAAAATACACATACGCACACGGGTCTGATAAAATTTAGTGCCAACGAGAATTACTGTTCTAATCTTTTAACAAATTGTTTGCTTATTGTGATGGTCACCCTTTCTTTTTTTAGAATAATATAATACATTTAAGAAATTCTCATTCACTTTTTATGATGTGCTGATTCCCTTATGCTAAATATATTTAAAGCAGTCTTTCTCAGGTAGAAAGGTTCTTCATTAAATTTCTAAAGAGCTGCTATGCGGCAATTTCTCACAACGTAATCCAGCCGACAGTTCCCGTGAGTTTACATGAAGTATTTCCAAAAATGCAAATGATATTGGCGCTGCTACTGCTAGTATTAGTAAATAATCCAGGATTAATATTAATAATAATAATAATAATAACAGAAGAGATAAAAGTAATCTCAGCAGGCATTTATGCGAAGCGGAGCAATTTCAGTAAATTTAGAAAATAATGATAACAAGAAATAAAGCTAACCCCACAGCATGCATTTTTTTAAATTCAAGATTTTACGACCACCGTGAGCAACTAGATGAGCTGGAAGTCGTAGCCTGTCCCTAATTTACAGCCACTAGTTCCAGGGAAGGAAGAGAATCAGTACCGTAATACAAAAATAACATCCATGCGTTACTGGGATTCAAACCCGGACCTATCACGGACGAATGGTCAGGAGTCATCGCTTAGACTACTGCGACACATGGATTTGCCGCTATAGTTGTGCAGTGGTCTAAGCTCTGGATTCTCATCACATGTCCGAGATGAGTTCGAATCCTAGTTAGGCATGTAGTGTTGTTGTCTTATGGTGCTGAAACTCTCCGTTTTTTAGAACCAGTGGCCGTAAACAGTGTCGGTCGACACCCATCGAGTTTCTCACGGTGGTTGTTTAACTCACAAACAAACAGCGCGCATTTTACTGAGCAATTTTGAGAAATAATAATGCTATGGGATGTAGGTGCGATTTTAAACCTGTGGTACCTCCCCGGTGGAGCAGTGGTCTAAGCGATGGCTTCCGATCATTCGTACAAAAGGGGTCTGGGTTAGAATCCCGATGAGGCATGGATATTGTGTTTTTCTTACGGCACTGGCGCTCTCCCTTCCCTGGATTCAGTGGCCCTAAATTAGGGACGGGCGACTGCTTGTAGCCCATTGAGCTACTCACGGTGGTCGTTAAACCTTCTATCAAAAAAAAAAAAAAAAAAAGACGTGGTAAGTGTACCGCTGGAGTACGGAAAGACACCCCAAGAGATATGTAAATATATGTAATAAAATCAAGAAATATTTGTTAAAATTTCTTGATTTTACTTCATTTGGTTGCCATTTCGCATTCTTTTTAAAAAAGGTTTACGCACGCAAACTATATACACCCGCTGACAGGAAACTGAGACTTGCGGGTAATAAGTCATCACTGCTTGCGTAATGCGTATGGATTGGTTAATTCACTTCGTGGGCGTGGCGTCCCGAAGCCAATAGCAATTCAAACTCCCAAGAACCCATTCAAACGTTCTCACCACACATCTGCTTTTTCATCATTTTGTGTTTGAGGGTGAGACCAGAGCTGCACCAATTTCGTGAAGTTTCTTTAGTTTACTCTTAGTACAGTGAGCTGGTTTTGTTTGCCACTGGTAAATTTTGTGCTTCAGGGTGAGACCAGAGCTGCAACAATTTCGTGAAGTTACTAAGAGAACACTCGTAGTACAGTGTTCTGGTTTCTTTTGCCATGTTTAAATTATTTGTAAACAGAAAGCAAGCCCGAAGTTGAGAACAAGAGTTTTAGGAGTGATAACGTTGAATCACAAAAAGTGCCCAGGTGGCGCAGTGGTCTAAGCAATGGTTTCTGACCATTCGTCCGAGATAGGTAGGGGTTCGAATCCCGGTAAGTCATAAATGTTGTGTTTGTCTTACGGCACTAGCTTACTCCCTTCCCTGGAACCTGTGGCCCTAAATTAGGGACGGGCGACTACTTACAACCCACTGATTCGCTCATGATGGTCGTTAAACCACCAATCAAAAAAATCAAAAGAAGCTAGTTTTGTTCCAACTTGTGATAGCTCTGCAAGCAGCGTTAGTGTTAGTTTCACATAATCAACACCGTCTAAACCCAAATACTCTAAATCTATGTAAGTGAACAGTAAGGTGAACTGCGGATTCTGTGACAAATCTTACATTTAAAATGGATTCATTTCAAACACGTGTATTACCCCTCTTCTACTGTGTGTAACTTACAACCAAACATACCGAACAACAGCATGAAACCATCTCAACTAGAACGAAATATAATTACATATCATGATGAGCTTAAGGAAAACCGGACTCTTTTCGATCGGAAAATTGAAAGTATAAGAAAAAAATATGCGTGTAATTCAGAATTTCATACAATCGTAAAGGGTGGCTTTATAAACACCATACGAGCTAGCATTGTGAACACAGGGAAATAGGAAATCAGATGCAACAGTAGTCTCTCTTTCTCTCATTATCCCCGGTGCGTTATTTCTTATAGCTGATAAAATGTCATATTAAGCATGCAAATGCTGCAAAAATGAATCCACATTCTGTCACGACTCCTTATTAGTGGTCTGCATTGAGTTTTAATTTAGAAAAACCGGTAGTGCCCGCACTCGAAATTTAAAGGTGTTTATAGGCAGGCCTGTTTCGGACTTTCATCCAGGGTTCTTCTCCATTTATTTGAAATATAGGAAGGCTTTCTTTGGAGAAACACACCTGCCCTACTGAGCTTAAATACCTTAGCAATGAACAGAATGTAACGTAGGGAGACACATCGTTTCTCAAAGGAATTCTTTCCATAGATGAGGTGTTTAAACCTAACCACCCACATCTGTTAAAAATGTAAACGCTTTTCCTCTTCCACACTTAAATATGAACAAAGGAACCTGGATCACCAAATATTTAAACAAATATTTCAACTTCCTCATCTTCGTTGTAGCAACAAATCCCTACCAGACGACTGATCATCTGGTTTCATGAAGCTGAAAAACCTGTTTATTGGGTTGGTGCGAATGAAATGTCCGGCAAATGACCAGCACACGTGGACGGTGTGAATGGAAAAGTAACACATCTTACCTAGGCAAAATAATCCCTCTAGGCATTGACACACAGTTGCTATCTGTCTGGCAAGTCCATGATCATTGAACGAAAAAAGTCTTGCGGCTGGGACCCGAAGAAATCATCAACTGCACGTTGAACCTCGTTGTCTGTCATGAACTGTTTCCCGGACAGAAAGTGATCCAGGCGACGAAACAGATGACAGCCTGTCTGAGACAAGTCCGGGGAATACGCAGGATGAGGCAGTGCTTCATAACCGAAGGCACTTAGTGTCAGCATCGTTCGTTGTGCGACATGAGGGCGAGCGTTGTCCTGGAGCAGAAGAACACCAAGTCTGTTGACCAAAGCCGGTTGTTTCTGCAGTAATTTCCGGTGCATGTGGTGTAATTCAGCGCAATAACATTTTGCAGTGTTGGTTTGGTCTCTTGCCAAGAAACTCCGATGAATTATCACTGCTGTGGACCACCAGACAAGAAGAAGAATCTTCTTGGTATGTAGGGATGGCTTAGGATGCCGTGCACCAGGCTGTGCATTGCTTAACCATTGTGCAGATCTCTTCCGATTATCATAAAAGACCCACTTCTCGTCGGAGGTGACAATTCGATGCAGTAGAGGTTCCTGTTTATTCATGGCAAAACAGTGACTTGCAGACTTCCAAACGCCTGGTCTTGTTGGCAGTTGGCAACGCATGCCGCAGCCACATATCCAGCTATTTGACCTTACTCAGCGCAGCCAGACGCCGAACCACTGTCGTGTGGTGGACATCTACCTCTGCCGCTCTCTCACGACACGTTTTTCGGGGATACTCTTCAACCACACGTGACAGAACATCATCAGAAATAGCAACAGGTCGGTGACCACATTCTTCGTATTGCAGGTCCGTATCTCCGCTTTGAAACTTCACAAACCATCGTCGGATGGTTCGTTCGCTGGCTGTATTCTCCCCAAACGTTTTGTTAACGTTTGAAGCGGAAATTCCTGCAGAACGGCCCAGTTTAAATTCATACAGGCAGATGTCTCTCAAATCCGGTGTCTGCATGTTTCCTTTGCAAGCCACGTTACGTCCAAACAAACCACGCCTGAACCTTGTTCTTCAAACACATGCTAGCTATTTATACTAACTCTGTGACGTAATAGTCAGTACACCTGTGGGTTGTTCCATTCCGCTCTGGTGGGAGCCTGTCTCCACTGCTTGTTCGCGCCGGACATTTCATTCGCCCCAACCCAATATATCAACATTTCTCGGAAAAAGCAAAATGCTTCTTGTTTCAGTCGCCGAAGCCAACAAAGAAAAAACGGAATTTAATTTCAACTTTTATGGAAATAAACAGGCCCATGTCAGACTATCACCTTACCACAAATCTTGCCGATTTCAGTTGTGATTAACGAACGCCTCTGGTAGACGACGTACTTCCATTTCTCTGGTTTCAATCAGTGGTCGTCGCCATTTGATTATTTAAGAGGTCAGTTTTCTCTTTGTGAGTCGAAACTTTCCGGGAGCAAAATGTCAGACTTACAGGTCAGGCTTCGTCCCCCTAGCCTGAAATGTTTCACTTCACTGATGAAAGAAGAGCCCAGTTGGAACTTCGACTCGGGTCTTGCTAAATCTTACAGGCTGGTCCAGGAAGATATTGATGAAAGATCTGTAGAAAAAATTAAACTTGGCAAACAATTTACAATTCAAATTGATTAGTGTACTGACGCTTTAAATGATTCCGAGATGATTGCGTGCGTTCTATATTTTGGTGTCGAGAAATACGCCATTAATGACTGCATACTTGGAAATAAACACAGCATGGAAAGGCAGGAGACATCTTTCAAAACCTTGACAGTTTTACAAGGCTTGAATCCCATCGCAAAATCGCAGCGACGCGCGACATACGTCGCAGACTTTATTTTGGTCCTACGGACAAAAACGATATCTCCCAGAACCTACATTTTGGTCCTGCAGACAAAAACGATATCCCTAAAACCTTTATTTTGGTCCTACAGAAAAAAACGATATCCCCAGAACCTTTTTTCGGCCCTGCGGACAAAAGCGATATCTTTAGTCCCATATTTAGTCCTCTCCCTTTGACTCCTGATCAGGAATGCAAGTTCTCTGTCTTCGGACGGAATTCGGGCTTTAAAAACCTTCCAAAAACGGAAGTTAGGCGGAGTGAAGATTTCTCCCGTTATCATTTTTTTCTCGCGATGTACCCTCTGTCTGGTATTGTTGTTAAATATCATTTTACTGCATAAATGTTTGTTTTCAGTTTGAAGATGAAGACAACAAATTTCGAAAACGGAAGTTAAAGGGATACCCTGCAATTTTCAATTATTTTTCTCGGGATGTCCTCTCTACCCTAATGGTTGTTAAATATCATTTTATTACATGATTTTTATCTTTAAGAATAAAAATGGAGGAAAATTTTTCGAAAAAGGATTTAGGATGAAGCGAAGATTTCTCCCGTGATCGTAAAATGTCGGCAAAACTTTCGACAACGGAGGCATAAAGGTAGCAATGATTTTTCTCGCAACCGTTGTTTCTCCCACAATGTCTTCCTTGTACTGTATTATTGTTTTAACATCATTTAATTACATAAATGTTTGAAATTGAAATCGAAAATGGAAAAGAAATTTCCGAATAAGAAAGCAGAGCTGACTAAATATTTCGCCCGTAATCGTAGTTTTTACCTTCTGTCCTGTATTCTTGTTAAACATAATTTTTGTTGTATAAATTTTTGACTTTGATCTGAAAAATGGAAACAAAGTTCTAGGTAAACAGGGAAGACTGTTCTTGAACCTACGTTTCATTGCAATTGCTGCAGCACATAGGCTAGGCTTTTTTTAGGTAAGAGAAAAACACCGAGCAGCCATTACATTATGTCCACCTGCCTAATAAGCTGTAGGACCTTCTTTAGCCCGCAAAACAGCGGCCACTCGGCGAGGCATCCATTCGATGAGGTGGCGATAGGTATCCTGGGATATCTGGTACCATAATGTCAACAGCAGGGTTCTAATAAAAGAAAAACGTAAGTATACCCACTTTTCATTACGTTTGGAAATACGACACCGAAGCCTATCGTTCAGTAGAATCGACGGCAATCCAGGACATATTGCGACACGTTGTTCCTCCTGCTGGGGTGACAATGTACGAGGAACCAGTCAACGTCGCCTAGAGGGAAAACGCAGCTGTTCAAGTGAAGAACGTTGGTACATTGGGAAAATCTTACCTCAGCTGCAAATTGTCGTGTGCTGGTAACGGGGTTCGTTGTAACAGCTTCTACCAGGGTGTCAGTGTTGGTGGTCTTTGGATTTCCTGATCAATGCTTATCTTCGAGCGTTGAAACGCCGGAACCATTTTCGTGAAGAGCTGCTGACCACTGTTTCCTGGCCTTCAAATGCGAGAATTTCTCATTATGCTGCTGCCGCATGTTGAACTAATTTTCCCGCTGATGTCCTAGGAGCACCCGAATAGCACGTTTATAGACTTCCGTCCTCTGCTCACCTGATAACTCAGTGTGGTTCTGTGCCAAATGTAGGTCATGAACTTCGCGTGTTCCACGTTATCGCGGTAGCACTCGATGCTGGCGCGCGTCACACATGCGAATTAAGGCGTAAAACATCAAGTGCAGCTGAAAACCGGATGAACTCTCACCCTAGTTAAATAGATGTTACAGGCAGAGCTGAATGCCAAATTAATCAAGCAGGTAGACATGTCTCAGAAAACTTTCAAATTACATCGTCCTGGAACGGAAATCGAAGAAGTCATAATCCCGAAATACATCCTCAGTTGCTTGGAGGTCCCTTGTTCAGGGTGGTATAATGGTAACATACTCGAACGTAAATCAGGAGATGCGGGCTTGATTCCCTTTCCAGAACGATTTAATTTTCAAGTTTTCTGAGTCATGTCTTCTTGCTCTCACCCTAGTAGTTATAATATGTTATTCATCTACAAAATTTTCGTCTCTGTGTTATTCCATCCCACTATATCGCCTCAACATATCCTATTCATTTTCTTCTGACTCATTGTCTGTTTTGCCAAAAAGTACAAGTTATTTGGGTAAATTATGTGCCGTTGAGTGAGATAACCTTAACCGAGAAGAAACGAAATTTAAGGAAGGAAACGAAGTTTAAATTAAAGGTATACGTCAAAGAATATTCTTTTTAAGGACTTGCATTTGATGGATGAAACTGCACAATGAAGTGATTAATACACTTGGGAAGCTCAAAGGTTCAATCTGGGCTGATAGCTAGGGAATCGAAGATGAGTAAGTTTGTAAGAATGACAGCAGCAGAATCGGAAGTCCAATGGGCGAACTTACTGATTTAAGTTCCAGAAGCAAATTTAGAATTACTAATAATATGCACAAACGTATTCGGACACCTAGACTTAACAGAAACAAGAGCATTCATTAGCCGAAATATGTGCGCAGTCGGCCAACCTGTTGTGGCTGCAACGAACCTTCTAGGCATGCTTTCTGTGAGATACCGGTAGAACTGTACCGTAATTTTCCTCCATTCCTCTTGCATAGATTTTGCCAGAACTGCCGTAGAGGAAGGTCTTACCAGCTGATATTCGATCCGGTGTTCTAGCTCGACTCACAGATGTTACAACCAATCCAACACTTAGACGTCCTGCTTCTCAAATCAGGCCTGAACAGATCTTGGACAAATGTTTTCAAACCTATGTCAGACCTTGGTAAAGCCTATGGCATTGAGCTTGATCTTGATGAAACTGGTACTCTACGTAGCACAACGGTCAATCCTTAAAAACTGAGAGTAAAATCACACAAAATGAAGAAATATAGGTTGAACAAAATATGTGTTATTCCTCCTCAAAGTATCTTCTCTCGGATGACATGCAACGGTCCCATCATTCAGTCCACTTTTCAAAACATGTGGCGAAGGCATTTTGTGGAAACTGCTTCAGGGAACCCTGTACAGCTTGAATAACGTCAGCATCTGTGTTGAATGTTACGCCACGGAACTTCTCCTTCATTGTTAGAAACAATCAAAAATATCCCGGGGGGCAAAGTCAGGACTGTAGGCAGGCTGTGGCATGATTTCAATACTGCATTTCGTAAGAAACTGTTGAACACAAACAGCCATACGTGGGCCGGTGTTATCATGGTGTAGGGTCCATTTGCTCACCAGTTCCGGTCGCTTAATCGATATGTGTGGTCGCAGACGCTTCAAGACTAAAATGTAATACTCAAAACTGACAGTAATTTCTGGAGGAACGGCATTCTGGTAGACTAGACCTTTATGATCAAAGAAAATTATCATCATCACCTTTCTAGCTGATTTGGTGTGGCGTACATTTTTTGGAGGAGGCGAGCCTGTGTGTTTCCAGACACTCGTTGCGCGCTTCGTGAGGGTGTTGAAATATGGGACCTATGTTTCATCGGTAGTTATTGCTGCGTCAAGAAAGTTTGGATTCTTTGAAACATTTGTTTCCACTCATGACTTACCTGATACCTGACTAACAATTGTTCTCTCGTCAGGTGATGAGTTAGCTATCTGGAACATGCATGATGCAGCAGTAATTTGTCGCGTAGAATGCGGAATGCCGACGTTTTTGAAATATTAGCTGACGCCGCTATGCCTTCACACGTCATTAGTCGATGTTCTTGCAGGAAGGCCGAAATAATGTTAACAATATGCTCCGTAACAACATTTTTAGATCGACGTGGCCTTGGAGGGAGTTCTGCCGACAAACGCCCTTTTTTAGAAATCATGGTGCCATCTAAAAATCGTTGATTCACCGAAACATTTATCTTTGTAAGCTGTTTTCCTTAAATCAACTGTTTCTGGGGCCGTTTTACCGAAACGATAGCAAAATTTTATCGCACAACGCATTTTGCTTCTTAACTCTGAATCACTCACCTCTAGAGCTGTATGGAAAAATGCAGACGTACCTCAAACAACTGCGCAATAAGAAAACCAGAATCGTCTGCCACGGATGATAACTGTTGCCATAGATACTTTCTTAATTCAGTTAGTCGTCAGCGTGGTTATTTTTTCCCTTCGCACTGTTGACAACTCAAAGGAAAGTTACCCTCAGTTTTTGTGAAACGGGCTTTGTAGAATGACAGCATCCCATTTTCCTGATCTCTCTTTCCCTAAATTTCTTTTTTCATGTGGAAAACACTTCCGCTCCTTAATAATGTGTAAAACACGACTTTCTCCTAGTGCTTTGGACAACAATTTCAGATTTTCCCTAATCGTTTTTCCTAATCATTCATTTTCTTCCGCTCTCGATAAAAATACTTCACTAAAATTAGTTGACCCTCGCTGTAGCACTTCGTTCTAAATGCATCCACTTTCTTCTTGTCTGAATTATCAACACAGCAATCCGACAACTCCTAATTGCGTGTATTTTACTGTTCTTCACGTAACATAGTCACCTCAGAAAACTTGAAAATTACATCGCCTTGGATCGGGAATTGAACCCGTATCTCCCAATTTCCGTTCGAGCATGCTAACCGTTACACCACTCAGGACGATGCCAAAGTCTTACGAAAGGATCTGCACTAAGTGTCTAGTAAAACGATGTTTATGTCCCTTTCCATTATTGTAAGGATATGGCATTTACAACAAACGACCGTGCAGGCCTTATTCAAACATTTCTGTGCCTTTGACATTAAAAAGAAGGGAAATTGAGTTTTATATTTTAGAGAGCAAGGCACGTTAGTCTGATTAGCAGTCGTTCACAAAAACGAGGTGAAGCAGAAGAGTTCTGTGTGTAGGTTGATGCCGAACGATTTGTGTCGACCATTCAAACGATCACGTCTCCCCGACGGTTCGGGTCTGCGGCGCTAGCAAGAGTGTTTCTTATCATAAAAACAATGTTTCTGTTGTTTTTTCTAAAAGCATTGTTTCTGTTTTATTTTGTATCGACTTGGATTATACGCGTATATTGCTCCACTGGTCTGCAGAAAACGTCCGTACCTGTATAATAATTCAGTGTACACTACTATTGTATCCTAGATATGAACAGAAGTTTTTTACCATTTTAAACCCTGCAAACGGACTACGTTATGTCTTACAAATTTAAATATCAATTTGTCGCGCTGTCATCTGAAGTATGCTGAAATATTTGCTGCAGTGGTCAGAGTTTGTTGATTCCTGAGCAAGAACAGTCTTGCTCGGCCAGCACTGCCAGCGGTGGCCCAGCACTATATTGCTGCCGCCCAACCGTCAGTAAAATGTCCGGGCGGCCACCACATGGGCCAGCAGTTCGGGCCAACAGCGGCGCCCACATCAGTTGTCATATGCCAGAACAGTACCATTAGTTATCCATCACAAGCAGTAGCTGCCACAAGTGGTCCTTCAGCGGCCCTGCAAGCACGTGCCGTAAGTGATGGCTAGCCTAATGTGGTCCGCTAGTTTCTCGGCAGAGGCAGCCGGCAATCACGTATCGTAACCGATGGCTTGCCGGATCTTCTCAGCCAATTTCCTAGTAGTAGCCATAAAAAAATTGAGGGATAACCGCAGTTTCCCAAAGCTACAACTACTTTTTTTCGCCTTACGAAACTTCTGCATTACAGCACTGCGCTGGGGAAATTTTCTCAACAAAAACACACGTTTGGCAATGAACCACGGACTGTCTGCGTGGGAAGCTGGCGCTCTACCAATGGGACTGATTTGCCACGCACGAGCTTGTGCTTGAAGCTGAGCCTCTTTCCAGTGGAATGTATAACGATGGTTCTCTTTTTAATTTTACAATATTGCGAGGTATTTTTCACAAATGCTAATTTCATATAATTCATAAATTTATTTTTTCAACGTAACGCTTGTTTTTTTACCTTAAGGGAACTTCACTCATTTTCAACGAGTGTACCAACTTAAAGTCGCTTTCCAAAGTTTCGTGCTCCCCTTGTCTTCTTGAAAGGCGATTTTTGAATTAATATATTTACCCGTTCAAGTCACATTTCGTTACATTTTTAGCATTGTATCTTTCCTTTCAGCTGTCCGAAGCTACATTTGTTTTAAAGAGGAAAGATATTTTATTTTACTTCTCGTTATTTTTAGAAGTGAATCCCTCCAGTCTTGTGTATTCAACCCATGGATAAGTACATTATATCTACTAGTACATAGCGGTTTTTTTTTCGAATAATTGGTAAATTTTGTACGCGCATAATTATTCTTTTTTTTTCAACATAACGTTTTTTTAATGTTTTTCCCAAGACTTTTTTTTAAGCGGTTTAGTGTATGTTAAAATGAAAGATCACACAAAAATTACTTCTTGTTATTCATGGAAATGGAGTGGATGCATTTCATGGTTGTGATTTAGTATTTCATGGCTTAATCTGATATCTTCGTCGACGTGGCATTTCATTATAGGAAATTAATTCGCCTCTCTACATAAGTTTTTTCTTAACATACACTGAAATATCACAATGGCGATAGCGTCGTCTTCAACTAACTGGTACCACGAGCGGCACAGCACGTGTTGCTTATGCGCATGCGCAGTCCCGTTCCTTCCACCCGGTGTTGAGGTTGCATCGGTCGCCAGCTACGGGCCACTAGTGGCACTTGCTTGGAGGCTAGCAATTCACGGCAATGTTGCAGGGCCAGCAATGGCTGCCACCAACTGACCGCTACCGGGCCGTGAACAGCAGATTTCAGCCAGCAATGACCCATCACTGCCAGCTGGGGGCCAGCAGTTTCACAACACTTGTGTTTTTGCAGAGACTTAATATCCATACGGTATCAGTGATGTGTGAATGTGAGCCGTTCGTTGATCTTCGTAAGGAACCTAACGAAATTTGTGCTACACGTATTTTCTTCTTAATTCCTGGTATTTTGATTCTTTTCCAGATGAAAATGTTTTTGTAAATTGTTATGTGACATAGATGAATTTTGGAGTTTTTTTGGTTGACATTTGTGTGTCTAGATACGAGAGAAAATACGACGATTCATTCCTTATGCCTTCCTCTGCACACTCGCCTGTCGCTGTTTTTAGTGGTTCGTTTTAAAGAAGTTCTAAGGGCAGTGAATGCTGCCGTTAATTAAATTAGCCGAATTCTGATGTGGTCAGATATTTAATGAAAAGAGATTTCGGCGCATCTCCTGCCTTTCAGGTGCTTCTGTCACATTGATATGACAGGTTATCGTTTAACTATTATTTAATCAACTCAAGACTTTACCTCATGCAAAACTTTAAAGGCAAATAATTTCAGCTATTTTTCTTAGTTTCCATTACGATTATCTGATTTAAAATATCTGGCTTATGTTTCCAATTGTAAATCTTCTTTACATATTTTATTCGCAATCAATGAATTCCCAAGGATGAAAATTTGCACATCGATAAAACTAACTTTAAGTTATAACATGGGCTACTTAATATTAGGTGTACAAATAAGTTTAAAAGCGTTTTTTGTGTGACGTATACCGCTAATTTCTATATCCGACACTCCCCCGCATTGTTGTCATGTGACCGTAACTGGTCCCGAACATAAAATGTGACACAGAAGTTTGTCCACAACAGTCAAACGCACTTGCACATCGGTAGATGAAAGATGGCAAGCGAATCTGCATTTATTCGACACTGCATTCGTTACAAATTTCTTAAAGTAAAAATGCTGCCATAGCATGGGCATCGGTCTGTTCTGTTCTGAGGGGGAATATTATATCGAAAAGCACGTGTGGGTTTTGGTTTAGACGGTTGAAAGCAGGAGATTTTGTTGTTAGCGATTGAGAACGTAGCGGCGCCCCGCAGAAGGTTGCATATGAGGAACTGCAGGCATTGCTGGATGAAGGTTCGTCTCAAACACAAAAAAAGAACTAACTGAACATATCGAGGCAACTCAACAAACCATTTCCAATCGTTTACGCGCAATGGGAAAGATTCAGAAGGAAGGAAAATCGGTGACACATGACCTGAGCCAGAGGAACAACGATGAGCGTCTCATGAAGTTTTTGAATCTGTTGAATAAACAACACAGAATGTCTTTCCTATGGAAAATCGTTACGGGTGAAGAAAAATGGATACGGTGCGACAATCCCAAACTCCAAAAACACTGGGTAGAAGCCGGTAAAGCAACAACTTCGACCGCGAAACGCAATATTCACTCCAAGAAAGTTCTGCTGTGCATCTGGTGGGATATGAAGTGTGCTCTATTATGAACTATTGGAACAGGGTCAAAATATTACTGCTGATCGCTACAAGCAACAATTGCTGCGATTGAAACAGGGAATCTGTCGGAAGCGTCCATTCACAGGCAAAGGATTGCGTCCCGTGAAATTACTGCATGACGACGCTAGGCCGCATGTCGCGAAATCTGTTAAGGAAACGTTCTTGACGCTTCACTGGGAAGTTTTGGAGCACCCGACGTATAGTTCCGACATGTGACGAAGTGCAAAAATGGGTTGACGACTTCATCGCGGCACACGACGAAGCATTCTTAATGGCTGGAATCTGTCAGCTGCCAGACCGATGACGGAAGCTGGTAGATAATGACGGCACATATTTTTATTCGTGAAGATATTATTGTTTTCTCAAATTACATGTTGCGTTGTCTTAAAAAGCTTTAAAACGTATTTGTGCACCTAATAATTTCTAAAACATAACCATAATTATATTAAAAATCAATCATTTTTCTTTGAGTAAGGTTCAATCCTGTTAATAGATAGCGCGACCTGTACATTGATGAGTCAGTAGACAAACGAATGCTGGACTGCTTAATTATGGTTATGTTTTAGCAAGTATTAAGTATCCCATACTATAACTTAAAGTTAGTTTTATCGAAGTGCAAATTTTCATCGTTGGGAATACATTAATTGCGAACAAAATATGTAAAGAAGTTTTACCATTAGAAACATAAGGCAGAGATTTTAGCTGGAACCACCTTAAACATATATCTATCAACTATGTGTCCTGTTTTTCGCATGCTTTACACTAAAGGTCTACTTTGGTGAGACAACCTATTGTTTTAACATACCATATCCATGTATGTTTGTGTAGTATATTACAGTTAATAACAGTTTGCGGAAAGCTAAGTAAGTCTCCGCATTTTTATATGAAACATTAATAATAGATGCAAAATGTTTTAAGGGGATATTGAGCAGATATCGCATTGGCAATAAGTAATCTCATGAACTGCTCTGCTTCCAATGTGATGGAGTGGGAATTTCTGTGGTTGAAAGATTAAATGCTGCAGCGGATAAGAGCCGTAATCTGATCTGCTGCATTACTGTTCTTTGTCCCAAACCGCAAGAGATTTATTTTTCTCCTTCTGCATTGACTAGTGTGGTATGAAAAACATGATACATAGGGCAATTAAAATATGTTTGTAGTTGCACTCGCAGTTTCACGACTTTCAGCGATTTCAAAAGTGGAGATAAATATGAAAAATAAGTATATTTTACGGAGTATAATTACCGAAAAATGTCCATGGGAAGTTGAAGTTCTGCAGCTCACGCGGCCTTTCGGATATGTGGCGTTCCAATGCTACAGTGGTGCGCAAAAAGTATTGCATCACCTGCATAAACCGTGAAATTTTAAGTTTAATTCTTTTTCTAACTAACTAATTATCATAGTTATTTCATCATTTATATGTCATTATATGCGAAATTTAATGGAGATTTCAAAAATGTCTTACTTTTTCCTTTAGCTATTTCTGTTCTTCAGATACACTACAAAAATCATGACCAAGCCGAAATCATTATGAAAAGAATCATTTATCCAATACTTAGGTTAACAGCAATAAATGGTTTTAGTAATTCATACGGAATAAATAACGTTTAAATACAGAAATATAATGAAGCAAAATTATAAAATTTATTTAATATTCTGTTGCCCAGCCTTTAGCTTTAATCACAGCTTTGCATCTTGCTGGCATACTTTGACCAAGGTTTTGTAAAATACTGGGCTGAACAATACCATTCCAAATTTGAATTACATCTTCAATGAGTTTAATTTTTATTCTTAGCTTCTTTTTCGATAATCCATACGATACCTTGAACCCAAATCTTTAATCGTATCTAAGCCCACACTGCAAATCCTCAGAACACATTGGGAACACATTAAGACCTTATTTTAGAACGCAATGTGTGCCAGATTAAGAACACTTTAATGTGTTCTAATTTAGAACATATTTGGAACACATTTTAAGAACATATTTTGAGAACACATTAATGTGTTCCTAAAGTGTTCTTGCTGAGAACAACATTTTATGAAATGTGTTCCCGATGTGTTCTTGTGCAGAACACATTGAGAGTAAGTTTTAGAACACATTTTGTTCGAGTTTAAGAACACATTTAATGTGTTCCCAATGTGTTCTTGTTGAGAACACATTACCAAATGTGTTCCTAATGTGTTCCCAATGTGTTCTTATTTAGAACATATTCTCAAATGCGTTCTTAAATGTGATCCCAAAGTGTTCCAATTAGAACACAATGGGAGTAAAATGTAGAACGCATTCTGTGCCAGATTAAGATCACATTTCATGTGTTCTTAATGTGTTCAAATTTAGAACACATTAGGAGTAAATTTTAGAACACATTCTGTTCCAGTTTTAAGAACACATTAATGTGTTCTTATTTGGAGAACACATTGAGAACATATCAGGAGCACATTCAGAATTGATTGGGAACCTATGCGAAACATGTTAGGAGCCCATTACCAACATATCGGAAACACAAAACATATTTTGAACGCATTCTGGGTAACTCGTGGACAAAATGCATTGTTGTGAAATGCAGGTGTTCCATACCAGCAAGCTTTCAAGTATGTTCTGTGATGGATTAGAAATGTGTTCAGATGTGTTTTCCTTTGCGGGAACGTAATGAAAATGTTGAAATTTGAAACAGCTACTGTGACACACCTCTTAAAGATGAGTAACATTCATCTGAGGCAGTTCATTGTTCAAGCTAAATTTACCGTTCTGCGATCAGTATTGTACAATGGGATGAAATATGTTTTGGATGTTTGTGTTTTTGAACCATGTCTATACATATGAAATTTCTCCCATAATGTAATAACATATTGCTCTAATAGGAGCAAAAAATAAATGTTCATATTAATATAACACAAACAGTCCACCAGCAAAAGAATTGACTGACAATTTTGTTTTTAATTTTTTATGCATTTAATTGAGCCAACAATCTTTTGGCTTTTTGGCCTAGTGAATAGTACTTATGGCCAAGAGTGTAAAATGCCAGTGTGGCCATTGCCTGCAGATATTTTTTTGGATAATTCAGTTCATAGGTATAATACACTGCCAGTAGCACAGTTAAAAGTAACAGTGTGTCCTTTTGAGCAACAGCTATAAAGCTTCCTTGGAATACAACTGCAACATCTTTTATTCCTCTGAGCTGTATTTACACTATCGCATGGGGTGGAGCATGTTTATCAACACTCTGTATTTGTTTGAGAAATTCTGCAGCATCCTGAAATGAAAAATACAAAAACAAATAAGCTACATATGCCAATCTGAGCAGTGATATCATATATTTGAAATTATGGACAACAAAACCAAATTTGGCATTTCTAATATAAAATTCAGGACAAACATGCTATAAAAATAGCACAAAATTAATTTCAATGTGCATTTGCAGCATTAAAAGTAAATCACTTGTTTAATAGAAAACTGATCTCTTCCCATAGTTTGCCTTCCCAGAAGAATATTTAAGAAAACATACATATTTTATGTGAAACCTAACATTGCTATTCACTTGTGTTATCTTTCCTCCTTTAAAATATGTGCCCTTTTAAGAAAAGCAAAAGTTATTACCTTACAGTACCAGCTCATACAGTCTATACGTGCTAGCGTAATGTACTGTTCATCACTTTTTCTCATTGCCACAATTGTATACAATGAGTTTTACGGGAACACTGTAAGAGGCTATATAATATATATACTAGCTTATTTGGATGTCATAAAATATTATGTTAAAATATATCACATTGTTTCTAGTATCTATCAAAATATTCTTAGTTATAACCACTGTAAAAATGTGATTCTGGTATAATGTGAAATATGAGCACTGCCCATTCTTAAAGCTAGGCTGCAACATAATAAATATAAACTTTTCTTTTTAGGAAAAACTTCTATATCATGACTGCCCAGCATGTAAAATGTTCAACTAAACAATATGTACCCAATAAAGTGTTAACAAAACCATCAGAGATTTTCATGCTATAATTTTGAAAATTGTTTTACCTGAATTTTGGGTATGGGGCAAGACTAATATCATTCAGTATAACCCAAGTTTTTTTTTTATTGTGCGTGTGTTTCGTATTAATTGTGTGATCTTTAAGACTATATGCAATGTAAAAATATCATTACATCAACAGTGCAGACACCATGCATTTCTAAAGTCCTTTGTTTCATATAAAAGTTGCTCTCAATGGCAGCATTGTGGATACACTAAGCCAGAGCAGTGTATCAACAAAAACAACTTAAAAAAAAAAAGTCATATATTGTAGAGATCATTAAGTGACAGCACCCCTGCTGTCCCTTAAAATTTTAAAGAATAATTTTTTTCTCCCACACCCCAGAAAAATGTGGTGAGACATGTTGAAGTAGATATTGCAATGCTTAAATAACTTTCCATATGGAACAAATACCTATCAAAACACTCTTAACGTACCAAAATTTTAGATAATGCTCTTCATTAAGTGACAGCTCTATCAACAGAAATGTGAAAATCACACGAAAGCATATATGTGGTTATACTGTTGTGGCAAGAGACTCATATCCAATATGCATCAGTCACTTACACCACTGCCTAATGGACAAAATTTGTCAGTTTCTAGGTCCACAGTAAAAGCCTATAATGCAGATCTGGAAAACAGAGAATAGCTATGCTTGTGGCATAACTTCTCCCTGAAGAATTAAAATATTCATTGAAGCAGTTTTTGGGGAAAGGTGACAAGCCTTGCAAAATATACATCCTACAGAACATTTATCGAAACTTGTTGTTATGAAGCCAAATGTGTCAGTATGTAGGATTCCAGGAAAACTACAATATCGTGTAAAAATTGCAACACAATGAAGGACTGATGTTGGCTTTATACTCACAGGATGTGTACAACAGGCTGGGACATGCAAATGATTAAAATGTCAGTGAAAATGTGCATGCAGTTTCAGATCAGTGCCCTCTGAACTGTCCGGTCTTGGGTATAAAGAGTTGGCTCAAATGAGATCTTGCAATCAGTGAAGAACTGACATTGAGTACAAATGGTGTTTCTTGTGTCTCACTATGTGCCCCATCTCTGCAGAAGGTCACATTATAAATACCTGATGGCCTTTGAGTAAGGAAGGATTGTTGGGATGAGAGAAGCTGAATTTTCCTACCACAAAATAGCCACTAGTGCTGGGGAAAATGCCAGTACAGTGATGCAAACATGGCATCAGTGGACAGATAAGGCTCAGACACACAGAAATTCAGGAAATGGACTGCAATATTGCTTGCTCGACTACACAAAATAACAGACACCTTTACCACATGACAGTGACCAATTGCACACTGACATGCATTATATTAGCGCAGCAGTGGAGAACTGTCAGAGGTCATGGTTTGTCCTTCAACACAATTAGATGTCATCTGCTTAAGAGAGGACTGGTCACTAGCAGCCCATTCCTTTGACCCTCAATCAGAGATACCTCAAGTTGCAAAGGGGTCTCAAACAGACATTGGCATGCTAATTGGCAACAGGTTATGTTTTCTGACGAGTCACGATTTAACTTGATGCACCATGGTGGTACCATATATGTTTGAAGATATCATGGTGAATGGCACCCTGCAGCATCGTACCAGCCCAACCCCAAGCGTCATGGTTTGGGGCACCATTGGTTTTAATTCATGATCTCATCTGACCCGAATTGAGAGAACCTTCAACAGCCTGTGACGCATCAGGGATGTTTCAGAGGCAAAGCTGTATCATGGTGAGCCAGTCTTAGCATATATAATATATGCAGAATACTCTTGCAAGAATATCAGTTATTCACTGCTGAAGATGTAATTTTGAAAAAAATAGTTCTTCAGCATACCATAGCTTCCATTCAGTAATTGTGTACATTCTGCAAGTGAATCATCTGCATTTACTGGTCTCCATCACTAGCATTTGCAATAGTACTCATCTGAACACCAGTAAGATTGATTGGGATGGCTTGTAGAAGATAAGAATAAAAAGAGTCAGCTTTTGGAAACAAAACTGTACATTGTTGGTGTAATAACTTGAGCAAAAACACAAATCATGCTACATACATGTGTTTAATGCAAAAATTATTAGGTTACTATCTCTTTATGATATTATTGAGTGTTTTGTTCTTGTAACTAAATTTAGGGTACATATGACTATTTACCTATTCATTCACCATGCATGAGTAGAGTAATAAGTTAGTAGAGCACCATGCACACAAATTTTCATTCCACTTTTGCAGCTATTGCAAAATCATTTTTCCTAAATGTGGTAGATTCCTCACTTGACTACTCAAAATTTTTAAAATTATTTCTATCTTTCCAATGCACCAATAAAAATGTTAATCAGCAGTTCTTGGATTTTATGTACTTTTGTAGTAAGTGCAATTTTGGGATAGCCTATGATTTTGAGGTAAAAATGGTCCACTATGTATTTGATTTTATTTTTTTAATACTTTCACTTCAAATGGAAGTTTTATTGAACTCACTGGGTGATTCATCATCAGCCTGATCTAAATCTAACCTAATCCACATAAAAGTGTTTCATGTAGATTTGGCAGACGACAAACAACTAAGTGAGTTCAAAAGTACTTCCATGTATAATTTCATTGTTACATAACAAACAGTAGTTGATTTAAAAGCATTTTATCAAATTCAATTGAAATAAGACTTTTGTCTTTTTATTAGCCACTGCTTTAAAAGACTTCAATAGAATTTGAAATAAAAGGCTTTTAAATCAGCTACACTGTTTATTATGCAACAATCAGATTAAAGTATTGATCAAATTTTAAAAGGATCAAATTATAAAAAGGTATTTTCTTAAATAGTTTTAAATTACTTAAATTCCCTTGAAGAAAGTATTTCTTTCTGCATTTCTATACACTTATATCACATGAATGCCAGAAGGAATATTATAATTTCACTTAGTACAAATTGCAATTACACTTTAAAATACTTGAGATACTAAACTTATAGAACTGCTAAAGTTATTTGCAAAATAAGAATACATTTTCATTTAATTCAAAAGAAAGTAGTCAGATGATGATCTTGCTATGCATATATTCTACAGTCCCATAGTGACACTGCATGATTTTTTACATTACATAAACCCAATTATTTTCTTACCTCCACAAATTCAATAATTGGGCAGGACTTCTCTCCTTTCGTCTGGAAAATCCCACATTGATTTTCAAACCACAACCATGAACCCAGAAATTGGTCTTCATACTAAGAAAGGAAACAAATAATATTCAGAAATATTCTACAAAAATCAATGAAATTAAAATGATTGTTCAACAAATTAATATGTTGATAAAATAGAAAATAATACAGTGCAGTGCAGACATAATTCACCAGTGATATTTTTGCATTGGGGGTGGGCTGGGGGACAAAATAGTGGCTTAGATTCCTGTACTTTACATCAAAGAAATTTTGACTAAACATTAAAATCTTTACAACACCTGTCTCTGGGAATCCTCAAGTAATATATATACTGCCAAAGTTCTATTCTAATATGCTTTTTAGAACTGGTTCTATTTTTCTTCCATGTCATTTTAAGTTAACAGAAAATTTCTCAATGCATGCTAGGAAAGCATGGGGCTTCTAAGATAAAGAAACTATTAGTACCTAATATATTTTGGAGGGGGAGGAGGGAATATGTATATGTGTGTGTGTGTGTGTGTGTGTGTGTGTGTGTAAAGAAACCTTGTTGATACACAATAGAGAATAATGCACTTACCACAAAAAAAGCACCACATTCAATTTTAACTTTCTTACTGTTAATCCCACGAAACCTGTCATTTAGTGTTAGATGACTGATGACAGGATATTAATATCCTGGAAATACTTTAATTTGATTGAAGAATATACACAACAAACAGTAAGAAAATCGATGTTGCACATGTTCCCTTTTTTAGTGGTAAGTGCATTATTTTCCAATGCGTATATTTAGTTTGTATAATTATCAGAACTATTCATCTATACTGTAACACCTGTTCATGCTTTCAAATATTTAGTGCATGTCCGACAGTTAGTGTGAGTTGTTATTTTTTACAGATCTTGGTAAACAGACAAATATTAGTTCATATGATAATTTAAGTTCCTCACATTATATTAAATATGGGAAAATTGTTATTACACACTAAGTACTGCTACCACAAAACTATTATATGCAGTGGTGTACATATGGCCTCTGCACAGCCTGTGGCATCCACTGAGGTTCAGGGGGGCCTCCCCAAACATACAGAATACTCTAAGTCTTTCCGTATAACAATTACGGGGCACCTCAGATTATCAAGTTAACCCCCCCAACTGATTGTCCATGCTATTGATTGCATGAGTGTTCACCTTTCTAAAGCACATTTTTTTCCTCTTGTATAGTGAATCACATCTTATTTTTAACTGTTTTTGTAGGTTCAAAGTGGTCAGATGCACATGTCTACATGATACTTCCCTTTCAACACTTGTTTCAGGCACATGGGCCAGATCCCGTTTTTGAGCCATTACCAAATATGCACTATTGAAACCACAAGTGACTTGTGCATAGTAGCCTAAATACTTTTTCATCTTGGTAATTTTTTCTATTGCATCATCCATATCTGTCACTTCATGTTTGCAATTCTGTTAATAATCCATGCATTATTTTTTTTTTAAATCGTTCAGTTCCCACAGTCTAGCTACATGTTAATGGGAGATACAGTCATAAAATACTTAAAAGAGGAGAAGTATAGGTAATGCTCTTATTCCTATTGTCCAGTGGTAACTGCAATTGCTTCTCAAAGCTATTTGTGCTAGATACTGACTGTGCAACTTCAGTTTACTTGAATGACAAAAATGTGAAGAATTCAAAAAGTGGTATTTTAAGAGCTATATACATTCAATAAATTTACATGATCTTTACAACAACAATGTGCATGATTAGAAAAAAATAATTAGCACTTTTTCTGGGAAAGTATTATTGACCAATATTAAATGGAGATTTTGCAATAAGAAATCAGTTGCTACATTTAAAAAACTTAACATCAGTTACCAAACATTAAGTTAAATCATATCTGAAAACTTACCAGTTCAAAACTGTTTTTACCTGTAGCACACAGGTCAATTTTTTCAAAAAATATTTTCCTCTTCGACTTGAAAATTTCCATTTGTTCCCTTCCAATTAGCATTGAAAACTCATAGATGAACTAAAAAAAAAAAAAAAACATCAATAAAAGGAACAGATTAATCTTTTTTTAATTCAGTTATATTTAATCAAACAAACTATGTTTTTTAATGTGAGGCATGTAGGAGCTTTACACAGTAAATCACAAAGACAGAAAGAAGAAAAAAGCAGAATTTATTATGTAATGGTGCAGCAGAACATATGCATTGAAGATTGCACAAAGTAGTCATAACTACAAAGAAATGTGAAAACAAAGCACTGCTATTATGTATTTCATTATATCATAAGTCTATCCAAAGCTGTCCAGATACTGTGCAGATTTATATGACATAATAAATTATACAACAGCATTGTTATATGATCCAATTGCTTTCTATTCAAAAATGATAATTTGCTTCCATATGTGTAGTATCTGCCCATTTTCAACAGAATTACAGCTACAGAAATCGGTATACTTCTCAGCTATCTCTCATACACCAACTCCAACCAGAGTTGTTGAATTCGCCAGCTTATATTGCTTGAAAAATGCAGGATGGCAGACTCACCAACTGGGGTAACCATATACATGGTAGTAACATCTCATAGAGAATAGCTGAGATCCAGTTATTAGCCTCTATCATTTCCATTACCAATGAGATATTTCATCATATTAAGCAGAGGAAGTAAGAGGCAGTTCATGTAGGATTACCCACCCCACGCACACACACACACACAGTCACCCATCTCAACTAGTGATTTTTAAGACATTTTTTTCTAGCCATGGTTGCAAATCACAATACATTCTCAGTAACAAAGTTCTGCTTAGTTGTAGTCATACGGATAAAAAATTAAATAGCCAAAACAAGCGATATAGTTTGTAGCTGTGACGACTTAATGAACACCAAATTTCTGTTTCACACGTTTGTTTTAAAGTATTTCAACACCATGGAATGTCCCTGTATAATATGTATCACGAGATACACCATCTAACTATATTCTGTAATTTGAAAAATTGATTGATAGAAAAATTCTTGAAAAATTACTGTTCCCATAACACTTACTATAGAATACACCCTTACAGAGTTTCATAGCCTTGCTACCTGTTACAATTATCTGATATTCTTAAAATGGGCATAAGACATTGCTTTAGAAACACACACACATGCATACACACACTTATTTATTTATTTAACAGCAAGTGCCTTTCAAAATGTATAAATGTATATCAGTCATGGCCAGATTAAGACTTTTTAGGCACTAGGACAAGAATTTTTAGGGAAGTCTCAATGGCCTGTCTCTTACCATTTGTTGTTGGCTAACTTATTTCTAGTGATTTTCAAATCTCTTTTTTTTTTTTTTTTTGCTGCATTAGACCATCATGTTGACCGAATGGTCATTTTGAAGGGTACTAAGGTGATAATTGTGGTATTTGGCTAAATTTTTCACCAGCCCCCCCCCCTCCTCCTCCTCCTCTCAGGTTTTCTTCTTGGATATTCAACACCAATGTCCTGTTAGTTCTTCAATTACAACTTTATCTTTCCTTGGGGTTTAAGTGCAAATTCTGTGCAGCTCCTTAGGACCTAGGTGGCACATGGGTAAGATCGAAATAATCATTAATACCATATTCAATGCTTTGTCCCAGTCTTAAATCTGTTCTAAGGTATTTTGAATGAAAGCAGATGCAGAAGAAATAACAAGGGAACTATTTTTTAAATTGATAGTCAGTAAAAATAAGAAAAATGTTGTATACTCCATAAGAATTCAGTTTGACACATTTTTGAATAATTTTTCATTAAAATTCCTTATAGTGAGATTCTTAAATGTAACGAAGCTTCTGTATGATTAGGCTATAGTCTTTATGCCCCCACCCCCATCCAGGGCCCCATCCAGCATGCACTTAATGCATGGATTAATGAAAAATAATATCAGTAAAATTACGGGTATGTAATGTTTGTCATATCTAATGAAAGGAATGAACTGAGTTATTTATATTTCCTAATTACATAAGAAAGTTTGCAATTATTTGTGACATATTCAGTTGCCCCAAGTTTTTGTATGCACACTAAAAATTTATGAGAAAATTGAAAACCTTTTACAGTCTCCTCAGGTACCATTATCTTTCGGTTCGTAGTCAAATAAATCAACACTCTAGGCAATATTGCCTAAGTCATTGAGAATGTATCAAATATATTTCTGTTATTCTGGATGAACCAGTGAGATGCTAAATTTTCAAGTTCACCAAGAAATTTTAAACATGAATTACACACCATGTGAGGGCACTCTATGAGGTAGAACTATGTCTTTTATGTAAATTAGATTTATAAAATAATTTCCTTGATTACTTCTATTATGGTTCAGAGAATTCCCAATATCTCATTTATGAGTCAGTTTATATAATAACAATTGTTAGTCTAGGTCGCCAGATCAAGAGGTTTGGGGGCTCCAGGAAAGAACCATGTTATGGAGCCACTGTTCCTCTTAACCAGTCTTTTCAATAATTTTGGAAAATATAGCATAGGGAAATATTTACCTCTGAAATTAAAGGGGAACATATTTAATGTAAGAAAATTAGAAGGAACAGTAAAACTGTGAAGAGGGGTGTATTTTGTACCTTTTAAACATTTTGGGTAGCTTTTTAACTATCTTTTTCACATATATGGCACTTGCAGTAGAGATAGAAAAATAACCAAGAAGTGCCTGAAAATGTTATGCGTATATCATGAGGAGTACTTATATATATGAGGGGCATTAAATAAATAATACTGCAATTTAAAAAATCCGGTAAGTCAGTTGATATCATTGACAAAGAGAGAAACTAGATGCTCTTTCACCCTACCATAAAAATTTCGGCACATTTATTCCTTTTAGGATAGCAGTCATGTGCAGTACATGTAAATTAAAAAATATATATGCATATTTTTTAAAAATGTCAATGGAGGTGCACGCCTCTGAGGATGTGCCCCGGGACTCTAGCTCTGAAAGTCCCCCCCCCCCACACACACACACACACACACACACGCACCACCACTAATCTGGCTCTGAACATGAGTTTGAATCTGAAGGATGCTGCCACGAGAACCCTGGATACATGGAATTGATATTTCTCAGGGAGAGAGGGACTACATATATATGCACTTTATTCATATTTTGAATCTGATTTTCATCAAAATGACAATCAGTGATGGAATAAGAAAAACTGATGTATATGCAACGGAAAATTAAAAAAAAAAACTTCGATTAAAAAAATCAAAGCTTGGGGGCCATCCCTGAACCAGGGATCTAGGCAGTTGCCTGGACTGCCCATACCTGGATCCGGCTATGCCCAGGACTTAACACAGGACAATGAAAAAAAAAAAAAAATTTATTAATTGCTGAAGATATGTAAAAAATTCATAAGAAATATTTTTTGGTAGAATATTGCACTATACTTTTTTTCATTCCATGCCCTTTAAAAAGTGAGCATGAACATTTTTGTATCACCCCAGTTGCCTTCGAACATTATCAGATGGATGACACAAACAAAAATGAAGTCTGCATGATCTGAAACCTGCTAGCTTGCTAACACGTATAACTCAGTGGTGTGAAAAAATGCTGCACTTAGTAGTAGTAGTAATGGTAAGTCAACCAAACAGTAATTGGCAAATTCACGTTTGATTGAGAGTGGGGCTGAATTTTTTCACACTCACTGAGAGGTGAAGATTAAACAGAAAAATATAGGGCAACATTCTACCAGAAATTGGTTCAGAAAAGTGCAACATAGAATATAGAAACTGCAAATTGTGAGTAAAAAAATATGGTTTAGAAAATAGAAGGAAGTAAAGAGGTTGTTTTACATTAACTTGAAGCTGAAGTGATTTTTGATTTCAGAAAACATAATATGGCACGGAAAATAAAAAAAATAAAGCAGATATATTAAACTTTCAACTTACGATTAACATGCCTTGTTGGTGGACATCCACAGTACCCGCAGAAAGTTTTTTCCTCAGTGTTTTCAAATTCGCTGCATTCATTGGCTCCACAATCTTTACAACTTCCACGAAATATACTGCGTATGTCGTACATGGCTATTTTAAAATCCTAAGTCTATGGAAACAACAAGATTTCTCTGAAGGAGCTAGTTACAGTGTAAATCAGGAATGAAGAGCAAGTTGGAAAAATAGAACAACTGTTTTGAAATGATGAAATATTGCACATAATGCTGTGTTACTTGATATTCAGTTCATGATTAGTTTTTATAAATACAGAGGATGTGCACACATTTTTAGAACCTTTTTGATAAGAAACTACATAAAATAAAAGAGAAGTTCAGAGAATTGAAACTGGCAACAGCATGTTAGATGAACATGAAAGAAACATCTGCCACAGTTAAATATCATCTGCTAAGAAAATGGCGCACATAAACAAGCTGTGGATACAAGGTTATGCTTTTGCTCTTTACGAGGAAAAATGTTCGTATTCTATATTTAAGAAATGCTATGAAAATAATAGAATTAGCATTTCTAAATGTAAAATAAGCAATATTATTAATAGAGCTAGGAATTTTATGATATAAAAATTGCTAGAAAATGCCCTATAAAAATGATTTTATGACTTAAAAGCTAAAAAATGCTGCATAAAACAAAAACAAAAAACCCCTAAGAAATGCATGTTTCTTTTTTTACTTTCATGCAAAATTAAGAAAAAGAAGAGGTGCATGAAACAAAACATAAAGAATCCAAGAAATATAATTTAATCTGTTGACTGTTGCTGTGTCAACTGAAGTTCTTTATTTTACTAACCGAAACATGACCTATAGAACAAAGCAAAAAAAAAAAGAAAATGCAACTTAATTGTTTTACAATTTCTGTGCCAAACTAAAAATTTACTGCCCACAAACATATCTCTATAAGATAAAAAAAACCATTTAAAATACAATTTAACTTTTTAGTTTTTGTACCAAACAGAGTTTTTTTTTTTGTTAACAAAAAATAAGCCTTATGAAAGAAAACAAGAAACAGACATAAAAATGTAACCTTCTTCCAGACAGAACCTTCACCTTCCTTTTTTGGCAACAGCTGTGCTCCAAATGGGAGAACAGCTCATCTGCGGCTTGAAGGAAGAGACGGGAGCTGTAGAATTGCTTTTACTGCCCTGCTGTTTGCTACAACGCATGTACAGATAGATGTTCTAAACACAAGCACTTTTCTCAGTCTTGCTTCTGGCTTTCAGGGGAAAATGGAGTTTCAGGGAAAACACATTCAAAAATGCCCTTTTTATTGAAAATACCAAAATATGCAAAATACCAAAATATCACAAACAACAAAAGAGTGCCTTGAAATGACAGAAAAATCTGAAAAAATGCCATAGCGTGTAAAAATCACGAAAAAATGCAGAAAAGTGCCTTAACAAAGATACTTAAATCAGCTTAATTTTGTATGAAAGGCATTTGAATACACTTGAACGATTTAGTATTACCATAAAACAAAGTATGCAAAATCATAAAAATCCTAGCCCTAATTATTAATAATAGAAGGGAAAATAATCAAGCATTGCTTTTAACAGAAAAAAGAACAAATGAATATCCAAAGAAAGTATATACTTTTATGACTATTTCAAAAGTAAGGTCTACGGTAATAAAAGAAAATCCACCAACCCAAAGAGCAATTGCTTAGTTATTAAGAATCTATGTATCAACTGCAAACCAGGTAATAAACAAAGATTTGAATCTGAAAAAAAAAATGTTCAGGGGCTGAGCGCATAACATGGTGTATACTTCTTTATGAAAATCACTTAGCTGGAGACAGATGGAAATTTATTGTGACTATTGATGAAGCATGGATCTACCTAAATGACTAACAAAAAAGGTCGACTCACTATCCTAAAAGAGCAGAAAAAGGCTTACAAACTCATTAAAAATCTCTGTATCAACTATAAATGAGGTAATAAACAAAGATTTGAATCTGAAAAAAAAATGTTCTGCGGTAACATAGTGTAGACTTCTTTATGAAAATCAATTAGCTGGAGACAGATGGAAATTTGTTGTTACTATTGATGAAGCATGGATCTACCTAAATGACTGTAACAAAAAAAGGTATATTCACTGTCACAAAAAAGCAGAAAAAGGCTTACAAATTTGGTTCCAAGAATCCAAAGAAAGTTTCCGTATAGGATTCATGATTGCTGCTGGTTTCTCGTATGATGGGAAATTAAAGTTTTGAAAAGAATGTTAAAAGCAACTCTACTTATTACCAAAATAATGTCCTAATTCCTATAATTAAAGAGAAAATACCATTCTTTTATCCACAGAGCCTTCTAGAGAACATAACTTTATCAGGATATGGCTACCAGTTACATCCAAATCTAACACTCTATTACCTGAAAACATGAAAAAAAATATATATTTTACTCATATTCTTTCAAAGTTCCCTGTTGTGTTGCCAATGGATTATTGTGCCTTTGGACTACTAAAAAGAGTGCTTTCTCAGCACAGACATAAAACAATGATTGAACTATGAAAAGCAGTGGAAGAGGGGTGCAATAAAATAATACTACCAATTTTAGGAAATTTCCTCTTTTCTTGGAAATCTAGAGTTCAGTCTGAAGAATGTCATCAGATAGAATATTTAGCAAAGAAATATTTTTTAAACACTGATTATATTGCTGGAAGATCATTCTAAAAATGTGTAAACATCCTCTGTATAACTAGAAACAGCTATCGGGAATTTGAGCAATTGCACAGTTTACCTTCTCAGGCCGATTTTATCCAAAATTATGCACTAATGTGTTAGAAACTGTTTAAAAGTGAACTTGATGAAAGTCTGAAATTGGTCTGATGTTTATTTCTAGCAAATTTTATTGAACCCTAATAATGTAGTGTTACAGTGACATCTCTTACTGATGGCACTGGCTCACCTCCAAGTGGGTGTGGTCCTAGCCTCTCCCTGAGAGGGTAAAATATGATATATCCCATTACATGAAATGAGTTCTTTATTAGAAGTAAGTTTTATCCGTGTTCATGCTCTAACACTGCAGAGCACTGTATAATTACCAGCTGACTGCTGCTTGGTATTGCAGTGTTTCTGAATAAATTATACACAAAATGTTCTAATTATAATAAAAGATTTAGATATCAAATATCTACCTAAAAAATTGTTTTTCAATGAAAACCTCTCCCCCTATTACAAGCACTTGTATTGAAAAGCTAGAAGATTGGTACAGCAACAAAAAAATAAAATATGCCTGGATAAACAATGGAAATTCTACATAAGACAGGGTTAAGACAACCGAAAAAGAAAAATTGTCTTGATTGAGGATTTGCACTTAATTTTTAAACACCTCAATCTACATACTACTGATAATTAATAATATAACTATAGTTCCTAATACAATCTCAATATTACTCAGTCCATCTATTATCTATTAATACAGATAAAACACTTAAAAATAATACATTACAAAGATAATTACAAAATAAAATCACACTCTTAGAAACATTTATACGATTAATTTGTACACCACTGGATGTAGTATGCATTACTGAAACTTGGTTTCCTACCCAAAACTATACTATTCAAATCAGTGGCAGCGGAGCCGCCCGGGCCCGGTCAATAATTTCAATAATTTTAGCCAAGATTTTTTTTTTTTTTTTTTTAAACATATGTCCGATTTTTTGTTGTGATGTGCCTTAGAAAGTTCTTCCAGGTAAGTTGTCAAATGATCCTAATCCCAAACAAAGCTTCTTAGGCATTGTTTTTCTTCTGTTTGTTCCGGGAAGTGGGAAGGGATTGCACCACAATTCGAAATTTTGGGCCCGGTCAACAAACTTTACTTTCCGCCACCCCTTATGATTCAAATTAATAACTTCCAGGACTTTAATCTCAACTGAGAATATTTAAGGGAAGGAGGGGTAGCAATCTATGTCAAGAACCAACATCAAAATTTCTCTTTAATTAATGAGTTCACATTTCTGAATAAAAATATTGAAATACAGTTCAAAATGAACTTTATATTATTACCACATGTTACAGACCAGCTTATTCAGATTACAGGGAATTTCTAGTGATATTAAATAACCTATTTGAATTTGCAGATCTTACAAATAAAAAAACATTTATATTAGAAGATTTTAATAACAATATTTCTTGTAATAACACAATAACTAAACAATTTAACCAACTATTAACTACATCTGGGTTTTTCAATACAATTACTTCCTCAACTAGAATCACCCCTAATACTAATACTACAATTGATTTATCCATAACTAATGCTCCAACTCAAGTTATAACAACAGGGATATTGCAATGTGACACACAGTTATAACTTACCATTTTTTTTAATATACTGGAAGGGAAATCAAATCCAAACCCACCTAAGCTTCACAACAGTCAACAAATAAATAAATTAAACCTTGATAAATTTAAAACACTTTTGAGTGCTTTAACATGGGAAGAACTTGAAATGTATGAATCCCCAAACTTAGCTTATAATGGGTTTTACACAACTTTAAAAGAAATCTATGATAAAGTTTTCCCGATTACTTTAAATAATATAAGATGGAGAAAAAAATTAGCCGCCCCGGTGGCGCAGTGGTCTAAGGCGCTGGCCTCTGATCATTCGTCCGTAAGGGGTCCGGGTTCGAATCCCGGTCAGGCATGGATGTTGTGTTTGTCTTACGGCACTGGCTCGCTCCTTTCCCTGGAACCAGTGACCCTAAATCAGGGACGGGAGACTGCTTATAGCCCATTGAGTTGCTCACGGTAGTCGTTAAACCTTAAAAAAAAAAAAAAAAAAAAATTTGCAAACCTTGAATTACTTCACATACTCAAAATTTATAAAAGCTATTCCACATATTCTTAAACTCATTCAGCTAATAATCCTTCAGACATACAAATAAAGTGCACCTTTCTAATTCATTTGTTTTCATAGAAATTAAATATTCAGAACTTCTGCTGATACTAAAACAAATACCGGTCCTGGCCATGATGAAATACACCCTGCTACAATAAAACATGTTGCCGAAAAAATTATAAAACCATTATTCATAATTTTTAATCTGGTATTCCGCACAGGAATGTTTTTGGGTGCACTTAAAATAACTAAGATTACTTCCAAATATAAATTAGGTTTAAAAATGATGCTAATAATTATCGGTCTATTGCAGACTTATCCATATTTGCCAAAATTTTAGAAAAATTAATATACACGACATAACATTTACACTAAAATAAAATATAATAAAAAAATTCAATTGAGTTTCCAACCCCATAAATCTACTGAAATCGCATTGCTTCGTTTGCAAAACATTATTAAAAAAATTAGCACTTAATACTATGACACTTGCTGTTTTTTTAGATGTAACAAAAGCATTTGACACAATAAATCATGAAATCCTACTTCAGAAATTACATATTCTGAAAATAAGGGGAATGCCTCATTCTTTACTTAAAAACTATTTAATAAAAAAACAATACACACAAATTAATCAGTTTCAATCTACTTTACTACAATCGCATTATGGCGTCCCATAGGGATCAATTTTGGTTACCTTGTTATTCGATTTATACATTAATAATATGTTTAGCATAACATCAGAAAATGATGTCATGCTATATGCAGATGACACCACATTACTTTTAAGGGGACACAATTTAAATGACATTATTACTAAAGCTAATGCTCACAAGTATACTCAAATTGGCTAGCTACTAATGAATTGATAATTAACACTTATAAAACTAAAGCTATGGTCTTCTCTAGAGATCTGAATGGGGCCATACCATAAATTTATTATTAGAAAATAAAATAATTGATATAGTACCAAAAAAAAATATTGTAACTATTTGGGAGTGCATTTTACCCCTGATTTACGATGGACTAAACATCCTATAGCTCATCCGAATGGATTCGGAATATTAACAATACATCCACTTTTCTATTATAATCTTGGTAAAATGTTTCTGAGACTTAAGAACAATTTGCATACAGATTTAATTGAAATTAATTGCAATAGACTATAGACACAACTACCAAACAAGAAATAGATTACTGCTTCACCCAATACAGCCTAAAACTAAGCTATTAAAACAAAGTTTAAACTATCCTGGACCAGATTATTGGAATTCATTGCCCTTGGATTTAACAAATATTAACAACCAAAATCTCCTTTAAAAAATACTTAAAAAACACCTACTGAGTTAAAAAAATAATTAGATATCTTCCTTTATTAAATCCAAATAATAATCCTAAATATTTACAAAAATAATTTATGATAAGGCTAAAATACTTTTGAGGGAACTAAGGGCTATGTCAATATTTCTAAGAGGCATTTTCTCTTGTTCCCTTTGAGCTTTGCTATTCAACAGCCTTTGTATGTATAACTTATTGTAATATTCTTACGTTATGTAACAGCACAAACAAATAAATATAAATAAATAAATAAAAAAGAAATACCTAAGTACAGCAATGCATTCATACTGTATTTGAAAGCTAAATGCAAGAAATATGAAGAATAATATCCCCCATATTTTCTGAAAACTCCTGAACTTTATTCTAGCTGCCATGGGATTATTTCCATAAAAGGCAGTTAAATCCTTTCCCAAAGGGAAGAAAACTTTTGGGAATAAATTTGTTTTGATTTGTAACGTTTTTTTCAAAGTTAATGAATTGTTACACGATGTTTTAATATTTTGATTTGCTCAAAGAATTACCAGTCCTTTGGAAAATCTCAATCTAAGATTTAAAAGAAAATGCTATAAAAACTGAATTTTTAAAAGGTTTTCTATGATATTGGGATATAAATTTAGTGTCAATAACAGCATGAGAAGGTAAACTGCATAGTTACTGCTGATACTAACCATGTACCCTACAAGTATATGGATTTACAATATATAGTTTGGATGCAAACATGGTGACTGTAAGTGGCCAAGGTCGCTTCAACAAATCCAGATGCTCACAAGATTGGTGGTTCTTAAAAATCACCTCGTGGGCATTTAAACTTTGCACAAAGTTAGATTTATCAGTTTCTTTAACAAGAAGAACTATTTCCTTCCCTTTTACTAAAATTTCGTCAACAACAAAAAACTTCCCTGCTCCTTCATTTGATGCAACAGCTACATTTGGTCTTAATCGACATCCATGGAATGTGACTTCTTTCGCAAGCCAAATGTTTTCATGGCCACTGCTGAAAGCAGCAATGACATCTTGCTGCACATTTGAAGGATGTGCAGTCAGGTTCAGTTTACTCTTTATTAAAATTTCATGGCCTGCATACAAAAAATTTGGGTTTCTCTCACCCATTCTACCTAGCTGATGATAGCATATCCACATCTGGTGGAAATAGGAAATGCTATAAGCTATATTTTTAAAACTACCCTATTTTCCCCCTTGAACACACTAAAATGGGCCTCCCAGCGCATACACCACTGATGGCGCAGAGGACCGAATCTTCTTATTTGCCTGGGAAAATGAACTAAGAAATGAAATTTTGGGGTCAGTGCAACTCCAGGGTACTGTTCAATGAATGCACAATGGTGTAGGGCAATCAAATTTCTTAGCTCTTCTTTGGTCTCTTCTTCAGCGTAAGGTGAGGTACAAATGTTTGTTATCTGTATTAGGCGAATGAAGTTAACAAATTTTGGGTTGCTCACATCTATCTTTTTGGATAGCACAAATGGCAGGACTGTTAAAAGAACGAGAACTGTTGATGCTGAAATGTTAATTTTGCCAGCATCCTTAAGAACGGCTGCATCAAATGAAGGGAGTTTACTGGCAGTTTGTAAATAATTGTAAATCCATGCACTGAGTTCTACATTAAGCCATTGCAAAGAAAAAGTTTTTCAGTTATAATAAATGAGCCAAGAGTGCTCTAAGCTCGACTAGAACCACCCCTTCCAGCAAAATATGCATGGGGTCATGAACTGCAAGTTCTAGTTGAACTCCTGTGATATCAAAAAGAGGAGACCTGTTATTGATTCCATATCTCTTACTGAGATGTGCCTTTGAATGTTTTGATGCTTCTTCTAGAATATCACATCTTGCTATATGCTCATCTGTGCTTCGGAGAGGAAAGGCATCATCAGTAAAATCCTGAAATATTTGAGGCCGAATTCCTTCACATGATCGGCAGCATTTATAGGCATTTGCCACACTTTCTTTAAAACCCCATAGGGAGTTAGAAGCAGGGGTGTCAGCTGGTGTGCCCCGAAGAATGGCTTTAAAAAAAAGTTTGTTGACACCTACATCGAACCAACAACCATCACTTAATGTATCCATTCCTTGCATAAAGTCAAGTAGAATGTTTCTCAAACCACTTTTCTTCACATATGTAGTTTTGCATACTGCTACAAGCTGTTTAACATGCAGTGATGATCGAAACTGTGGTGGAATATTAGCAATCTCATAGCTAACAACAGTTAGTTTATGAATCTTTCGGCACATTCCAATAGGGTTCACAGTTTCAATGTCATCAATATTGAGCACAATTTGCAGCAAATTTTCAGTTTCATTTTGTAGGTAATACTCTCCATCACACCAGTCCCTCATGACACCATCAGTACTTCTATGGGAACATGTAGCCCAATACAGTACTTCAGGCATTGCCAGTAAATGTTGCAAACTATCTAGGAAAGGTACATAGTATGCATAGTTGTTAACATATGTCACCCTGTTATTTATACGTTTAATGTCTCTGCTGACAAACTGCATTTGGGGAAGCAGCAATTTAAAATTTTGAGAATAAAATTTTTCCCTCTTTTTAGCAGAGCTGAATTTTATGCTGCTGTTGAAATAAACAGCAGATAATTGATCTTCAAGGTCCAGATCATCTTGCATCCCTCTTTCTTTGAGTATTTTACTTAATGCAGCCTTAATCTGATTCTTTTGGGTTTCAAGCAAAATATCAACTTCTTCCGTAATAGCATTTAGTGTGCTCTGAGAGAGGCCATGTTTAGCTTTTAATTTTAACAAAAAGGAAGCTAAGGCAAATTCCTGATTATTTTCTGTAACATTTTCTGAATGTTGTCGATAATAACAGAAACCTGCATCAGAATCGAAAGCATCATCATTAAGATTACTGGTACTAGAACTTGCATCCTGTATGCCATCTGGGAATTCCATGTTATGGAATCTGCTGTGATGCATCCTGTATGCATGCCAACTTTTCGACGTGTATGGGCAAAAAGTGCACTGAGCAAGAAAATGTGGATCATTCTTATGGTACCTAACAAAATGCAGCTTTAATTCGTTAAAATTACCTGTGCTGAAATAGCACATTGAACAGGAATGCATGTTAGATGCCACGAAAACAGATCACACGTTAGGTACAAACTTAGGAAAAAGAGAAAATGAAATAATGCTATGATACTACTCACAGACAATGATGGCACTGGGGAAGAGAGATGTGTATATATTGAAGGTACAGCAGCTCTGATGTTTGTGAAGGAAAAGAAATCTGGGTGTAGCAGTCAGCACTGCTATAAAAGACAGGGGCTGGTAGGATATATACAAGCAACTAAAGATATAAAGAAAGGGCACTTACTTGATGAGATCCCATGTGTCTATGCCGCTTGATTATAAAGGTGCCGCACAAGCCGAACTTGTCTCCAAAACAAAATTCCCGCTTCAATGATGGAGCCGTGCAAGGACAAGTACAATAACAGCCAACCGAGGTGTTAGACGAGCAGACAGCAGAGGCGCTTTGATGACAACAGGACAGCTCCCACGGGATAGCGAGGAGGTATGAGAAGTGCCTTTTTGGCTGCCGCTAGCTGGTGACCTGTATGTCACCTGATGTCCAGAACACTAGAGCAAGCCGGAAACTTGAGATTATTTTAGTGGGAAACTGAATGTGTGAGTGAGCCCATGTAGTAAACAAATTGATTAAAAGAAAAGAGATGCCGACGACCCACGCTTCTAAGGTCTTTCTATCGAACTCAATTCAACTTAGTTTTCGTTGCTGTTTCTTGATAAGCGAAATATTTATCGAATGAGTCTCATACGTCACGAAAACTAAAAAGCAATATTTAACGTAAAAGGCCGAATAACGCTAAATTTGATTAATCTTACACACCTGCAAACAACTTCATATTCTTTTATTCGTTTTGTTCAATTTCAAAATCCTTAAGTGCTTTGTAAGGTAGCACTGATATTATTTTCCGGTAAACCAAAGGAAGATGCAGTAAAACAGCACTTATAAAACGTTTCTAAAAATGCTTTGAGATGCGTACATCGTAACGAAAATAAGATATTTAAAAAATGAACATTTTCCTTTTAATTTATTGCTTTAGTCAGTTTAAAGCGGTTGCGGCAGACAGTAAACAAGCGAATAAGATGCTCAAAAAAAAAAAAAAAAAGAGAGAAAAACTTTGATGCTGAATAAACTTATCCCTATGACTTTGAAAAAATGTATTTATGTATTAATAAAATATAAATTTTAAAGGTGCTTACGAATACCCCGAATCTGTGTAAATGGGTGAGCTGGGCTACTGGAAGAATGGATATAGTGCATTAGGGCATTTATTCGCCCTTGTATATTTGAAAGTGAAAGACCATTTTGTTTTCAGATTGTTGTAGAGAGGAGTCATATATACACAAATTTGACAAAGAAATATTTCACAACGGTGCGTTTGTTCAATCATCTCAGTTGCTGATTTGCTAAATTATATGTGAAGCTGTGATTTCGTTGCAGGGTCGGCTGGACAATCCCGGCCCCGCGCTTTCATAGGCCCCGCAGTTTTGGAAATAAAAACAAATTATTTTCCGTAGAATCTTTTACACTTATTATTCGCTTACGTTTTGGTGCCCGAGGCCCTTAAATTTTTTTTATTGTTTTGTTTTTGATCCCTACACTTTCAAATATGTTTCACCCTTCGTCGTACAGATACTGAGATTTGCAGCTTTCAAAAAAATATTGTAACCACCTTAATCTTTTCTTTTTTATTTTCAACATTCAAGAAATAAATTAAATTTCATCTTTTTGCTGCTACCTGCTTTCATATAACCAACGGTTTGTATGTAAACCAGGTATTTCAATTATATAAATAAATAAAAAGAACAATATCAGAGTTATTTTGGGGTTATATATGAGGACAGTTCTTCAGATTATTCAGTGACTTTAAAAACAGTACGGGGAAATAAAAAATATTTTTTATATTGGCAGTATGAAATTAAGCAAAAAGTCACTAGTTTGTCAGTTCCTCCACCTTGAATCAAAAAATCACAATCACGTGTATCGGGGGGGGGGAGCTATTTATGCGAATTTATTTTAGTGACATCCTCATTGTTCGCTAGACAAAGGTACTCGCTATGCAAAAACTTTTACTACGCAGATTAGTTGAAGTTATTTTTTAATCATTTGGTGATGAAGTTTTTATAAGAATCACAATACAAACTCAACCTCACTCGTCGGAAGGTATAGATTTTGAGCACTTTTTCTTCATTAAAATATGTTTTATTTTCTAAGCCTCGCAATGAAATTTTGTTCCGAAGCCCTGTAATGTATTTCGCTCAGGCAGGGACGCGCCAAGCGGGGGTTCAAAGGGTGCGAAGCACCCGGGCGCCAGCTTCCGGGGGCGGCAGGACGCCTCAATCTAATTTTTCGGTAGATAAATAAATATAAGTGACGTGAGAGAAGTTAAGAAAACGTTTTACTGTGAGAAATCGTAATGGTATGTGGCACGTTTGTGTTTTTAGTAAAAATAATTCGTTTATAATTCAACAGAAGTCGTCTTGAAAACAGAGAAAATGTTTTACTGTTTTGTTTAATAACATATACCGCGGGCAAACGATTACAAATTATTTGCCTGCGGTATCTGTTTTTTTTTTTTTTTTAATCTTGAAGATTTCAGCGTTTATGATATGCTTGGCCAGCGCTATGACAATGGGGCCATTGTGAAGGAAAAACACAATGGCCTTCAAAAAACATAATTTTTCGACTTATGTCCTTACGCATTTTATAAACTTTAAGCGGCTCATACTTTAAATCTGGTCGGAAATTACGGCGAAAAAATTTCCCTACAGATTGTGAACATTTTCAGCATTGTTCAAGAAATATATTCTTTCTTTTCTGAACAACCTTACCGATGGAAAATTTTAAAGAAAGAGCTTCCAGCGTTGACGGTAAAACCGTGCTCTGAAACAAGGTGGGAAAATAGGATCGATGAAATAAGGGTAACGAGGACTGTAATCCACTATTTCGATGTAATCCACTATATATTGTATTAGATTTTTTTGTTAGAATAGTTAAAGAGACGCCCGTCAGGTTCAATGTTATATATATCGTCGTCGTCAACCACAATTCTCTGCTGGAAGAAGGTCTCCCCAAGTTTCTTCCTCAACGGTCTATCTTGCGCCAGTCTCCTCCATGTCACTCCCGCATACTTTCGAATTTCATCCACCCATCTCCAACGTGGCCTTCATTTGGGTTTTTTCGTATCCCTTGGAATCCAGTCTAAAATTTATTTTGGTTGTCCATCGGTGGTCCGTTCTCCTGGCAATATGTCCAGCCCATTGCTATTTCAGGGAATTTAGATGTCTTCCACTCTTGTCATTTTCCTTATCCACGAGTTCCTCTTCTTACTTTGCTTCGTTGCGTGTGTGTGTGTGCGCGCGCCCTCCCGCCATCGGGAAGCTGTAACATGTTTATCATCGTACATAACGAAACTTTTTTTACCGATAAAGCGGACTTTTTTGTAAATTGACAGAGAGAGAGAGAGAGAGAGAGAGGAAGCTGACTTCATGGAAGCGTCACCTGAACTAGAGTTTTACATATTTTTTTCCTTCAGTTTTATATGAGACAATTGTGTTTTATGAAAAAGCTTAATTTACCAGAAATAAAAAATAATGTTGCTAAAGATATGTATTTTTCCCTGTAGAAATCAATACAAATTGGAAAATATTCTCGTACAAGGGGGCGGCAAATCTGGGCTTGCACCCGGGCGGCAAATGCCCTTGGCGCGCTCCTGCGCCCAGGACCCCGTAAAAGTATTCATCCGGCCATGCTTCATTGTGTTTCAATCAGAGCAACAATTTCTGATATGGAAACGTCCAAGAGGTAAATAATTCCTCAAAACGAGAGCAAATATGAGACATAACGATTCGGAACACATTTAGAACACATTCATAATGTGTTTCCGAATGCGTTCTGAATGTGTTGCGAATACGTTCTGAATGGGCATTGAATGTGTTCCATGCTGAAGTACAAAGCGTTCCGAATGTGTTCTGGAAAAAAATATGTTCTAAAAATTAACTCTATAACACATTTTACGCGTGGAGAACACATTAGGAACGCATTCGGATCGCATTTGGAACACATTTGGAACACATTTGTCATCAGCGGAACGGAATAGAACAGATCCGTAACACGTTAGGCACGCATTTTTAAAAAAAGCGTTCCCAATGTGTTCCAAATATGTGCTGAGGGTTTGCAGTGCAGTGATTGTGGTGGCCCATCATGTCCCTGAACAGTGATTTCCTGAAACCGCCTTTTCACTATTTTATCACGATAACAGGGAGCATTGTCATCTTGAAAAATAAAATTGCCGTATAAAGTCTTCTAGATGATGGTTGCATCTTGTTTTATGATAACTAGATGTATTTCTGGGCATTTATCGCACCATCGACAATATGGAGGATCCCAACGCCATATGCACACATGCAGCTCCAAACCATGACCTTCACCGAATGCTTAACGGTTGCCCCTAAACAACTTGGATGGAATTCTTCATCTTGAATCTCCTTACATAGGCACTGCTCTGATTTCCATTAAGGCAAAATTCTGATTAATCGCCGAAAAGAACATTTTTCCATTGCCTGCTTGTCCATGAGACATGCTGTTTTGCTCACTGAAGTCTACGCTGTCTTTGATTTGCAGTTAACACTAGTTTACGCCTGCCTTTGCAGCCCCATAAGTCATATTGAAGCAGCCGCCTCCTAACAGTAGATGTACTAATAGTACCATTAGTCACTTCAGACCGTCTTTGAAGCAATTCAGGTTAACTGAGCCTCCTTTTTGCCAAGCTTACCTTTCTGAGCACTCTGCCCTGTCTGGTTGTAGTGGATATCGGCCTTCCACAGCGACGCAATATTTTTCATATCAGCAGTGTCTTTTACTTTGTTCAGTAGCCTAATAACTGTAGAGTGATTACAGCCCCACTCATTCGGCGATTTGCCTTGAAGAAAATCCGTCTTCATGCAGGACAACTATTTTTACTCTGTCCGCTGTGGACAATTCCGCATTTTTAACCATTATTGAGAATGTAGACAAATTATATCCTAATAGCAACAAGAAGCGACCACTAAAATGTTCTAGTATGATCATATCATGATTATGATCATTTGTAGAGGATTTTAGGAAGGGAGTGTCTGACCTCAGGTCTTAAACAACCCTTAGAAATAGGAGATTTGGGCTTGATTGGCCCAAAGGAAAATCGCACGTGAACGAAGTAGAAAGGGGGAGGAAGACGCCCTTATTTATTACCGGGGGGTCAGTACCCAGGGTCCGATGGCTTAACGTGCCCATCTGACGCACGGCAGATATTTAGTGGACCGAGCGTTCGTACCTGCCTGGGATCGAACCTGAGGTCCTTTCCGCGGCAGTCTCGAACGTTTCCCACTAGGCCACCCGCTGCCACAATGTTCTAGTAACTCTGCATCAACCCTTATAAAGGCTGGAGTAGGATCAGGATAGCATTAGGAAGCAGCCAATCAGGAAAAAGAATGTCTATGACAGCCTGTAACAACTGACATGCAACTATCGTGAATTTTAATGTGTTTAGCAAACCCCATATTTTATGTCATATCTTAAGAACAGAAGTAGGTACAGAAAAAACTAAAACGCTTTTGAAATTTCAATTAAATTTCACAGCTAAGGGTATATAAATGATGAAATAACTATGAGAATTAGTTAGTTAAGAAAAGAGTTAAACTTAAAATATCACGGTTTTTGCAGGTGATGCAATACTTTTGCACATCACTGTGGATCAAATACAAAGTAAGCATTCAGTTTTCTATTTTTTGTTTTGGTATTATAGTAATTATACGATAATATTTTAATTGACTTGAAAAAAATTGTGCCGTCGCTGTGTTTAAGAGCTTTGTCTTCAACTGCTAGATTTTAATTTTTTCTTTTACATACTGTAAATCGAAGGAATTATTATAGGAAGCACAAGCCTTTACTATTACTTTTGGAATAACGCAGTTAACGCAGCAAATTATATTGCACTATGTAAAAGACCCAGTTAGCCAGAATTCCGTTTCCGATTAACTTTTATCTATGTAAAACAATAAGGTTTTAATGACTATAGAATTTTTAAAGATTAACTACTACGTTTTAGGTTAAGTCGATACAAGTTAAAAATGGACTAAGGCGATACATGATAAAAACTTGCAAACTTACTTAAATTTTAACTTTTATCGACTTAAATCAACTTACTCTATTTCCCGAACCCTTAAGTTTTAATTTGTATCGTTCTTCTAGAAGCTGCAAACCTAACGATGTATTCGCAGTTTCTAATTAATCATTACGGACCCGGGTAAACGATTGAGCAGAAACAGTATTTACTCATTCAATGTCCTCTTTATTTAATCAAATTAGGCATGTCAAGACGAACTCGTTCAAGATAATTGACAAATATCAAGACGATGACATAAATTCCGAAATTCGGACTATTAACTTTCTATTTCTTAACAAGACACAATTAACAATATAGCTCGCTGTAATAAAACATCATCTACATATATCTAATCATACACTTTTATTGTTCGCTTATCTCTTATCGCCCTTCTAATAACACATATCATATCACACTTCCCTCGCAGCACTCTTGTTTTATTTGACTTTTATTGAACTTTGACTCCCTGTCAGGTTGCCAACTTGGTAATTCGTCAGATGGGGAAATGTGTCTTTAAGTTAGAAAACGTTTAACTAAAAGAAATGAAATTCACATAAAACCACAGAAACTCAAAAGGAAAGTTAAATTAGAGGTGTATGCCATATCTCCTTCGCCGATTTAGTAAGTGCTCTCAAAGGCGCGCTCTGTCTGGGAATGGTACACTGTAAGCAGTTTAAGTTTCAAGTCCCCTGAAGTGTTGCCGCCAACAATAACAGTGATCCGATCTTTTGAGACCTTGAATCCAGGCACAGATTTTCCCTCTTCTGCAATAAATGTCCGTGTTTGCATCCTCTTCCAAAACAGAGCCGTTTCATCGACATTAAACATTTGCTCAGACAAATATTCCCCCTCTTCAATTATTTCTGCCAGAAGTTCGGGAAATTCATTCGCCGGCTCTGTATCTGCACTTGCTGCCTCACCCGTGACTTTGATGTTGTGCAGATGTGAACGCTTCTTGAATCGTTGGAACCATCCAGCACTAGCTTTAAATGTACTCTCCGTGTCCGTGATGCCGGCCTTCTCTTGTAAATCCGTTTGTAAGGACTTCTCCTGGATAATCAGTAAACTCAACGGTATCAGCTTCTGTGTCCGATTCTCGATCCAGTGAGACAACAATTTCTCCATCTCTGAAATCGGGCCCAGAGCCTTCTTAGTTATGATTGTGCCCTTCATCGTTACCGCACCTTTCGTGTTTTCAGCTATGCTAACTTTATCTTTCACTATTGTATTTACTGTAGAAATAAGCCGATTTATTTCCCGAGCTATTGTTGATACTGTAGAATTTTCCCGTCTTCATGCATACGAAATAATTTCAGCTTTTCTTCTAAAGTAATTGCAGATCCTCTTTTTTAGGTTTATTACCAGAACATTCGGTTGTGCATTTCGATTGCATTCTAATGGTAAATAAACAACGGACACTAGCGGTGATAAACAAGTGACTAAGCAAACCGCGCGAGGCAAGATATCAAGTGAGACTGAAATGTGCTTACTGCGATAAGGCTATCAAAGACGCAGCTGCGCAAAACTGCAAACTATTTCATATGCGCTAGTAAGTAGTTCACAGAATTTTAATTTTTTTAAGTCAGGATGAAGGTCACGGGTGAGGCAGCAAGTGCAGATAAAAAGGCGGTAATTATTACGTAACTGCGAGTTTACGTAAGTCGCGTGTTACGCACATGGGCGGAGTTACGGGCGGCATGGAAGGGCATTGCCCCCCCAACGCTGGAGGAGAAATTAATGAATTTTTCTACAATAAAGATAGTCTATATGTGTAACCAAGACAATTATTGAATGTGAACCGGTCTCTGAACGAAATGTAAACAACCAACAGTTGTCGCCCTCACACATTCCACAACAATTATGCCACTCACAAATAAAGCTGTTTCAAAAAGTCAAAATGCGCTCCTATATACATCAGAACGTCAACTTTTTATCTAATCCGGTGTAATCCAGTCGCAATGACGTCTGGCTCATAGCAACCGCAAATCCTGCCACTGCCAATCAACGTGGGACTCGGACAGATGATCTTCCCGTCATTGATTGGACAAACGCCTGCTCCTCTCAGTCTCGAGCGAGCCTTTTTCGACCACCCTTTCCTTCACAAAGCTCCGCCGGTGTGTTATTCTTAGCACAGTATTTGGCTGCTTGTGTGCGTGGTCTCAGTCTTACGCTGTTGTTTTTGTGTGTGGTAAAATATTATTGTGCTATGTGCTTGTATTTAGTATCTACATTTTAAGAAATTAAGTAAGTGTTCTAGAGACATACGTTTTTCTTTTCAGAGTCAAATGACCCGCAAACACCTTCTATGCGTAGTTCACAAACTTCAACGTGTGAAAGTGAAGTGCTACGAGAACGAGATCTTCCTAAACAGGAACCATGCAATTCTGTTGAGTTCATGGACAATCTGGGTGATTTGCAGAGCGGTCCATCTCGCTCAGTCGTACTGCAGTATCTGCTTTCAGACTTCTCATGCACTAAGCGTGGTTTTACAGCTTCGTATTTAAAAAAGTTTCAATGGCTAGAATATAGTGTGAAAAAAGATGCTGCGTTCTGTTATGCATGTAGGCAATTTCCTTCAAGTAACAAAGAGGATTTATACACAGAAAAAAGAATGAAAATTTGGAAAAAAGCAGGTGAAAAGTTGAAAAAACATGCAGTTAGTGCAGCGCACTCATTTTCTATGTCGAAATGGGTTAATGTTAGGAAACCGACAGAGACAGTAGCTACGAAAATATGTGCGTCTCATAAAGAACTTGTGAGTGAAAACCGTAAATATTTCAAAAAGGTTTTGGATATTCTTCTGTATCTGGCAAAGCAGGGCTTATCACTTCGCGGTCATGACGAGTCCAGTGAATCGCACAACAAGGGCAATTATTTAGAGTTGTGTGATCTTTTTTGTAAATATGACGAAAAATTTAAAGACAAGTATGAACGTTACCATAATTTTAAAAGTCCTTGTATACAGAATGAATGTTTACAAATTGTCAGAGAAGAAGTCTTGAAAACAATTATGAACGAGGTAGACGAGGCTGGGTTCTTTTCACTCATGGTCGATGAGGCCAAATCCCATAGGGTTCAACAACTATGTATTTGTATACGATACCTTTACGGCAAAAAGTTAAAAAAATGACAATGAAGGATGTATCGCTGGCACGAACTGCAGATTCGTTAGCAAATATTATTCTGACCTTTCTTAATGGCATTGCAGTTAATGCCCTGATGGTTGGCCAGTCATAGGATGGGGCCAGTGTCATGTCTGGAGTGAAAAACGAACTGAAGAAAATTATAAGAGAAATTCCCTCTTTTGCGATATATGTGCATTGCTTGGCACATAAGGTCAACCTGGTTCTGGTGGCTGCTTCCAAGGACAATGACTTGAGCTGTAATCTTTTCAACGTTATGGTTATGCAGTCATTGTATGAGTATTTCTCATATCCGGACACTCATGCCATGTTCCGAGCTGTGCAAAAAGAAAGAAATATCAAAACACCAGGACCTCACGAAATAAAAAAATTGAGTGACGCGCGCTGGTCTTGTAGGACCACAACTGTGCTGTCTGTCAAGCGAAACTGCATTGCAATTGTGGCTGTATTAAGCGATACAGCGGCAGACATGAGACACTCTACATCGGTAGAAGCAAGAGGACTCCTAATGTCTATCACATCACTTGATTTCATTGTTTGCATGGTTGTTTTTGCTGAATACCTGTCTCTTTTCAATATCCTGAGTAAAGCGTTGCAGAGAGTGGACACTTGTATCGCACAATGTGCTAAGACAGCCAGTGGAGTAATTAAAAAACTTTATTCGAAAAGAAATGAAGTAGCTTGGGAATAAAAATGGGAAGCAGTGAAAGTTTTCGGAAAAGACTGTGAACTCGACATAACACCTGTTACAAGTGAAATGGAAATAGAAGATTGGGAGGTTCAAAAACAAAAACGGCCCCGGATGATTTCGAAAAAGTTAGATCATTATACTGTGTTGTCATCTGTCGGTCAAAGAATGAGGAACGAAGGAGTAAGTGCAAAAGTTGAAGAAATAGAAAATGCTGAATCTCAATTGAAACGAAATTACAGATGCAATTTCTTCTACCCTGTTTTGGACATTTTGCTGGAAGAAATGAGGAGAAGATTTACTGGTGATGCTCTTCAAGTCGCAGAGTCCAGTGAGGAGTTCCTTCGTTTAAACGAAGAAGGTTCCAAGTTCTTTATTGACACCCATTCTGTGTCAAGAAAAGATCACGCAATGTTGAAAGCAGAAATGTCTGTATTGAGAAACGTGATGGAAAGCTCGGGTGTCAGTTTAAAGGACAGGCCCCTTAAAAGTGTTCTTAAAGATATGAAAGAAAATATTTTGAACAAGGACATGGACTTTTATCCGAATATACGGAAACTCCTCAAGATCTCTTTAACTTTGTCATCTAACAGTGCTACCTGTGAACTGTCGTTCTCGGCAATGCGTCGTATTAATAGCTGGTTAAGATGCACTATGAACCAGGAACGATTATCTAACTTGGTAATTTTATTTTCAGAATCAGATATAGTTAAAGATTTGGACCCAGATGCCTTGATTGACAAATATAACTCGAAATGTGAAAAACGAAAGATTATTTTGCAACAGTAGTTTGTGCACTGACCACTGATTCAGAACCAGACTCATTCTGTAAGTAGTTTTTATTGGTATTATAGTCTGACTGTGTTAATGTAATTTTATTATGGATTGAATAATTTAAAACAAATGAAAATAATTCATTGTTTTTATTTAAATCATCTATCTCTTAGTTACAATGTTACATGTAATTTTCATCATTACAAAATAGCCGCCATTCCAAACTTTTAATCCTAAATATAAAAATATATTCTACGATGGTTCTTATTGGTACGTCACAGGTCATCGTCAATCGTATTGTTTTTGTACTATTGACAGTTGCAGGTCTTGGCATGACTTTTATCTTCTGGGACCAAGGATCACAACAATCCCTACCCCCCCTCTTAACCCGACATATTTATCCTGCCCCCTCAAGCAACAGGCTCTATCTCCGCCTATGGTTACGCAACTCAGGGGGAGACCTAGAGCCTTAAGGCAAACTGTACCGCTGCTACATTTTCACCTACTTTTTAATTTTTTCGATCGTTTTCGAGCACACTGTACTACTTACTTTTTTCATTTTCGAATAACTGTCTACCAATGCTATATGTTACAATTAACACAGAAAACGTTTTCATAAATTCTGAAACGCTCTCAAATATCGATTGCGAACGATCGTGCACCTGAGTATGCCAGCACTAGCATTTCTGGTCAGTTTCAGAGAATAGTAGTACGAACTGCAGTCTCTTCTCAGCCAATCAAAATTGAGCATTTATACAGCCACCTTTACGGTCAGAATGACATATGGAAAAAAGATACATGAGAAACAAAAGTTGCTTTCCGAACAGGAAAAGATCGGAAATTGTTATTCATTAACGTTACGTATAGTATTATGGGAATAGAAATTAAAAAAAGAAAGAAAACAATTAGGTGAAAAATTTAGTGCGAGATTGTATAACTGGGAGTATTTATGAACCTATGGCCGGAAAAAAAATTATCAATAAGATACTGATTAGTTAAATTCCGAATCTCAGATGAGGGCTTTACGCAGCGTGTATGACGTGAAGTTATATTTATGTTTGTTTTTTCAGTCGTAATAACGCATTCACCGCATTTCTAACTAAATTACTTGAAATAGTACTTACATTTCTCTTATCATTTCTGACAATTTACGCAGTTAATATGAATAATTAATCTGATTTTATTGAATTAGAAATTTCGTGCCGCCCCGGTGGCGCAGTGGGGTAAGCGATGGCTTCTGATTATTCGTCCGAGATGGGTCCGGGTTTGAATCCCGGCGAGGAATGGATGTTGCGTTTGTCTTACGGCATTAGCTCGCTCCATTTCCTGGAGTCGGTGGCCCTAAATTAGGAACGGACGACTACTTATAGCCCATTGAGTTGCTCTCGGTGGTCGTTAAACCCCTCAATAAAAAAAAAAAGAAATTCGTAATTTTTTCTGCGGGAAACAGATTTTTTGGTCGGTGAAAATTCTTGTGAAATCCAACTTATGTTCTGTTTTCAAATTCTATCATTAACATCGGTAGATGTTACAGCTGTCAAACAAACAAATATTTTTTATAGAAAACTTTCTATGTAAAAAATAAGAAGATATATTTTCTGTAGATATTTTATATACATAGATCAGTAACGCAAAACGAACATGTTGCAAATTGTTACACTTAGTTTTCTTGCTGTTTTCCATGATGCCTTTCTGTGTACGCACATTATTGTAGCTGATTTTTATGTCCAATTTTTATTTATCCCACTCAAGTGCGTTCTAATCTAATTACAGTTTGACAGTAGACCAATCGAAGGTGGGCAGTAAATTATTTTATTAGTTGTAGCTTTCTCTCAGCCGTTTCTATCGGCTGAAATATTATATAAACTCTTGAAAAACCTACTGAACATAACACTAATGCAACTGAATCCATCCGGTTAAAGAAGGATAGAGAAGAAAAGATGGCCGCCCGGTGGCGCACTGGTCTAAGCGATGGATTCTGATCATTCGTCCGAGAAGGGTACGGGTTCGCATTCCGGTGAGGCATGGATGTTGTGTTTGCCTTAAGGCTCTAGGTCTCTCCCTTTCCTGGAGTCAGTGGCCCTAAATTAGGGACGGGCGACTGCTTACAGCACTCTGAGTTGCTCACTGTGGCAGTTAAACCTCCAATAAAAAAAGACGAATCGAAGAACTTTAAGGTATAGGCGTAAGTGAGTTTAGTGAATTGTTTTACTCATTTTACTAATCAGTTTCAGGTAGTATTTCAAAATACCAGTCAATGTTCGTAACTATCTTTTACCTGCTTCTTTTCATGAGCCATCGAAATTTGATAGTTTGTTATTTCTCATGAACTTTCATTTTCAGAGGAAAGGAAGCACAAAAGTTTCTTATGCAACTTTCGACATGTGTCCCACGTCACACTGATTGGATCATGACCAAGAACACGAAAAAGACTGCAAAAAGTTGGAACCGATACTTGAGTGTGGGGTCTTTCCCCTAAGTAAAGAAGTTAACCCAACAGCGTTATGAAAAATATTACCTGAAGTACCCATAAATGGCGCTACGCCTTATATGCTAGAAGTAGTCATTCTTTCATCCCGTTAGTTTCTGCTTGAAACCTGAGCATTCGTGTTTAACAGAGTGGTCGTACAAAATAACTTTTCTTTGTTTTTGTTTTGTGCTCAAGTAACTTAACTAGACTAAAATTTGGTAAATGTGTAGTTTAGTATCATAAATGATTTCGTCGAAAATGTTGAAGGATTTCGAAAAAGTGAGACGTACAGATTTTAAAGTATGCAATTTGGTGGCAAATGGTGAAAATATTATATCATTATAATGCATTTTAAAGATTTTTACCGTAATATTTACATGCAAGTACGATGCTTTGAAAAGAAGCTGCGGCAGGTCTAACACAACCGCGCCGCGACAACGCGCAGCATGGCTCCGCTGAATCGAAGGTGCCGTTCCGGCAGCCATTTTGATGGCGGAAGAGTACAAGAGAACCGGAGAACGTTCTTGAGAGCAAAGCGTTCTATTTAATTTTTAGTGCTACGCTACAGAAAGTAGTTCAACATTTCTGTCGCAATTTTTCAAAAAGCATGGTGACAATTGCTTTGAACTTAGGCATATCATTCCCTGGTGCGAAATAGAAAGTATGCAGATGCCTTTCTTTCTTCTACAAAAACGTTAAAGTACATGCCGTGTTCTTTTCAACGGAAGTTACATGGCATATTTCTCTCTATGTAGTAACATATTGTCTATATGTATGTAGTAACATATTGTCTATATGTATGTAGTAACATATTCTCTCTATGTAGTAACATATTGTTTTTTTTTTTTTTTTTTTTGATTGGAGGTTTAACGACCACTGTGAGCAACTCAATGGGCTATAAGCAGTCGCCCGTCCCTAATTTAGGGTCACTGGTTCCAGGGAAGGGAGAGAGCCAGTGCCGTAAGACAAACACAACATCCATGCCTCACCGGGATTCGAACCCGGACCCCGTTCAGACGAATGATCAGAGGCCATCGCTTAGACCACTGCGCCACCGGGGCGGCAGTAACATATTGTCTATATGTATGTAGTAACATATTCTCTCTATGTAGTAACATATTGTTGCGTGGGCCCTTTATTGTGGAGCCCCTGGGAAACGAATCTCTCTTAAAAAAACCAAGAACTTGTCGGAGGGATAGCTCCGAGCCTTAAATCCCTGAGAGAGAGCAAGGGACTAGACAGACCGAGCTGCTAAATGATCTTGAGGGAGCTTAATTTTCTCTTTTCGTCTCTCCCTCTTTAGCCAGAAAGATCGCTGGGCATCAACGAATTTTCTGCCTAGTGGGCTTGAAGAGATCCAGCTCTTGAATTCGTTTCGTCCACGGAACAGACCTTCTTCGGAAAATCCCAGTTGCACACTGCTGTTGGCTTCTCTTCTCCAGTGACCTCTTGACCCCCGACGCTCTTTCGAGGGTGGCAGGGATCTCTCTCAGTAACACACATTGCTCCTGCTCGCTTGCTGTAAACAAAACAGTTCAATGTCCTCTTAACGATGAGAAGCGCGAATTACAGAGGGACTTTTGGGGAACTTCAGCTCTAAGCGATTCCAACAAACGCCAAACGGATCTTGTAAAACTCAGCGCGAATACCCTATCTAATTCGATTTCGCAACAATATCAAAACAGTGTTCCTACTAGAACTCAGTCCCCATACGCTTCTGCGGAGCAATTTCGGAAGTATAGAACTACTACTCATACGACTAATAAAAAATCTAGGACTAATAATAATAATAACAGCAAAATATAAAAGTCCCCACCGGTAGGCATCTATACAAAGCAATTTAACAAATATGAAATATATTAATGAAAACCAACCAGCGTATACAATTATAAATAGCAGTTTGCGAAATATGGAAAATAATAGCGAGGAAGAATGAATGCTATCCCAGCCATGTTTTTATGAGTTGCGATTTGCGATATGCAGAAAACTATTTTAATGTTAATGTGTCAGAAGCCTGCCTACAGCATGATACTTTGCGGAAAGATTTGAGAAATAATAATGATGTGGTGAAAATGTTACCCCCTATCGTTGATTTCTACAGAGAAATTAAGGAAATATAGAGAGCTGTCCGGCTAGTGAGTGTTTTGAGGCGATAAATAAGGATCATGCGAACAATAAGGGTTCGGTGTTCGAGTCCTGGATGAGGCATGGGTAGTTTGTTTGCCCGATTGCGTTGTTTCACTGCCATCTCTGGAAACATTAGGAATAAATTAGGGACGTACAGCTGCTTATAGCTCTCTGAGTTGCTCATGGTGGTCGCTGAACGTCGAAACAATAGGACAAACAATATTGCTGCAGAATCCACTTCTGCATACGTACGTTTCATACTCGAAGTGCCAAGTGGTTTTAGCTCCATCCAACAAGAAACCGGAGCATGCATTGGTTACAGACAAAAAGTTCCTTCTTAATCAGCAGAGAAGGCACAGAATCAACTATAAGCAAGGCGGTAACTCAAAACTTCAAGTCGAACGAGCTGAGGGCAGAATCTTAGCTTAAATGATATCATCAGCCATTTCATCCCAATTTGTTTTCATTTAACGCACAATTTTGCTGAAAGATTTACAAAACAACTATACACGTTGCAAAACTAATTGGACTAATCATCCAAGGTCTAATGTCGATGTTCTTTTGCATAGTTTGGTCGTACAGTCCGGGGATGTGGTGTTAGCAGTGACACTCTGGTGGATCGGCGTCTCCCATTAAACGTCTGCACGGCCCAGGCCAAGTCGTCCCATTCTTTTTATCGCAATGATACATAAGAAAAGGTCATGTTTCCAGATTTTCTGGTCTGTTTAACTGTTTTGCTGGCTTTACTTATTTTCGTGACATACCCCAGTGCGTAATCAGAGAGGCGAGGAGCAGAACTCAGAGTGTTTTATTATCTGTAGGTAATAAAATGCTAAAACCACTTTGGGACCTGTTTACAACAGAAATATACGACCCCCAGCGAGTGTCTGTGTGTTGTGTGGAGCGCGGTACGGAGGTGCCTGCAGTGAGGTGGTGGGTGTGTGTGTTCGTATTAGATGTACAAATAAGTTTTAAAGCATTTTAAGACATTTTAAGACAAAGCAACATGTCATTTGAGAGAAAACAACGATAACATTAAGAATCAAAATATGCGCCGTCATTATCTATCACCTTCCGCCATAGGTCAGGCAGCTGACGGACCCCAGCCATGATGAATACTTCGTCGTGAGACGTAATGAAGTTGTCAACCCATTTTTTGCACTTCGTCACATGTCCGGAACCGTACGTTAGACAAACCATGTTGCATCGATCGGAACAAATAATAGTCTGAGGAAGCCTATGTCGGGGCAATACGCCGGGTGCTTCAAAACTTTCCAGCTAATCGTCAATAACTTTTCCTTCCCTGATTTCGCGACATGCAGACTAACGTTGTCATGAAGTAATTTCACGATACGCAATCCTTTGCCTGTGAATGGACGTTTCCGACAGTTTTCCTGGTTCAACGTTGCAATTTTTGCTTGTAGTGATCAGTAGCAACACTTTGATTGTGTTCCAATAGTTCATATTAGAGCCCATATCCCACCAGATGCACAGCAGAAATTTCTTGGAGTGAACATTGCGTTTCGGTGTCGAACCCAGCAAAAACACAAGTGTTGGGAAACTGCTGGCCACCAGCTGGCAGTGATGGGTCACTGCGGGCTGACATCTGCCGCTCACGGCCCGGCAGCGGTCAGTTGGGGGCAGCGCCATCAGTTGGCAGCCATTGCTGGCCCTGCAACATCGCCGTGAATTGCGGGCTACCAAGCAAGTACCACTAGTGGCCCGTAGCTGGCATCCGATGAAACCCCAACAACAGGTCGAAGCAACGGGACTGCGCATGCGCAGAAGCAAAACGTGCTGTGTATCTCGTGGTGCCAGTTAGTTGAAAACGACGCTATCGCCATCGTGTTATTTTAGTGGATGTTAAGAAAAAAAGCCATATGTAGAGAGGTGAATTAATTTCTTAATGAAATGCCAAGTCGACGAAGATATCAGATTACGCCATGAAATACAAGCTTACAGCCGTGAAATACAACCTCTCCCATCCCGTGAATAACAAGAAATAATTTGAAACCACTTGAAACAACAGTCCTAGAAAAACATTAAAAAAACGTTTGTTGGAAAAAAAAAAAGAATTATACGGGTACAAAATTTATCAATTATTTGAAAAAAGAAGAAGAAAAAAAGCAACGCTATGTGGATATAATGTACGCGTCCATGGGTTAAATACACAAGACTGGAGGAATTCGCTTCTAAAAATAACGAGAAGTAAAATAAAGTATCTTTCCTCTTTAAAACAAATGTAGCTTCGGACAACGGAAAGGAAAGATACAACTTTAAAAATGTAACAGAATGTGGCATGAACCCGGGTAATTATATTAATTCAACAATCGCCTTTCAAGACGACAAGGAAAGTACAATTTTTTTTATTGGAGGTTTAACGACCACCGTGAGCAACTCAATGGGCTATAAGTAGTCGCCCGTCCCTAATTTAGGGTCACTGGTTCCAGGGAAGGGAGAGAGCCAGTGCCGTAAGACAAACACCGCATCCATGCCTGATCGGGATTCGAACCCGGACCCCTTACGGACGAATGATCAGAGGCCAACGCCTTAGACCACTGCGCCACCGGGGCGGCGTACAAAATTTGGAAAGCGCCTTTAAGATGGTACACTCCTTGAAAATGAGTGAAGTTCTCTTAAGTTAAAAAAAACAAAACATTGTTACGTTGCAAAAATAAATTTATGAATTATATTAAACTGACTTTTTAGCCGCCCCGGTGGCACAGTGGTCTAAGGCGCTTGCCTCTGATCATTCGTCTGTAAGGGGCCCGGGTTCGAATCCCGGTCAGGCATGGATGTTGTGTTTGTCTTACGGCACTGGCTCTTTCCCTTCCCTGGAAGCAGTGACCCTAAATTAGGGACGGGCGACTGCTTATAGCCCATTGAGTTGCTCACGGTGGTCGTTAAACCTCCAATCAAAAAAAAAAAAAAAAAAAAAAAAAAGGAAACTGACTTTTATGAAAAATACCTCGCAAAATGGTAAACATAAAGACAGAAACATTCGATTACACATTCCGCAGGAAAGAGACAGCTTTAAGCACCTGCGCGTGTATGACAAATCAGTCCTGTCGGCAGAGAGCTCACCTCCCACGTGGCCAGCTCTGGTTCGTTTCCACCCAGATCTAAACGGGCGTTTTTCCGGTCTGTTGAGAAAATTTCCCCAGCGCAGTGCTGTAATTCAGATGCTTCGTAAGGGGGTAAAAAAAGTTGTAGCTTTGGAGAACTGCGGCTTAAAAATATTCTTAAAAATATTGGCTTAAAAATATCTGGGGAACTGCGGCTTAAAAATATCTTAAAAATATTCCATATGGGTACTACTGGGAAATTGGCGGACAAGATTCGGCAACCTGGCCATCAGTTATCCTGTGATGGATAACTGATGGCCAGGTTGCGGTATTTGACAACTGTTGGCCTGAACTGCTGGCCTTTCTGTTGGCCGTCTGGACATTTTATTGACGGTTTGGCTGCGGCCATATAGTGCTGGGCCAGCAAGACTGTTTTTTCTTGGAAGTAGTTGCTTCACCGGGGTCTACCTAGTGTTTTTTTGCGTTTAGGATTGTCGTACGGTATCCACTTTTCATCACACGTAACGATTTTCCACAGGAAAGACTTTCTGTGTTATTTATTCAACAGATTCGAACACTTCATGACACGCTCATCCTTGTTCTTCTGGCTCAGGGCATGTGGCACCCATTTTCCTTCTTTCTGAATCTTTCCCATTCGCGTAAACGATTGCAATGGTTTGTTGAGAGACCCCCAGTTGTTCAGCTAGTTCCTTTTCCGTTTGAGACGAATCTTCATCTAGCAGTGCTTACAGTTCCTCATGTGCAACCTTCTGCGGAGCGTCGCTAAGTTCTCGATCGTTAACATCAAATTCACCTCTTTTAAACCGTCTAAACCAAAACTCAGACGTGCTTTTCGATACAATATTCTCCCCTAGAACCGAACAAATCGATGCATATGCTTTTGCAACACTTTTTCTTTGATGAAATTCATAACGAATGCAGTGTCGAATAGATGCGGTATGGCATTCCATCTTTCACCTATGGATGTGCAAGTGCGTTTGACTGTTGGACAAACTTCTGTGTCACATTTTATACTCTGGACCGGTTACGGTCACATGACAACAACGGAGGGGAATGTCGGATATGTAAATTAGAGGTATACCTCACACCAAAAACGCTTTAAAACTTATTTGTACACCTAATATGAGAGAGTGGGATGACATCAGTTGTTTCTCCTATAACTAATGTGTATAGGGATTGCCTTTTGTAGTGTTAACGCTTGCTGGTTCAGAGAAAGAGAGACTTTTAAAGCGCTTACTCTTCTTTTCTTTCTCTCTTTGAAGGTTATATTTTTCGATAATTGCAAAAGTTTAGTTACTATTTTGGGGGTTACATTCAACTAAATATTTTCAATAATATCTCATTTCGTTATTTAATTTTCACAATAAAATAAAATACAATAGAAAGACCAAATAATACAAAATAGCACATTAAAGGCCAGGACGGACCTAAATAATTGCTGCAATTGACTGGTCCGGGCCTTAAATGCAAGGGCTTGATAGCTCGCCGGCCTCACCAAAATAGGCCCGTGCAAGCCTCTATCTCCCATAACCTATTGCGTCTGATATAATCGCTTGTAGGTCTCATTGGAGACGCTTTTGGCACCTCCTTCGTAGAAGTCGGCAAAAATTTGTGCCAGAGTCTCTCTCCGGTTGGTTGCAACTATACGAGACAGACGTCGACAGCACCATTTATGAACCATGCTCGCAGCACTGTCCACGATGCCAAGTTATTTCAGAAATGGCGTATTACAGATGCCCTCTTGATACTATAAACCGAGGACACTACAATTCTTGTATCACCTGCGCGATACAGAAGCAATCTCGGAGAGATTAATCAATGGGACATCACAAAGTCCACCCCAAACGAATGGTGCACCGGAAGCGCAAAGACAGCTAAATTTTGTGTTTTTACCGATCATGATCCCAAGCGCAGGAGCTTTGAATACATTGTAAGAACGTGAATGTTTTCACTGAAAATTCGCTTAAAAGGAAATCGTACTCCCATGGTGGGTCAGTAAAGTAGCTTTTCAGGGAACAAGGCAAATCCATGACTGCTATCTCCACGCATAGGACGAGAGTCCAATTCTACAATGGACCTTATTCACCTCGCATTGCATCATGGGAAAGCTTTTTCGTGGCCGCGGACCAACGATAGTTTGTTTACATGCGTTTTCACATTGCTTAACATGACATTATATTGCAGGGGTTAAAGAAAATCGCGATTTTCGTAAATTTATTAACGGCATATCTAACTTTTGCTCATCGTATGGTTGTGCTGATAAATCCTGCCACCTAAATTGTATAGAGGAAGGAACGACTTACCAGAATTTCTCTCTGAAAATGACAAATTCGTTAAAGGAATGACTGAGTGAAATGAAACGCGATGATTTCCACCCTAATGTTCATTCTCCAATATTCTCCGCCCACTTTAACGAAAAAGATTTTGGATGTTATGACATTACGAAAAAAAGGCAGTTGAAACCTCGCAACGTTCCTTCGAATTTCAATTCCAAAGAAGAAAAAAATGGTAGAAGGAGAAAACTGATGGCATATTTGGATCGGTTAATTACGAATTAAGGTCTCCCTTCTTTCCCCAAAGAACGAAACAAACATGTGTATGTTTTTCTTTTATTTAATGTAACGCATTCATTTAATTTTTAAGCAGATTGTTTGTTTCCATATCACGTATTTGTCTGGACTTCTAAATGTTTTGTTCTGCAAAAAAAAAAAATCCCAAGTTAATGTTTCAGATGTTTCGCCAATGTCTGACAATAAGAACATGAAAAATTAATATACTGTGCACTAGAAATGATCCATTAAAAATTTTATGATGACTAATGGCGATGTTCTTGTCCTCCTTGCGAAATAAACATCGAACACAAAATTATCTTGTTATATTTTTGCAACCTTCATTTGTTTTTACATTAAATTAATTTCTTCTTCTTCGCTCTATAGCTCTGTCAATTCGTTGGCAGACTTCATAACGTAAGCTTAGCCAACAGTAATCAAATACGTCGTCGAAGTCGTGAAGTCACGGAATGGCGACTGGGCATAAACACGCGTTGTTTACATGTTAGCAAACGGTAGTTTTATCGTTGACGGCTGTCGATAGTCCAGTAAAATTGATTTTTAAGGTGAAACTGAATATATTAGATATGGTCTTAGGTTTTGCGGCGTACGGTAATCACCAGACTTTCAAAGACCAGTGTTCATTTTATTGATTTTGAGAAACAAGCGGAAACATGCCGTATGGACTAAAATATAATGGTAAGCATTTGTGGACTGACTGGTGTTCTACTGAACAAGCATATTTTTTGTAGTCTGTAAAATATGAATTTGGATCAACCCCCAACCCTCCTTTTTTTGGAGGGGGCTGTTAATGTTTTCAGAACATTAGGTTTTGCCTCGAGATTGTTGTATCAAATTCTGTACCGATTTACAGGTAAACTCATGCGAAGTTTTAAGAACATGCGATGCCTTTGGGAGATTTTACGTATCCTGTACAGAAATATAAATTTCACTAATAGGTGTTAAAATATATTGACACAGTTGAAGAGCATCCATAAAATGTATACTTTGCAATGTAAGCATGTAAATAGACAGGAATTAGCAGATAACTTGTCAAATTTCCTTTACGTGTAAATGACTTGCCTCAAAGGTCACATTAATAAGGTTTCTCACCAGTGTGAATCCATAAATGAGCTGATAGATGACTATTTTGTGTAAATGACTTGTTACATATTGTACATTTGTGAAACTTCTCACCAGTGTGGAAAACTATGTGGCATGTGTGTGATTGGGAAGCAATGTGACTACAATTTTTGTAAGTTAAAATACTGTAAGATAAAATTCATTTGCCAAAATGCGTTAAAGTTAAATCATTAGGTATTTTAATACTGTAAGGGTAAACCCAATCAGGGCATTGGTGAGGTTTCTCACCATTGTGAATCAGCATATGCTCCTACGAAATTGCAACCTGGCAGGGCATTTCATCCATCTTTATTACAAACATTAAACGGTCCATCTTCAGAGTTGTGGGCTCTTTGGGTTGTCAGTTCAAATATGATTTAAAACTGAAATAAGTAAAAGAAAGTAATTTATGAAACATAAGCATAAAAAGCAGCAATACGTCGACGATATATATCTAATCTTTCATAGAAGCATGAATTCGACCACGTATTTCCTCACTATGCGGTTCATAATAAAATGACTAGATGTGAAAGGACTTCACAGCATTTTCACCGTGTTGAACTAGCTTCAAATTGTCAGAAAAAAAGAAGAAATTGCAAAATATGAGCACATTTCGCTAATCAGATTGAATCGGTATGTGAATCATGGAGGAACCGACATTTGTTTACGCCGAGCGCCATCTTGTGACGTCACACTTCGACGACGTATAGCGGCAACATTGAATCAGCAGCGATGTTGGTCCGCAGAAATCCACTCTGACGTCACATGAATAACGCCCATAGGAATTGCCAACTTTTGATGGAACAAGAATGTAAATGCTATCTTTGTCTGAATAAAATGTATAAAAATTAAAAGATAATTTTGTGTTGCAAAGCATCACGTTTTTTTTTTTTTTTTTTTTGGAGGTTTAACGACCACCGTGAGCAACTCAATGGGCTATAAGCAGTCGCCCGTCCCTAATTTAGGGTCACTGGTTCCAGGGAAGGGAGAGAGCCAGTGCCGTAAGACAAACACAACATCCATGCCTGACCGGGATTCAAAACCGGACCCTTTACGGACGAATGATCAGAGGCCAGCGCCTTAGACCACTGCGCCACCGAGGCGGCAAAGCATCACGTTATAATAGAATAATGGAACATACGCCTTCATAAAGATCCAGGCATTTCATATTCCTTTTTTTTAACGAAATAAATGTTTTCTACATCTTACTTTAAAAGGGAAGGGTATATATTGGACAGATAATTATATTCCGTACATTGTTTATTTACAGTGAGGTATGAAGTGCCCTCCGATGTTTTACATTTGTTAGAAGCATTGAAAATTTGCACACAAAAAAATATTTTACTATAGCTTTTTATCATATGGAAATCACTAGAAATCTCTAAAAATTTTAAGCTGGACCCATTCCGAGGCAAATGTCGACTATTTTCTCAATAATATCCTGGGTAACTTTTCCTTTCTTTATTTATTTTTCGAAACACCTTTGTGGACAAATAATGCTATAAAATTTCACCTTTCTAAAATTCAGACTGGTAGTCGCAGGGAAAGCGCAAGACCGTGGCCACATCTAGGACGTAATCAGTGCGACCAGCTAAGAATAATGCACAAAAAATCTTTGAGAACAATTCAACAGTTTGTTAGTAAGTTTCAGCTCCTCTCCTGCAGAAATACGTTACGATAAATACCTCAACTTTCTTCTCACGAAAGACTCCTCGAATGAGGCATTTTACACGAGGACTGGAATTCACTCACTATCGGAAATGACTTACCTTCTCAGGAAATGAAATGTCCTCCATTGAGCAGATACGAAACTAACGGATTAACAAATACATTCACGGAGAAGGAAATTTCCGCACCTAGAAGAAAATATCCTGCTACAACCGGAAAACTTTGCAAATAGCTGGAGTGTATTCTGATATGCAAATGATCCACGTTTGGTGCGATCGCGCATGACCACACACCCTGTGGTGGCGTTGCAAGCACGAACCGGCAGCCTTACAAACTGGCATGTAGTCGATGCCCCATGAAAGCAAAAAGCACTGGCTGACGCAAGCAAAAGTACAGAGTGACAAGAATGATAGGTAGACGCAGGATACGCTGATTTACGCACCTAACGGACTTTGAGAGAAGCCTGATCATTGGGCTGAAACCCGCAGAGTGGTCGGCGCGTAGTATAGCCCGCCACGTGGACCATTCTGACCGTACCATTCGACTGAGGTGGTAGCAGTGGGCATGTGACGGCACTGGCACACGGCGAAGAGGGTCCGGAAGGACCATGAGAACCACCGGTAGAGAGGATCGACGGATCGTGCGCCAGGCACGAAAGGATCCTACGAAGGCCTGGTCCACTATGCAGGCAGATGTAACGGCTCCTGTGTTCCCACGAACCAACTTCCGACGTCTCGCGGAAGCAAATCTGCGATCCCAGCGCCCTTTACGTGTGCTGCCATAAACACCGGAACGTCACCAGCTCCGTTTGCAGTGGTGCCAGACCCGAGCGACGTGAAACGCCACAGACTGGCGACGTGTGGTGTTTAACGATACATACATCTTCGTTTTGGGGACTGATGATCATCGTGTCCGGGTGTGGACAATCCCAATCTCACTATCGAGCGCCACACTTCCCCAACTGCAGGCATTATGGTCTGGGGAGCCATAGCCTACGTTAGCCAAACAGATGTAGTAGTGGAACGTGGATCATTGACGGCCCAGTGGTATGAGGATGAGATCCTACGGCCCCATTGTTCCCATTCCTGGCCGGGATTCGAGGTGCGCTATACAAGCAGGATAATACCCGCCCGCACACGGCTCGGTTTCCCATGACTGCCTACGTCACGTTCAGACACTTCCATGGCCTTCCCCCTCACCGGACATGTCCCCTAATGAGCATGTGTGGGACCAGTTGCTTCCGTTCCGCACTATCCGGGATTTGGAGCACACCGTCCAACACGTGTGAGCCAGTCTGCCTCAGGACAACATCAGGTGTCTGTTTGCCTCCATGCCGGACCGTATTGCAGCATGTATCGCCGCACGAGGCGGTGTGACGCGCTATTGAAGGTGACCGGACTGAGTACCACAGATCCCTCTGTAATTGTCCTGCAGCTCTGTTTTTGCCATCGCGTGTATCATTCATCTGTATCATTACGTAAATAAAATTTCAGTTCAATCTGATGCTTCCTTCTTGGTGCGCAAATTTCATTGTCCGTGAGTGTTCCTCAAACCTAACTTTTTAGATTACTCTCGTAAAATGCTTTCTGCAGGTACAATGGAATTATATTTTTCCTAGTAAATAAAATATATAATTCTGAGCCTTTGCAAGTTTGCTTATATAACCCTTAGTTGCAATTGTGTTTCGTTGTCGTCTCGTACACCATTTCGTAGTAAGCATAATATAAAGTCTGTTGCGTATGACGTCAGCTAGTGTCCTTTGGAAAGAACATTCATTTTAAGAATCATTTTTATTTAAACATTCGAAATATGTATACCAATTTGTTATGTAAAACCCCGATAGAACAAACATGAAGACGAATTTAAGAGATGACTTCGCAGTGTTTCGTAAGCACTCTATCTTTCTCTACCAAGGAGTACACATTTATGAAGGCAGACTCAGAGCTACAAGGTAGCGTGTTAGTGAGCAAAATGTCGTCTTTAGAACCAGCTTTCGTCGATGAATCAGTCTATCAAAATAATTCAGTTGTAGGAGTGTGTGACATATACAAATGTCTCATTCTGACGCAATAAGCACCTTGCCTAACAGACAATTTTTGGAAGATATCTTTAGGCCGCCACAATAATACCACATAAATGACAACTCTCCAATTGCAATTAAAGAATGCCTAAAAAGGCTTTCCCGAAAGAAGAAATACATCGACACGGCGAAAACGACTATTAAGATATTACCTTAATCTATTTAATTTTACAAGTATTAAACTGAAAGCTGTTGTTAGAAATCAAATTTCGTTGTCTTTGTAAAAATAGATTTCTTTTTTATTATCATTATTATTGAAAAAACATAACAAGAGCAATACATTTTAAGTGGATTCATTAGTAAGCATTCTCTCTGTTGCACATATATGTATGTGTCTTAACGGGAAGGAAAAAAGCTTGGTTGTCCACTTTATATCAGTTACTGGATATACGAGGTGTATTTTAAACCCAGGAGAAACAGCTGTATGCTGTACGAAGTGATTTACTGCCTATAGTGCTTAAGGTAAGAAGCAAATTTGAATACAGTCTTCCTGAGAGTTCTCCTTATATCTATATTAAAATAAAATCATGTTCATATGAAATTTTTTCGTCTTGCGTCTAAGTAGTAATAGAAAACACCCCACGAGTCATTATTCTACTTCGTAGAAAGCAAGAATGGAACGTAATGAAGAAACGTACAAACCATAATTTAATTTCACGTGTTAAAATACTTTTGTTTCTGAATACTGTAACATGAAACTATTACACCACAAAATTTAGAATGCCATACTCTCACGTAGCTTTTACGGAAAATAAATGGATCTATAATACTGTAATTACAGTTGCACAAGAAACGCTATTTAACTATGCCGAAGACGAATTGTAGGATTTTAGGAATTAGGAAGGTCATGCTCACTCATATGTAAAGAAAAGTAATGATGTCTTTGGCACAGTGGTCTAAACTCTGTCTTATGAACTTTTGTCCGTGAAGGGTCCGGGTTCGAATCGCGGTGAGGCATGGCTGTTGTATTTTATCTTACGGCACTGGCTCTCTCCCTTCCCTGAAACCAGTTACCCTAAATTAGGGACGGGCGACTGCTTATATCCCATTGAGTTGCTCACAGCGTTAACGTGCAGATTATGGTGCAAAATTCAGGAACGAAAAAATTCAAAATACTGACGTACATCCTTTTTGAAATCAAAAATGATGTAAAATATAAAAACATTTTATTGAAGTCATTTTTTTAAAGGTTTTACGTAAAATTTACCTGTCTATGCGGTAAGCGAAAATCCAGTCAGCGGCAACGATGCGGATATGACTACCGCTAGAGCATCTGCCACGTCCGCCCGTGGTCTCAAGGGAAGCATTCCCGCAAAACAAGTTAGGCCTAGCCGTGCCACAAGTGTAGAGCGACTGCCAGCTTAGCTAACTGTGCTGAGCGCGGAAGGATACTTAACCGTGACACACATGCAGAAGTACAGGATCTCCGCTTTTAAAAGCAATGGAAGGGCCTCCTTTTTTTACTTTATAATATTTGCTATTCTTCAGTGGTTTATCTGAGGATTTTGTAAATCGGTGAGAAACATCGATGTTTGTATATTTTCTATCTTCGGCAGTGGCGTCTGAACGGGTGGACCACCAGGCTCCCGACCCAAACAGGGGCCTCAAATGGTAGCAAAGTTTGTTTATTTATGTCTGAATTTTTTTATTTCGGAGTTTGGAGGTAAAAAATAAAGCAGTATATAACCAGAACAGTCAGGACGCGAAATTCCAGTTCTCCCAAGAAAAATCTGTAAATTAAGTATACAATAATATGAACATACCAAGGGCGTATATACAGAAGTGCCAGTATGAAACAATTTCGGGGGATTGCCCCCCCCCCCCCCCGGAAGTGTTTAATTTTTTAAAGGTTTTGTTTAAAATGTGACTTTCATTAAAAAATACCTTTAATAAAAATGCGTCAACTTTCATTAGAAAAAAATGCTTGAAAATCTGGGTTGGTGCTGACACCCCTCCCCTCCTCCCCTCCAGTGGTTACGCCTTTGAGAGAGTCGGAAGCTCTTCTGCCTTTTTTTTTTGTACCGGGCTCCTTGTTTCGCTTTCCCGAGGAGGCGGGAGGGAAGATGACGGAGGGGCCGCATATTGGCATTTTTGACCGGCTCATCGTACTGTCTGGAAACGTCATAAAAAGACTCAGAAAAAAATCACGTGGCAGACGGGTGGATTAACATCAGCACGACGGAATAAAAAGTGTAGACGAATTACCAGGAGATGGGTAAATGACCATGAGCACGATGGAATAAAAAATGCCGACCCCAGATATCCCCCCCCCCACTTTGTCAGCCTGCCACTTGTAAGACCGCCGGTTACTGAAAAAAGTCGAAATACTTATAAACATCTAAAAGTTAAGGTAAAAAAATGAAAAGCGGACCTCGGAAACCTTCTGCGAATGTGGAGTCATCTAACGGGTAAATGAACAGTTCACTGGTGCCAGGTTTTATGGAATGCTTGTTTCGTATCTGATAGATGCAGATAGACAGGGCTACAGAAGAGAGGAGCGGTTAAAACCGCTTTGTCTTCTAAAACCAACACTTGGAGAACCAAGTCTTGGCATCCGAGAGTGGGGGACGCCATTTTGCGTGAGCACGGCGACCTCTCTCCCGGCACAAAATTTTGTTGCCCGGCAACACCAACACACTCGCTTCGTCGTCCCACATACAAATGTGAGTTCGGTTCCACGGGTGTTTCACTCACACCCCGATGCACCAACCACGGTTCCACAGTCAGCCCATCCAGACCCCCGAATCGCACTGCCCTGCCGAAGAACTCGTACACGCCCCAGTTCACTTTTGCAGACAGGGACACCAAGAATGACGAGGCAGGCCCTAGGCCACCCCGAAACACTCCAGTAGGAGAAGGTTCTCCTTCACGGGTGCCCTGTGATGACGTCCCAACCGAGACACCACCAGATGGGTCGGCGAGCCGTCCGCGTGGCACAAAGATCTGCTTTCGACCCACCAATGGCTCCCAACCCTGCACACAACCACGCCGAACCGACACACCATAAACATCAATCACACACCACCCACCCAAAAAGCAAACACACACAGGCAAACCACACCCGGAAAGGCAAAGTGAGGAAAGATCACAGGGAAACACAAAGACCCCCCGATTCACACACAAAGTCGACCAGCCGCCCCCAAAGCCAGCGCCGCAGGAGGAAACTGGTATGGTACGCAAACATGCGCCCGGCAGGGAAGAAGAAGGGTAAACACCTCACTCCATCCCGGAAACTAGAAAAGAAACATCCCCAAGATTAAAACACAAAACAAAGTTCAACAAAAACACAGAAAACAATGGTCCGGAAATGCAGGATTACTAGCCGAAAAGGTGGGGAGACTAAGTTCCCCAATGGAAAAAATATTTTTCCTTCGTTCCAGTAACAATTTTGGGCCAGAAGATCCACCGGAACTTAAAGGCACGGTCCGAAAGAGTGCGGGCATCCAACTCAACTCTATCCCTAAGCTGGCACTTGACGTGCCAGGCCACTTTCAAAGGGTTAAATCCCGCATTTCCGTCCTTACTATGAATAACTCTGTTCCTCTCTCTCCAGATTTTGTACGTGGTCTCAGTGATGATCAACCTCCAGACATCCCGCCCAGTCTTGGGGCCGGAGTACTGGTAAAAGATCTCCTGAGCCTTGAGTCGCTGCGGGCAACCTGCCCAAGTCCAAACAAGCTTCCACACCTGCACGGCCATGGGACAACTCCAGAACAAGTGGTACCGGTCTTCAATGAGATTTCAAGAGGCACACTTGTCGGTGATGGCAGTACCTCACCTGTACTGCCTCTTCCTAGGCGGAAGGACATCGTGAGCCAGACGGAATTTAAAATCCCACTTCTTACAGTCAACTCCTGCCGCCAACAGGCTCATCCACACCTCCTTCCTGTTGCAGTTGACGGCACTAAACTCAGTAACCTGCTCCCTAGGCCTAGGAAGAATGTGCAGATACATTTGCATCAAATTCAGCCCATTCCGGTTAGCCTCCGTAAGACCCTGAATGTGTCCCCCAAGTTTATAGTGCTTGTGAGTAGTCTCTCTGCGCGGTCCCATAAATCGGAAGCCAGGTAAGAACTCCGCAGACAATCCTGTCAAATACGCAACAATGTTCCTACACGGGTGTGAGGAGTTAGGAGCTTCCTTCACACTCCTAAACTGCAGTGCACTGAACCAGGAGGAGAGGTGTTTAAACCTCCAAACCACCCTCCTCCTTCGGACAGCACAGGACCGCTCTGGCAACAGCCTCAACTTACTTCCCGACCCAAATAAAGGCAAAAACTTGCCTTTCCAGAAGCCTCATGAGACTCCGAAGGGGAGAACCAAGTTCTCCGACAAAAGCACATTTCGAGACCAGGAGAGCGTTAGCTAACTTAGCACGGTTGATCATCGAAATGTCCACACTTTGCCACCTTTCCTTCTCCTTAATAACGAAGAGGATGTCCCTCCAAGTCTTCAAATGGACACCGTCTCTATCAAAAAGGATACCGAGTATCCTGACGGGTCCATCCGTTACCGCCAGCCCTCGGGCCCCAGCGCGCTCCCACCTGCCCCAAAGAAGCAGGTTCGACTTATCCTCATTAAGCATGGACCCGGTGGCACCGCAGTATCCCGCGAAGACTTACCGGACCTGCTTAAGACTCACTTCCGAGTCAACAAAGAAAGTGACGTCGTCAGCATACTCAAGATACTTTAGGGACCCAGCGCAGACAGGGATGGGAGCCCCTTGAATGCTAGGATGAGCCTGAACCTTCCTTAAAATTGTCTCAATGACCAAGACAAACAACAACGGGGAGAGTGGGCAGCCTTGTCTCACACCTCTTCTAACCGCAAAAAGGTGAGAAAGACGGCCAGAAATAATGACTCTTCCGTTGAGATCTCTGTATAAAGAGTCCACCGCTCTTCGGAAAAACTCTCCGAAGCCGTGGGCTTCCAGCAGCTTTCTAATAAACTCGTGAGAAACACGGTCAAAGGCTTTACTCTGATCCGCGGAAAACATTCCCAACTTAACATCCCTGTCCCGGATATAGGCAATCATATCCCTCACACACCTAATATTATGGTACATCTGCCTACCACGGATACTACACGTCTGCCCAACGCCAACTAACTTCTCCTCCACCCGCGAAAGTCTCGCATTGATGATCGCCGCTATGATCTTGTAGTCAATGGTAGACAGAGACACCGGTCTCCATCCAGCAATATCACGAGCAGGATCGTCGGGGGTTTTAGGAAGAAGAGTCACCACACTACTCCTCATGGTGTCACGTCAATTCGTCGCGTGCGTCAATTCGTCGACTACGTCAATTCGTCGCCTGCGTCAATTCGTCGCGCGTCAATTCGTCGCCTACGACAATTCGTCGCGCGTCAATTCGTCGCATGCGTCAATTCGTCTCGCGTCAATTCGTCGACCACGACGATTCGTCGCGCGTCAATTCGTCGCGGACAAATTCGTCGACTACGTCAATTCTTCGCGTTTACAGATATTGGTTACATACAAAACGAATGCAGGAAAACGTACGATTTCGAACGTCTTGCTCCCTGATCAAATTTATAAAGTTTGGCCACGCAGACAGGATAGGAATATTACGTTTTTCTTTGGCACTAAAAATATTAGACGGTAAACGGTTTTTGGAACGGGGCAGGGCCCGGTTGGTCAGAGCCCCCATATACAAAATTTTCGTAAAATCTACAGTTTTCAATTTAGAACCACCAAATTTGGTACACTATCTCATAGTACTCTAACTTAGACGCTAGACGGGTTTTGGAAGGGGTTGGAGCCCGCTGGGTCGGAGCCCCCCCCCTCATAAAAAAATTCGTAAAATCTACAGTTTTCATCTTAGAACCACCAAATTTGGTATACTATCTTATGGTACTCTAACTTAGACGGCAGACCGTTTTTGGAACGGGTCAAGGCCCGGAGGGTCAGAACCCCCCACATACAAAATTTTCTTAAAAACTGCAGTTTTCAATTCAGAACCACCTAATCTGGTATATTATCTCATGGTACTCTAACTTAGACGCTAGACGGTTTTTGGAAGGGGTTGAGCCAGGGGGTCAGACCCCCCCCGAATAAACACTTTTTCGTAAAATCTACAGTTTTCAGTTTAGAACCACCAAATTTGGTATACTATCTCATGGTACTCTAACTTAGACGCTAGACGGTTTTTGGAAGGGGTTGGAGCCCGCGGGGTCGGAGCCCCCCTCATAAAAAATTTCGTAAAATCTACAGTTTTCATCTTAGAACCAAAAAATTTGGTATACTATCTTATGGTACTCTAACTTAGACGGCAGACCGTTTTTGGAACGGGTCAAGGCCCGGGGGTCAGAACCCCCACATACAAAATTTTCTTAAAAACTACAGTTTTTCAATTCAGAACCACCTAATCTGGTATATTATCTCATGGTACTCTAACTTAGACGCTAGACGGTTTTTGGAAGGGGTTGAGCCAGGGGGTCAGACCCCTTCCCCCGAATAAACACTTTTTCGTAAAATCTACATTTCAAAATTGCCTTTATTCTTCAGTAAAATAACATTTCTATGTACATGACAATGGAATTCTGCCAATAAATACAGCGGTATATACATCAGCTGGAAAGTTCCAGTGAAACGTAAAACAAAATATTGTTAAAATCATAAAAAAAATTATTTCGCCACGTAGGGCGAAGGAGAGGCAGACAATAAAGCACGAGCGATACAAACGAAAATGTTTACCTACAGTATTGTAGACAGGGCAAGACATGATTCTATACTATGCACAAATTCCAATTAAGCATTACTACCATACTAAAGATTAAACATTAGGTACTAATTCACAGAAATGCATCAGTGATGCTACATTCAAAATTTACAACATATGTACAGAAGTATTCAGTGACAAGGGGAAATAACGCTAAATGTACTCAGAAGGGCATCTTGTTACATTATATTATACACACAGTGACTAAGATTTTAAAAAAATATTCAACATAATGAAGGGGACATTGCGTGGGCAGTAAACTGTGCAGAAGGAAGAATTATATACAACAACATAAAACCCAACATTATCGAAGAGACCATGGGAAACATGGTGAGCTATCTTCAATGGCACATTAAAACAGAAAAATCACAAATAGCGAAGCACCAAAATTAATACGTAAAAACATGATTTGTTACAGTGAACGTGGGCGACAACAAAAATCCCACTTATAGGTTGAGATGTAACTGCAAATTGTGGATATGGAACCACCCAGCCGATTGGGCCCAAGTGGATTGAAAAACGCTATCGGTGTTTGTTGAGGCAGCACGAGAGTGCTCCATTTGGAGGCGAGTGGTTAACCGTGCTAGGAAGCGTCTCCGAATGATAGCACTTGCCTCCTGAGGAGGTGGAATAAGAGCGGGGAAGCGTTGTTGAAGATGGAAAGCATAGACAGTGAACTTCACAAGAAGAAAAATATAACGGCACACAGGAGGCAAGTGAGTAGGTGGATGCTTAGTTTGGAGTAGCCAAGCATATGCAAGAAATGGTAACGATCGAGCACAAATTCGATCAGCAAAACGAAATGCTGTGTTTAGGACTGGCAGGAGAACGGGGCAGAATAGGTATTGATGTTGGACGTCGCTGACTTCAGGGCAAAAGGAGCACTGCGGAGAGGTGAGAAGGGTCATGCGAAACAGTACTGATGGGGCTTTCAATTTAGAACCACCAAATTTGGTATACTATCTCATGGTACTCTAACTTAGACGCTAGACGGTTTTTGGAAGGGGTTGGAGCCCGCGGGGTCGGAGCCCCCCTCATAAAAAATTTCGTAAAATCTACAGTTTTCATCTTAGAATCACCAAATTTGGTATACTATCTTATGGTACTCTAACTTAGACGGCAGACCGTTTTTGGAACGGGTCAAGGCCCGGGGGTCAGAGCCCCCCTACATACAAAATTTTCGTAAAATCTAGTTTTCATTTCAGAACCACTAAATTTGGTATACTTTCTCATGGTACTCGAACTTAGACGCTAGACGGTTTTTGGAAGGGGTTGGAGCCCGCGGGGTCGGAGCCCCCACTCATAAAAAATTTCGTAAAATCTACAGTTTTCATCTTAGAACCACCAAATTTGGTATACTATCTTATGGTACACTAACTTCGACGGCAGACCGTTTTTGGAATGGGGTCAAGGCCCGGGGGTCAGAGCCGCCCACATACGAAATTTTCTTAAAAACTACAGTTTTCAATTCAGAACCACCTAATCTGGTATATTATCTCATGGTACTCTAACTTAGACGCTAGACGGTTTTTGGAAGGGGTTGAGCCCGGGGGTCAGACCCCCCGAATAAACACTTTTTCGTAAAATCTACAGTTTTCAATTTAGAACCACCAAATTTGGTATACTATCTCATGGTACTCTAACTTAGACGCTAGACGGTTTTGGGAAGGGGTTGGAGCCCGCGGGGTCGGAGCCCCCCTCATAAAAAATTTCGTAAAATCTACAGTTTTCATCTTAGAACCACCAAATTTGGTATACTATCTTATGGTACTCTAACTTAGACGGCAGATTGTTTTTGGAACGGGTCAAGGCCCGGGGGCAGAGCCCTCCACATACAAAATTATCTTAAAAACTACAGTTTTCAATTCAGAACCACCAAATCTGGTATACTATCTCATGGTACTCTAACTTAGACACTAGACGGGTTTTGGAAGGGGTTGGAGCCCGGGGGTCAGACCCCCCCCCCCCGAATAAAAACTTTTTCGTAAAATCTACAGTTTTCAATTTAGAACCACCAAATTTGGTATACTATTTCATGGTACTCAAACTTAGACAGTAGACCGTTTTTGGAAGGGGTTGGAGCCCGGGGGTAAGGGCCCCCCATAAAAATGCCGCGTAAAATCTACAGTTTTCAATTTAGAACCACCAAATTTGGCATACTCTCTCATGGTACTCTAACTTAGACGGTAGACGGTTTTTGGAACGGATCAAGGCCCGGGGGTAAGCCCCCTCCCCACCACATACAAAATTTTCTTAAAATCTTAATTTTTCAATTCAGAACCACCAAATTTTGTGTCATGAAACTCTAACTTAGCGGGAGACGGTTTTTGGAACGGGTCAGGGCTCGGGGGTCGGAGCAATCCTCCCCCCCCTTACAAAACTTTAAATTTTCGTAAAATCTGCAGTTTTCAATTTAGAACCACCAAATTTGGAATACTATCTCATGGTATTCTAACTTAGACTGTAGACGGTTTTTGGAAAGGGTCGGAGTTTGGGGTTCAGAGCCCCCCCCTCTTACGAAATTTCGTAAAATCTAGTTTTCAATTTAGAACCACCAAATTCGGTATACTATATCATGGCGATCTAACTTAGACGGTAGACGGTTTTTGGAACGGGTCGGGGCTCGGGGGTTAGAGCCCGCCCCCGTACAAAATTTTCGTAAAATACACCGTTTACAATTTAGAACCACCAAATTTGGTATACTATCTCATGGTGTTCTAACTTAGAATGTAGACGGTTTTTTGTAAAGGGTCGGAGCCCGGGGTTCAGAGCACCCCCCCCCCATAAAAAATCGTGAAATCTACAGTTTTTAATTTAGAACCACCAAATTTGGTATACTATAACATGGTACTCTAACTTAGACGGTAGACGGTTTTCAGAACACGTCGGGTCACGGGTTGTTAGAATGCCCCCCCCGACAAAGTTTTCGTACAATCTACATTTTCAATTTAGAACCACCAAATTTGGTATACTATCTCATGGTACTCTAACTTACACGGTAGACGGTTTTTGGAATAAGTCAAGGCGCGGGGGTAAGAGCCCCCACATACAAAATTTTCATAAAATCTATAGTTTTCACATTAGAACCACCAAATTTGGTATCGTGAAACTGTAATTTACACGGGAGACGGTTTTTGGAACGGATCGGGGCCCGGGCGGTAGGAGCACCCCCTCCCCCAAAGAATTTTCGTAAAATATACCGTTTTAAACTTAGAACCACCAAATTTAGTATACTATCTTATGGTACTCTAACTTAGACGGTAGACGGTTTTTAGAACGGGTCGGGCACTGGGTAAGAGCCCCCCCCCCCCCATAAAATTTTTTCGTAAAAACTAGAGTTTTTAATTTAGAACCACCAAATTTGGTATACTATCTCATGGTACTCTAACTTAGACGGTAGATGGTTTTTTGGAAAGGGTCGGAGCCCGGGGTTAAGACCCCCCATAAAGAATTTCTTGAAATCTACAGTTTTCAATTTAGAACCACCAAATTTGGTATACCATTTCATGGTACTCTAACTTAGACCGTAGACGATTTTCGGAACGGGTCGGGGCCAGGTGGTTAGATCCTTCCCCCCATACAAAATTTTCGTAAAATCTACAGTTTTCAATTTGGAACAACCAAATTTGGTATACTATCTCATGGTACACTAACTTAGATGGTAGACGGTTTGGGGAACGGGTCAGGCACGGTTGCAGAGCCCTCCCCATAAAATATTTTCGTAAAATCTACAGTTTTCAATTTAAAACCACCAAATTTGGTATACTGTGTCATGGTATTCTAACTGAGAATGCAGGCGATTTTTGGAAACGGTTGGAGACAGGGGTTCAGAGCCCCCCCCCCCCATGCCAATTTTTGTAAAACCTACAGTTTCGAATTTAGAACGACCAAATTTAGTACACTACCTAATTGTATTGTAACTTAGACCGCAGACGGAAAGGGTCGGTGCCCGGTGTGAAGGGGGCCCATTCAAAATTTTCGTAAAAATTACAATTTTTACTCTTAAGAGCTGCATCCCAATACAGCACTCCATTACCCCACCTACGGTCTAGGTTAGTGGCCGTAGATAACAATAAAGTGAAAAAAATATCCGGTTCATGGTGTATTAAAAACACAAATTAATAAACGTTAGCTTTCACCACCAACGGTTGCCTTATCAGGCAGAAATACAATGTAATGTAAATAATGTAAACTCTTTTTTGCTTCGTATAATTAAATTAACTAAATCAAAAGATTTAAAATAAGTTTCCTGGAAATTTACGGAAATAGCTTTTTCATTCATTAACTTTCACCCGCTGAACTTGGTGATTTTAGAAATAGTAATATTTACCTGGAAATACCGGGTACCCCTGCTAGTAAGAACTAAAGGTAATGTTACACTTTTAGTCAGGTACAAAACAATAATTAGAAAGCCCTAGGACTGGGCCCGTTTAGCAATTTTCAGTGTGCCGTACTAATTTTCATAATGTTTTCATAGAAGTCCAAGATTTCAGCAATGCGGTTTTCTGAGGTTGGAACTATTAAGCAGACCCTAGGCCTAGATATTTTTGATAGTTTTCAGTCCTCCGAGCTGATATTTATGTAGTTTTCATAGAAAATAAAATGAATTCTGTTTAAATGTTACCCGAGCACAAAACATTAATAGATACGCCCGAGACCTAGGCATATGCATTTATAGTAATTTTTATAATGCTGTGATTATATGAGGTTTGCATGACAAATCAATTTAAGAGTGTTACGCTTATCAAAAATTATTTAAAAGGCCTAGGCCTAGCGTCCAATAATTAGCATTTGGTGCCTAAGTGAAAGCGCGACATTATTAACTTGATTTGTTATGCAAACCTTATAAACACGACCACAGCGATTAAAAGTTACTAAAGAGTCCTTGTAAGTAATATTTTTTGACCGAGTGCAAGTACAATTTACGAAATGTCAACAGGTCAAAATATCTAAAGTAACAATGAAATTTGGAATATTTCTTTTTCTTTCTTTTTATTTCAGTTTTGACACTTGTATTAAGTTTTAAAAACATATATTTCTCCTATCGTATACCTTCATTGTGCTTTCAACAGAATTTCTTACCATGTTTTGGGTATTTTGTTTCGTGTGGTTGCAGTTTTTTTAATGTTTTAGGCATTTCATTTTGTGTGGTTACTTCTTTTTATGTTTGGGGCATTTTACTTTGTATGGGTGTTTTTGTTATGGTTTTTTTATTTTCTTTTCTGTGGTGGTTGTAATGTCGACAGGATGAAAAGGGGAAACTGTGGACAGTCACGATGCCTACTTGCTTATAATTTTTTTTTCAAATACAGCACATGATTTTGTATTGAGTTATACCACTTACTCATTCAGCGACTACAGGTTTCTTTAAATATGAACTTTTTCTTAGAGCCTTTTGTTTCCTCTACCTAGCTTTTTCGGCTCCGCAATTTCTTTTTTTGGTTTTAGAATATTTTCCTTATTATTAATCTATTTTCTCATGCAAACTCTTTATGTAAGGTATGTATATTCTATCGAAGTATTTTGCAATTATACGTGAAGTCCTGTTGCTGAAGTAAAAAAATATTTAAAACTGAAACAACGCAGTTCAGATATTTTCCCGCTGTTAACTCAAAGAATGAAAACAAAAACAACAAATCTGTGCAATGGTTGAGGCATGAGACAGTACTTACTGGTAACCAGGCAAAGTTTTAAGGAAGAATGAGCTTAAGAATTTCTAACTGCAACAAAAAAGAACATCCGCACTGTATCCCTCCCCGTCCCCCTAGTGCCGGCCTTTGGACGTCTTGAAAGAGAAGTCTTAAGGACACATCTGTACCGTAATTGCCTGAGCATTCGCGACAATCTTCTGGTGTCGTAGTAGAAAAACCCACTTCCCACTTCGCCTAAATTGCTTGGATGTAATGCCAACGAACAAAGTTTTGCTCTCGCATTGGATTTCTGTTGCTTTTGATGGAATACTTTTCCCCTGGGGTTCACCGCTTTCACTATAGTCTTCAGGACAGACGGCAATACACCCTAACGTAAAACACCAATTTCACGGCAATTAACTGCAATTAGCGAAAGAGAGGTGCGGTACAGGAAATAAGTCGAACGAGACAGATCTGAACTTAGAAAGTCGGGGGAAGGTGTTGCATGAAAACTGTGTTTGGCTTACAGATCATTTGGCACGTAGGGACGTAGGTTTCGTTTAATATGTTACGGGGTAAACAAATTGCCTTTTCAGTATAACAATTTTCTTTCATACGCGTGGTGCAACACAAAAGATTTGAATTTATTTTTGAGAATTTGCATGACGCCTACCGGCCCAGAGTACAGCTGCCCAGTCCGCGCCTGCCGCCGCCTCCAGAACCTGGCTCCCGGGTTCTTCGCATCTGTTGATCCCCCGCCTGGAGCGTCCCAGCTGTAAAATACATGTACCTCTGCGTTTTGGAAAAACAAAAGATAAGATGCCGATCCTTAAAATTAACCACTTCTTGTGACCGCAGGTACGAAAATCTTGAACTTCGCTTAAACCCTAACTGGAGGAACAAGCTTCACGTGATTGTCTGTATTCTGAGTGTTTTATTGAATGGTTGCTCATTAGTTCGTAGTTGACTGGAGAACAGAGAACGTGCTTGTTGAAACCTCTGTTGTGCGTTGTCAAGTGATAATAGTGGAAATATATCATTCTAAATATTTTGGAAAGAGAAAGTGCATTGTTTTCCGAAGGCACTATGCAGATGAAGAATGCAACATAAATAGTTAACTCACAAAAAGAAAATGATTTGCTGAAATGGAAAGGGTATTTATTTTGCCATAACAGAGTGCGAGGTGATTTACGGTATTGTCACTGTATTGAAAGAAATTATGGAAATTGTACTGGCTTTGCTAGTACTATTCTTATTGGAGATTAACACAGGATGCGCAATGAGAAACCACATAATCATGCTTCAAGACCGGAGAAAAGTGATGTTGCTGTTGCAAGAGCGCAAATAAAAGAACGAGCGAGAAATACGGACGAAGCCCCTGCACAAATTATTCAAACCGTGACAACGTCAATGGCTACAGTAAATGCAGCTTACATGCCTAATATGGATGCACTAAGGCAAGTTGTAAAAAAGAGAAGACATGCCAAGACATGCCTGCGGAGCCTACGACTTCAGAACGGATCGGTGCCCCAATAAATTTACAGGAGAAGATGGTGCAAAATTTCTTGGCAGAGATAGCGCATTTGGACATCAAAGAATTATTTTATTTTTAACAGAGAATAATTTACGAAAGCTTAAAGAAGCACCCCTCTGGATTATGGATGGGACATTTGAAACTTGTCCAACCCTTTTTAGGCAATTATGTTCCATTCATGCTATGATTGAAACGAATCCAGAGATGCGCAGACTTGTCCCACTAGTTTATGGGTTACTTTCCAGCAAGTATAAAGAATATAATACTATTATACAGTATTTTTGTAGGATTTACAAGACTATGCATCAGACTATGATATTCAGCTTGCACCACAATATACGCATAATAATAGATTTCGAAATAGCTACCGTTATAATGCTGCTAAAAAGGAATTTGGAAGCAGAACACACAAATGTTTTTGGTTTCATCTCGGAAAAAAATGTGCTGAGGAATATCCATCCTCTGGCATAGCCTTGAAATATAGGGAAAACAGTGAGTTTGCTCTCAAAGTCAGACATTTGCAAGCACTCGCATTTTTTTCATCTGATGAAATTCCAGCTGCTTTTGAAGAAGTGAAATCAATTTTACTAGAATATGCAGATTCTTTTAGTTCAGTGGTTTGAGGAAAATTATGTTCTTGGAAAATTTCGTGGAAGCAGAAGAAACAATCCGAGCAGAAGCCCTCCGCTGTTCCCGCCAACAATTTGGTCAGTAAGTGAAAACAATTTATTTGGCTTTCCCAGAACACAAAACGAACTTGAAAGATTAGACAGACGCTGGAATACAATTCTGGGAGAGAAAAAACTGTGACTGTACGAAATAATCAGTGAAATTGCGAAAGAGCAGAGAACAACTATGGCTAAAATCGAAAGAGTGATAGCACAGATTCCAACAAATCCACCCAGAGGAGAAACGCTGGCAAGATAAAAAAGAATTCGAACTTCCTTGGTGCACAGAGACAATGTTAACATGCTGGACTTTTTAAGAGGAATTTCATATAATTCTACCCTTTACTAAAATGTGCTGGTATTTCTCACTAATTAAATTATGCCTTTTACTAACTTGTATTTGAATTTTTCAAGAATGTAATTCCACCGAAGATGCAAGAATGTAAAACATAACGCAAAATTAAAAAAGACAATATTTTCAAAATAGCATGTCAAAAACATAAAATGTCAAAAAGTAATCCAAAATGTGAAACAAATAAAAATTCAAATTGCAATCACAAGTCACAAGCATTTCAAAAATGCGAAAACCTATGTAACAAGTACAACACAAAATAAAACAAATGCCAAAAAAAATGCATACGCTTTGTAAAATGTACAAAATAAAATAAATGCCATATTCATAAGGATTTCATGACGAGTCAAGTTAAAAATGAGCTTTTACTTAGACTTCAAATAATAATTACTAGCCTCTACACCTTTTTAAGTCTTTAATAAGTGCAACATCATTAACCTGACTTGTCATCAAACATTATCAATATGACCATAGCATACAATCACTTAAAAGACTTGTTAATGGATGAATTGAGGAATCACCAAGTTCAGCGGGTGAAAGTTAATGGCTGTTTATAGTTTTGTACTCGAGTAAATGCGCAAAACAGTAAACTTGGCTTTCTCTGAAAATTTTATGTATATAAGCACGGTTGATTGAAAACTGATAAAAAGGCTTAAGGCCTGTTTATTAATTTTTGTGCCTCAGTCAAAACGCAGTACCATAACCTTGGCATGTTATCGAAACCTTATGAATACGTCGGACTAAAAATTCCTAAAAAACTTTACGCCTAAGGTCTTGTAACTAAAGTTTTGTGACAGGGTAAAACTGCAACATTAATAACTTGACATGTTATGTTAACGTTGTGAATATGAGCACGGCGGATTAAAGATTTCAACAAATAGCCTTTGGGATTAATGTGTTGTAGCTGAGTAAAAATGTAACATTATCTTGATTTTCTATATAAACCAAACTACGTGCTGAAACGGCCCAACTATATATACGTATACTTCAACCATATACCGAAGCGCTGACAAGGTGAAAACAAAAGTGCAATTTTGTACTGTCCCCTAACATTTTATGGCCAGCCTACATGGAAGTGGACACGTTGATATCAAAAACATACTTTTTGTACGGTCCACAACAAATAGCAATGGACACGTCGCAATCGTTTTTTGGGGGAGGGGGGTTAACGACCACCGTGATCAATTCAGTGGGCTATAAGCAGTCGGACGTTCCCAATTTTGGGCCACTGGTTCCTGGGAAGGGGGACAGCCAGTGCCAGAAGTCAAGCACAACGTCCATGATTCACCGGGATTTGAACCAGGATCCTTCTCGACAAGTGGTCAGAAGCCAGCGCCTAGATCACTCCGCCGCCGTAGCGGCACACGTTGAAATGTATTTTTCATACGGCCCTAAACGCTCTTATGGACATACTAGATTGAACTGGACGCAAATAAATCATTAATATAATTTGTACTAGCAGGGATACCAGTTATTTGCCAGGTACATATTACTATTTGTGGAATCACCAAGTTCAGCGGGTGAAAGTTAATGAATGAAAAAGATATTCCTGCAATTTTCCAGTAAACTTATTTTAAATTTTTTGATTTAGTTAATTTAATTTTGCGAAACAAAAAAGAAAGAAAAAGGAATGGAAATACCTACCTTCTAGGAGACATCTGTAGAACTGCCGTACATCTGGCGTGTGCTTCTGTGAATCCCGCGACACAGAAATGCAATGTACCTATGTGATGTCGCATGCATACGACTTCACATTGGCATTGATCATCTTTTTCTTACCGTTTTGAATTTTGAATATCTGGAACTCCCTGTTTACATTACATTATATTTCTTTCTGATAAGCCGCTCGTTGGTAGTGAAAGCTAAACTATATAGATTTGTGTTTTTAATACACCATTAAACGCATATTTTTGCACTTTATTGTTATCTACAGTCCCTAACTTAGACCGTAGGTTGGTTAGTTGGCTGGTTGATGGTTTATGGTGCAAGGCCCTCAAAGGGCCAAAGAGCGCCTTAGAACGTAGATAGGGTATTCTTAAGAGTAAAAAACGGAACTTTTTACGAAAATTTTGCATTAGGCTACCTTGACCCGGGCCCCGACCCCTTCCAAAAACCGTCTACCGTTTAAGTTAGATAACCATAAGTAGTATACCAAATCTGGTTGTCCTAAATTGAAAACTGTAGATTTTACGAAATTTTTATGAGGAGGGGTAGGGGCTCTCACCCCGGGGTTCCAATCCCTTCCAAAAACCGTCTAGCGTCTAAGTTAGAGTTTCATGATAACAGATTTAGTGGTTCTGAATTGAAAACTGTAGTTTTTAAGAAAATTTTGTATGTGGGCGGCTCTGACCCCCGGGCCTTGACCCGTTCCAAAAACGGTCTGCCGTCGAAGTTAGAGTACCATAAGATAGTATACCAAATTTGGTGGTTCTAAGATGAAAACTGTAGATTTTACGAAATTTTTTATGAGGGGGCTCCGACCCTGCGGGCTCCAACCCCTTCCAAAAACCGTCTAGCGTCTAAGTTAGAGTACCATGAGATAGTATACCAAATTTGGTGGTTCTGAAATGAAAACTAGATTTTACGAAAATTTTGTATGTAGGGGGTGCTTTGACCCCCGGGCCTTGACCCGTTCCAAAAACGGTCTGCCGTCTAAGTTAGAGTACCATAAGATAGTATACCAAATTTGGTGGTTCTAAGATGAAAACTGTAGATTTTACGAAATTTTTAGGAGGGGGGCTCCGACCCCGCGGGCTCCAACCCCTTCCAAAAACCGTCTAGCGTCTAAGTTAGAGTACCATGAGATAGTATACCAAATTTGGTGGTTCTAAATTGAAAACTGTAGATTTTACGAAAAAGTGTTTATTCGGGGGGTCTGACCCCCGGGCTCCAACCCCTTCCAAAAACCGTCTAGCGTCTAAGTTAGAGTACCATGAGATAGTATACCAAATTTGGTGGTTCTGAAATGAAAACTAGATTTTACGAAAATTTTGTATGTAGGGGGTGCTTTGACCCCCGGGCCTTGACCCGTTCCAAAAACGGTCTGCCGTCTAAGTTAGAGTACCATAAGATAGTATACCAAATTTGGTGGTTCTAAGATGAAAACTGTAGATTTTGTGAAATTTTTATGAGGGGGGCTCCGACCCCGCGGGCTCCAACCCCTTCCAAAAACAGTCTAGCGTCTAAGTTAGAGTATCATGAGATAGTATACCAAATTTGGTGGTTCTGAAATGAAAACTAGATTTTACGAAAAAAATTTATGTAGGGGGGGGGGCTCTGACTCCACGGGCCTTGACCCGTTCCAAAAACCGACAACCGTCTAAGTTAGAGTACTATGAGATAGGATACCTGATTTGGTGGCTCTGAATTGAAAACTGTAGATCTTACGAATATTTTGTGTATGGGGGCTCTGACCAACCGGGCCCCTGACCCGTTCCAAAAACCGTCTACCGTCTAATATTTTTAGTGCCAAAGAAAAACGTAATATTCCTATTATGTCTGCGTGGCCAAACTTTATAAATTTGATCAGGGAGCAAGACCATCGAAATCGTACGTTTTCCTGCATTCGTTTTGTATGTAACTAAAATCTGTAAACGCGACGAATTGACGTAGTCGACGAATTGACGTAGTCGACGAATTTGTCCGCGACGAATTGACGCGCGACGAATCGTCGCGGTCGACGAATTGACGCGCGACGAATTGACGCAGTCGACGAATTGACGCGCGACGAATTGACGTAGGCGACGAATCGTCGCAGTCGACGAATTGACGCAGTCGACGAATTGACGCACGCGACGAATTGACGTAGAACCCTCCTCATAGACTTAATCATGATACCATTCTCAGTAATGTTGTTATATATTCTACATAACCAAGGGACCAAAATATTGACAAATTTCTTGTAAAATTCCGCCGGAAGCCCGTCAATAGCCGGCGACTTTCTGGGCTTGAGGTTCAGGATCGCCCACCTGACTTCAGTCTCGGTGAATTTGCCTTCCACCACCTCCCTATCTTCCTCCAAAATACTCGGAGTACCCTCCAACCAAGCTACCATGACCTCAGGCTGCACTTCCTCTTTGCCAAATAGCCTGCCATAAAATTCAGCCGCCGCCTGCAGGATATCGGGAAGATCTCGGACCTCCTTACCGTCAATGTCGAGGCATTGAAGGTTCTCCCTAACCCTTTCGGTCTCGGCTTTCCGGTAGATGAAGTTAATATCACTCTCCTGCCGGAGAACTTCCAAGGCCCCATTCAACTTGACCGCTGATCCTTCCTCCCGATAGAAGTGACTAATTTCACTCCTGATATTAGTAATCAGAGAGGAATTACACCCATCAGTATTACCACGAATCGCCGCATTAAGGATGTTCATTAAAATCATGTGGCGCTTCCTCTTCGACCTGGCCAACTCTCTACCCTTCTGAGAAAGTAAATCTTTCACCTCCTTCTTGGTCCGTTCCCACACACCGCACTCATCGTCAGTGATCGTGCCTGCTCCCGCGTTCAGGATCGAGCAAAGGTGCACTAGCGTATCTTCATCATCTAACATAGCGATGTTCAAACGCCACGGAGTAGCACCTCTCTCTCTCAGAACCGGCACACACACGTCCATTAGGACGGCAGAGTGGTCCGAAACATACAACAGTGGAGAGTTCGGACCAAAGATCTCAATCCTGTCAATCCAGTCAATCTTTGACAGAAGAAACATATCCAGGCGGGAGGCGCTGCCCCTCTAAACCAGGTATATCCCGGAATACTGGGTTTAAGTCTCCTCCAGGCACCGCACAGACCCTGATTTTCCAGGAGGACCTTAACCACGTTCCCATAAGCTGTCGATCACCTACTGTCTCCGGCCTTGTCGAGGTCGTAGTCTGCGACCGCATTAAAATCCCCGCCAACAATCAACACATCTTCCGAACTTCTGATGAAATGCGGGAGATCATTATAAAACGACCTCTGAAAGTTTCCCTTATTAAGAGCGTAAATGCACACAAGTTTCATAGAGATATTCCTATTGTGGACGGTAAGAGAGATCAACCGACCTTCCCCGTCCGATTCAAAGTGAGTGATATCTCTTTCAAACTTCTCTTTATAAATTAAAGCAACTCCTGTGTAACCAGCACTCCCAAGCGAGTACTGAAATCTGAGACCAGACTTTCTGCGAAAAGAAAAAATCTGTTCCCTATCCTTATGGTGGATTTCCTGAATCATGAGGAAGTCCAGATTATTCTGACGAAAGAACCCTTCAAGCCAACACTGCTTCGCCTCCGAATTGAGGCCCTGAACGTTCAAGGAACCAACCCTAATGTTAATGCCAGCAAAATGAACTCTACCAGAGCCCATACTTACCTGGTCCTGCAAAAAGAAAGAGTTACAACAACAAACACAGAGAAAAAATGCAAAACCCATACTCCCAACCTGGAGAGAGAGGAAACGCGACCAAGTTACTTTTCAGTACTGGCCTTCTTAACAACACTTCTTGTCAACCTTTCTTCACGAAAAACTTGGCCATTCACTGTTGGAATCACATGTCCCGTGCCATGCAACATTACAGAGGCAGCAGCAGCAAGATCGTTAACCGTTTAAAATTGGCCGCACTATACTCTTTTCCAGTTCTTTTTTTCTTGTTCTGATACTGACGTTGCAGGTCAGCACAAAGAGACTCAGTATTCTCGCAATCCACTTCGATATCAGTACAAGCCCAAAACTTACCGTTCACAACAGCAGTATCAGAGCTTTGATTCTCCTCCTCACTCCCGACGCCGACTTTCAGCGGTCCTGCGAGAGGACTTCAGAACGTCCCGGGGGCCTGCGGCGTCACCTCAGAGCCGGCGACAGTGTGGCCGCCGCTCGCATAAATGGGAACACTGAGCGGAGGCGAGCCTCCGGGACCCCGAACGGGCTGCTTCTGCCCGTCTGAGGGTGGAGTAGGGCACGCAGCCTCTCTTTTGGGAGGCCGCTTGTCCTGGCTATCCACGGCCGCAGAGGTGTGGCTCCGCCCCCTGGCATTAGCCAAAAGGGCAGACGCAGTCACATCCGTTTCTCCCCAATGACAAGGGTCCTTGGGGAGACCCGTAAACATGCTATGCACAGGGTCCTCACTGGAAACCAAAGTTCCGCCGATTTCACCGAAACACTGGGCTTCACTTTTTCCTTCATTTTCACACTTTTCAACACACTCGTTATGCACTTCACTCTTAATAAGAACATTATTATTACTAAAATCGGGGAATATGTCAGCGTCGCAGCTCTCATTACTTCCGCTTTCACTCAAAACACCCTCCATCACAGAACTGGTGTCGGAGAATTCAGACTCACATTCCTTGTTCTCTGAGACATCAGTACTTCCCACACTGGAATTTTCTTCTCCTTCGCTGGAAAAGTCCCTACTTTCTCCAGGCTCTTTTAGGGCACTACTGGGAGCCTGTTCATCCTCTTCGATGGAAATGAACCCCGCGCTGGATTCCACTGGAATAGTGGCACCGGAGCCATTGACATCAACTTCCATACTTGCCTCATATTTCCCCTCCACGACGCTTATGCTTCCGGGCTTGGATTTGAGCACTTCAAGGTCTTTGACAGACAACTTTCTGGATTTCTTCGTAACTGTAATATGAAGTTGCAGGGGAGAGACCCCTCTTCCCATCTTCTCTGATAGGTGAGGTTTCTCTCTCCTTCACTGGAACAGAACCATGCTCTGTATTCACATTTTTTATTATTACACTGTTCTTACCCGAACAAGCATCATTACTTTTCTCGGGGATCCTCTGAGGTTTTGAGGCGTGCTCCGAGCTGGTAATTTGGTGGGCCCCATCAGTTTTACTCGAGGCCGCAGCCTCGGCAACACTTTTTGAGCCCTCCGCCTCACCAGCGTGGCACTCCTCCATCTCTTCATCTCTACTGGTAGTCTCTGTACCTATGGTCATTTGTGCAAAGGACTTCTGTGTACACACCTTCCTTTGATGGTGCGTTGATCTGCAGTTGCCACATGGCTCTTTGCACTCCTCATCGGTGTGACCCAAAATGAAGCGATTGCTGCAGGTATACTTACCGCAGTCCACAGCTATGTGCCCAGCAAAGTTGCATCGCCGGCACACCCGGATTTGTCCCCTATACACATTCATACATCGCTGTCCTTTGACCTCCATGAAATTCGGGACAGCTTGTTTCATGTCAATGGTGACAACACGAGTCCCGGAAAGGGCTCCCCTCACGTGCACAGCCATTTCTTTTCTAACCTCGAACTTCACAGTTAATACTTTACCATATGGTCCAAATGCGGTTGCGACTTCTGCATTGGAAATACCACAATGCAAAAACTTGCAAAAAATTATTTTCACATTAGTTTGAGCATTAGTGCATTTTAACACAGTGTTATTGCACTCTATATTGCTATCAAGCAACTTGAAGTAGTGATCTCTACTGTTTAGTACTACTTCAAGCTTGTTCTTATTCACCTCTTGAATTAAGGCAAACACTGGGGTGGGGGGTGAACCCACGTGTTTGTACAAGGCAAGGCAAATGTCCGAAGCAGAAGTACCCTTATGGGTAACCACGATGGCATTAGCCCTATTGGGCTCAGTCCTAACAGACATTCTACTCTTCAAAGAGGAGAAAAGTCTGACCCCTTCCAAAAGCTAGCAACACACAGTCCTAACCAAAGAAAAAGTGAAAAAGTACTCACAAAATTCCCGGCTTGAAATCCAATCCAGTAACAGAGGCACAAACACAATACACAATAGATGAAGACACGTGCAGCACAATAGACGTATGCCACGTGCACCTCGAACAATAGCGGTATAGACAATCTGCCAAAATTTCCCAAACGGAGTCTCCGGATTGGCAGCGGAGCAAAATTCTTCAATAGAAATAGAAGAAAATTGCCAAAAATCCCACGCAAATCCACCAGGGAGTTATGTATAAATTTATTAATGGCCGTACACGAGCGGCCATCTTTGAATCGTAAAAGTAATAGATTACTACAGCAAGCCGAGATCCCTCACGGCCGGCACGAGCGCCATTTGGGCCGTCAGGCATCGCACAAAACGCCGGCACACGCACCCAATTGGGCGGCCAGTCACGCGTTCCTCCTCACGAACGGATGTTCGGAAAACAGCCTGCAAAAGGAACCACAAAAGACCGAAGAGGCAAACAAAATGCCTTTCAAACGTCGACGACAAACCTAGACTTCACGATGCAGCGCCATCAAACGCTTTTAGTAGTATAATACCAGATATCCAGACCTAACCATGGCTTGATATTTTGATTGGATAAATCTATTTAAAGTTTCAAAGAAATAACTGCTTACAGAAATTTTCTATGATATAGTCAATCTCTGGGTAATGAACGTCCGCCTTACGTACAACATACAACGGTTTGTAATAACAAGTTAGTAAAATCATGCAATGCATTGATTATGATACGCTTTCCAACATACCAGAAATTATTACTCAAGTTATGTGGATAATGGCTGTGGAATGAATCCCGCTCCTGTGTCCTGACCTATGACCCCATTTCGATGATATTCAACAGAACCGGTTCACTATACCTCTGGAACAACATGATAAAGTTTTGTTGCAACAGAAGCAGTTTTACGCAAGTTATGAGAATAATGGCTGTGGAATAAATCTTGCTTTTGTGCAATGACATTTGACCCCATTTCGTTGATATTCAACAAACCCGGTTCACTATACCTCCGGAACAACATGATAAAGTTTTGTCGCAATCCAAGCATTTTAGGTAAGTTATGATGCACTAGGGCAATGGAATGGATCCCACTCCAGTGTCCTGACCTTTGACCCCATTTCGCTCATTTTCAATAGGGTTCGACCTCAGTGGCTCCCTACCACATACTAAAATGTCATCGAAAGCGAACCATTCTTACGCAAGTTATGACGCATAAGGGCAATGGAATATATCCCGCTCTTATGCTCTGCCTGACCTTTGACCCCATTTCACTTATTTTCAACAGGGTTCGTGCCCAGGGGGTTCTCTACCACATACTAAAATTTCATCGAAATCGAACCATATTTACGCATGTTATGACGCATAAAGGCAATGGAATGGATCCCGCTTTTATGTCCTGACCTTTGACTCCATTCCGCCCAATTCCAATAGGTCTCATGCTCAGGTGGTTTCCTACACATACTAAAATTTGATCGAAATCGAACCATTTTTACGCAAGTTATGACGCAAAAAGGCAATGGAATGGATCCAGCTCCTATGTCCTTACCTTTGACCCAATTTCCCCCATTTTCAATAGGGATCGTCCCCAGGTGGTTCCGTACCACATACTAAAAGTTCATGGAAATCGAACAATTTTTACGCAAGTTATGACGCATAAGGACAATGGAATGGATCCCGCTCCTATGACCTGACCTTTGACTCTGCGTCGCCCATTTTCAAGAGGGTTCGTGCCCAGGTGGTCCCCTACCTTATACTAAAATTTCGTCGAATTCGAACCATTTTCACGTGAGTTATCGTGCTTACGGACGGACAGACAAAGCTGGAGCATATACGTTTCTTTTACCTACGGTTGGAAAGCGTAATAAAACGAGGGCTACTTTGCGATGCACATCAAGACATTGCGTGTCTACAGCGGTTCGTCTGCCCGAGGCAGGACAGAGAATTTGTTCTTTTCAGCCGAACCAAGAGATGTCGCAATGTGCCCGAAAGGGTTTGCTCACTGACAGATTAAGTCCATCTTTTACGTAACATCTGTCCGTTAAATATGTAAACATAACAGCGATTTTACTTTTTCCTCCCAATCCTTTCTACCTGTTTGATGATTATTTCTCACACAATTCACGCACACACATACTGAACAGAACAGAGCTCCATAAATAATATACTAATAAATAATTCAGTGTGTGTATACTAGTTATACTCATAATAGTATAAATAGTATACAGATAGTGAACGTGTAACAGAACTCCATAAATAGTATTTATAAAGTAAAACATCTAAATTATCTCTTTCAAAAAGAAAATTCGTACTGCGAACTTCGGTATGCCAGTCGTTATTTCTCGCTGGACGGCCTCTAATTGGAAGAAATATCAAAAAGTTTCTATAATATAGCATTTCACAGTTTTTCAACTGTGCACACTTTCTTTTGGTGAATATTATTATTTTACAAAATATTAATGTTCACCAAAAGAATATTTTCGGTTCCCTTTTTTCTTTTGCTGATGAGCATTTACAGTTGCGTTTTAAAATAGACGTCGAATTCTCGTAGTTTATTTTTTTGCGCCTCCCTCCCCCCTTTTTTTGTTTAAATTTCCACCTGGCAATGGAAGAGACGTGTACCTCCCACGTATGATTACTTCACGCACTCTCCCTTCTTCCCCAAAAAAGTTGGTGAAGTCGGTTTCCTTGCAACAAACTAAAGATAGGGATCCATTTCAAGAAAAGAAGTGGGGATTGTGAATTAGACTGTGGTGGAGTCCGAACTGCATCCCCTACTACCTGCTTAAGTAACACATCCGCTTCGAGTTCGCCCGATTACCAATTTTTTGTCGCATTGTTGGGTGAAGTTTTCTACCACTTCCTTCTTCTCCAAGTTGGACAGCATCAGCCGAAAGTGCCAGGCTCTTGACAGTAACTTTTCATATCAAATTTATTTCCGAAAAATTTTGAAAATCTTGTTTTACATAGCAATTTCGTCCAAAAAACTGCTGACCAAAGAAAAATGGATTCTGAACAGCCCTTGTGCTGATTTTTGCTCTTAACACTAGGTACTATTTTTCGTAGCGGAGGTAACTCTTTCCGTCAGCGACAACAGCAAGGAGCAATGGCGTCTGGTTCAGGCGTTGCCGTGACTGCACCAAAAAACATTAATCTCTGACGTTGTTAAAACTTGTTTTGCGTAGCAATTTTGTCCAAAAAGCTGCTGAGCAAAAAAAATGGATTCCGAACAGCCCTTGTGTTTCCTTTTGCTCTTAACACTAATGACTATTTCTCGTAGCGAAGATAGCTGTGTGCAACAGCGAGAAGCAATGGCGTCTGACCCAGGCGACGCCTTGCCTGCAGCAAAACAATAATCTCTCGCGGCGCCTTCCGCATCGATCAGCGGTACTCTTCACGTCCCGAACGACACGGCTCACCCCGAGCACTCAAGCGTCATTGTTGGCGCTAACTGGATTTCCGCGTACCGCATAGACAGGTAAATTTTACGTAAAACGTTTTAAAAAATTACTGTGTCAATGAATTTTTTTTATTTTACATCATTTTTGATCTCAAAGAGGATGCACGTCGCAGTTTTTTTTTAATTTTTCGTCCCTGAATTTGGCACCATAATCTTCTCGTTAACCGCTCACAGTGTCGTTAAACCTTCAATCAAAAAGAAAAAAAATACATTAATTTCTTAATGCTACAGAAAACATTTATCTTCAATAAGGATAAAATAATATCACTTTATATTTCAGACACTTAATTTTGTGACCCAGTTGCTAATTGTTTTTAAAGTACCCCACATTGTAACCGCTGCGGGGCCTTGAAATCTTTGGTAAATGTGTACTTTAGCGCCCTAAATTATTTAGTCGGAAAAATTTAACTGTGTGGGAAAAATTGCGACGTGCATTTTTTCAAGCATGCAAACTAATGGGGAAAGGATGAAAAATACAGTATTTTTAGATAAAAGTAAAGAATTTGTCCGAAGTATTAACCTGCGAGCACGATGGTGCGCAGCAGTTGGTGCGGGAGGGTGAAGCGATGCTAACGGCCACGGCGTGAAGTTTCGTGCGTCGGAAGTGAGTAACAGTGGGTGGTGAATGCGCGGAAGAATACAACAAGAGTGGGGCTTATTTTTCGGGAAGTGTGATGCGTCGTGTAATCGTGTGCAAGTAGACGTAGTTCAGATACGTTTTATTATTTTTTGACAAAGAAATGTGCGGAATGTCGTTATTAGTTTCACAGTGTCTCCGAATGGAAAGAAATGAAGGAATGTAAATGTTTTCATGTACGACAGAAGTGTTGAGTAGGAAGTTCTGATTCCGGTTGAATCGCAGGTGTGATTATGTTTTCGAAGTTGTACAGGGGTAGTAGATTTCTTCAAGCAATCCATTTGTAGATGTGCTGTTATTCCGTACATCGTAGCTCACAGTTGTTCATCCTGAAACGGATATATTTGAAAATGAAGGAGTTTCTTCAAATCAAAAATCATAGTATGGCAGAGAGCCCAAGAGCTTGTTGTATTATGGCAGATAATGAAATTTTAAGCCCTGACGAAATCCGAAATGAAGTATGGAGACTCACAACTTTGGAAAGAGCCACTAACGCTGTTGAAAAAGCTATTAACACCACTTACAATGCTGCGTAAAGCGGTCCTCTTTTCTTCAGTGTATTCCTACATGACACTTCGATGACTACGTACTGCTAAACCGTTTCCTTCTGTATTCTTCCACCCATAAGTTGGCCTTCTTAATGAAGCTTCCATTCACCGGACTACACCTTGACGCCGTCGCCCTAGGCCTACCGCACGTACTCTTTCAAACCATCGTACTCCCAGGTAAATACTTCAGTAAAATTATTTCCTGTTCTCTACAAATACTATATTTTTGCACCTTTCCCCATTATTTTGCATGCTCAAAAAATTGTACGTATCACTTTTCCCACACACCTAAATTTTAACGACGAAATAATTTACAACGCTAAAGTACACATTTACCAAATCTTTAATCCAGCCCTGCCCAGAAGCACTCACAGAAACTCAAACGTAATAACTTCACAGAGTTTACGTGTATCCTTCCGCGTTTTTGCCGGCGGGTATGTTAACTTTGAGATCTCAGCTTTTCGTGTGTCTGTACGCGATATACGAATTTCCACTGTGAAATGGAAAACAAAGTCAGAAATTTAAATATATGTATATTTCAATAAAAACCAAGTGAAATATGTGGAACGGAATTAGAAAAATAACTGAAAACTTAATTTTCTTCTTACTTTTTCGATGTGAAATCCATATTTCCTTCTGCGATTGTAGTCCATTAACATCCAACACCGGAAAGAGAGAGGCATTTCTCTATAATGTCCTGAGAGCAGAATAATCATATGTGTTACCTATTATCCAAAGCTGTGCCCACCCCTCCGCCAGGAGGACAACACAACGAATGATAGAACTGACTGGTCAGAAAATGAACTCCTAGTGACATGCGTAATGCGAAAGAGAAAATGACTTATTATATAACAAAGATATTCCACAGTTAGGAAAGTTGGTTCGACTGCGTGGTTAACGCCATCCAAACCAAAGGAGAACGCTTTTGGATTTACGAAAATGAGACGTCGCAGTCACCTTCTAAATTCACGAAAAGTAGTAAAATAGATTTTACAGATTACTTTAAAAATTTCAAGCTAACTGACAACCCTACTGAACAAACTATCTAAGAACCTTGCTACTGACTTTACGAAAGAGTTGCATCATCTGCGGAGAAGCATGCACGATTTCGTTTGCATTTTATTTTGGAACTACTTATATCACGTAGTTGCACACGGAGGTTAACGATGTCAAACACAAAAAAGAACCCCCAGGCAGCTACCCTGGAGGCATACACCAAACGTTTCGAAAGCCCAGCGATTAAAACTGTTGAGTCGGGACGGCCAGATGATAAACCGCGTGACTTACTATTCTAATGAACAACGGACAGAAAAAACATTAATGAGTATATCACCTCATTAACGTTTGACTGAAACTCTCAAGAAAATTTTGTTTTCATTTTGTTATACACACAAATGACGAAATTGTATTTTAATTGTTTCTTTTACATTTTCGGGGAAATATTAAGTGTCCTTACCTTTAATTGCTGTTACGTACAGGGCAAAGCGCCCTAGTAACTTTAAGGGTAGTACCCTACGGAGGAACAACGTCAAAGGGGGGTGTGACCAACATTTGAAGGGACACAATTGCCGAGATCTGGAAAAGGGATGGTTGAGAAAACGGAGACAAGAGCCGTGACGTGACGGTTTGCTTCTGATGATGACAGAGTCCTCATCGAGGTTTGGATAGGAACATTTCTTTCAATATTTGAGGTTATCAGTGGCGGCTTTTCAGGTGAAGTAGGCGAAGTGCCTCTTCACCTATTTTACTCAAAATAAAGTTTTATTTAGTATTTTTTATAATATATTCTTTTTTGCCTTTATTCAGTTCCAAATTACTCAAAATTTTGAATAGATATTAATGCACATGGCGCGCTCAATACGGAAAATAAATCCTTATACGCAAAACAGTGCATGTGAAGAGCCGAAATGAGTATGCTTGGAAGTCTGCAGTTTTCCGCCGAGTTGCCATGGTAACCGTGACGTCACCCTCTCCAATCTGCTCGCTCAAGTGAAGTGTTTCAGCTTCACGCGCCTTACCTCTGGATATTTCAGTTTTTGAGCGTAAAGTCGTGAGAGATCACGGTGGAGTGGGCGGACTACCAGGGTACCATGCAATCTGGTAGGGCTTTTTTCCTTCTGGTGCTGTGGTACATTATTATCCGTAAGGAATTTGTTCTTTCGTGCTTTGCGATTACTTGTTGAAAGCTTTAACTGATATTTTAGGTGCGTGTACAATTTAACTGAGTAATAATTTTTAGTATGCATCCTGTGGACGACTTAGTTTGTAATTTATTGCAAACTCCATTTACTCTGTGGAAAGTTGAAGATAAAAGAGACATTTTGCTTCACGGACTACCAACGAACTCACGGAAAATCTAACAATATTAATTTTAAAAATTATTGGTTTACTGAATATAAATGGATTTGCAGCACTAATACTCTCGTTGAGTTTGCAGAGGCAGAAGGGTTTTTCATCTTGAACTCCTTTTTCAAGAAAAAGCCACACAGGAAATGGACATGGAGACATCCAAATGGGACGACAAGTGAAATTGATTTTATTATGTGTAACAAAAAATTCGTCATAGAAGACTGCAGTGTTCTAAACAAGTTCAACACAGGTAGTGACCATAGATTGGTGAGATGTAAGATGCACCTCAACACTAAACTCGAACGTGGCAAGCTCATAAGACAAACAAAATGTATTGACATAACCAAAAACACCATAATCTCTGCAAGTTGGAACTGAAGAACAGATTCTCTGCTTTAGAAGGCCTAACATCGGAAGAAGTGGATATTTCTGAAGTTAACAGAAAAGTAACCAAAGCTCTTATGGAAACAGCAACAAATGTAGCTGGGTCTAAGAACAAGTTGCATGTGAACAAATTATCAGGAAAACCAAAACGTTGATGCAAAAAGAAGAGCTATGAGGACAACTAAAGAAGATGTGACTTCCAAAGTGGAATATATAGAGCTATGCAAGACAGTACGAAAAAGTATCACTGAAGACGTAAGGAAATTCAACTGTGAACTAATAAGGAAAGCAATTGAAAACAACCAAAACCTAAAGATAGCAAAGGGACATCTCAGTAAGGAAAGAAAACAGATTATGGCACTGAGAAAAGAAGATGGTTCTGTAACAAGAAATAGTGGCGAAATTTTGAAAAGAGTGAAAGATTTCTACTCCAAATTATATGAAAGGGATGATACATGTACTCCAGACATCATGAAAAGTACCAGTACGAGAGTTCTTCCAGTCCTCCCAGCAGAAGTTGCACATGCAATCAAGAACATGAAGCGGAGAAAAGCTCCAGGAGAAGATGGAATTACTGTAGACATCATACAAGAAGCAAGTGGAGAAATCGAAACAGTACTCGCCCAAATTTTCACTCGATGCCTTAATGAAGAGAAGATTCCCGAGGATGGGAACAACGCTACAATGATCCTGCTACATAAAAAAGGTGACATTGAGGATCTCAGGAACTACAGACCTATCAGCCTCCTATCAGTGGTTTATAAAATATTCACTAAAGTTCTTTAACACCGCTTGAAGGTGACACTGGACATGGCTCAACCGAGAGAACAAGCTGGATTCAGGAGTGGCTACAGCACAATAGATCATATCCACGTACTGAGAGAACTAATTGAAAGAGCGAGGGAATATGAACTTCCATTGTGCATGGCTTTTATCGATTATGAAAAAGCCTTTGATTCGGTGAAACCATCAGCAGTTGCAATGGCTCTGAAATCCTGCGGTATTGAAGATGCATACATTAATATTATTAATAACATCTATGAAAATGCAAGTGCAAAGATTCGGCTGTTTGAAAATACAACACACATAAAAATTGGAAAAGGAGTGAGACAAGGTGACACCATATCTCCGAAGCTCTTTAATGCCACATTGGAAAATGTCTTTCAATCACTGAACTGGGAAAACAAAGGGATAAAGATTAATGGAGATTATCTAACCCACCTTCGTTTTGCTGATGACATAATCATTTTTGCAACTACCCCATCAGAGCTACAGAGTATGATCCAGGAACTTGCTGACAAGAGTAAAGAAGTGGATTAAAAATGAACTTTCAGAAGACAAAAGTGATGTACAATGCTTTTACAAGAAATGAAGATTTATCGATTGATGGACAAAAGCTGGAGATAACAGACACGTACGTTTATCTTGGACAGCAGATATCAAGTGAGGGTCACATTGATGAAGAAATTAATCGGCGTACAAAACTTGCCTGGAGAGCTTTTGGAAGAAACAGCATAATTTTCAAGAGCAATATGCCATTATGTCTTAAAAGAAAAGTGTTTGATCAATGCATCCTTCCAGTGCTTACGTATGGTGCAGAGACGTGGACCTTAACTAAAAGAGACATACAAAGGCTGCAGACAACTCAAAGCAGCATGGAGAGGTGCATGCTTGGTGTAACCAGGAGAGATAAGAAGAGGAACACGTGGATCCGAAAAATGACAAGAGTGGAAGACATCATGATCAGAGTTAAATCCCTGAAATGGCAATGGGCTGGACATACTGCCAGAAGAACAGACCATCGATGGACAGCCGAAATTTTAGATTGGATTCCAAGGGACAGGAAAAGACCCAGAAGAAGACCACATGGAAGATGGGTGGATGAAATTCGAAAGTATGCGGGAGTGACATGGAGGAGACTGGCACAAGACAGACCGTTGTGGAGGAAACTTGGGGAGACCTTCGTCCAGCAGTGGATTGATAATGGTTGACAATGATGATGATGTTGATATATATATTCGAAGTGATATCTACAAAATTGGAATGCAGCCCCTCCATCTCAGCTTACCACTAGCCGCTACTGAATACTGATATACAGTTAAATTTTTCAAACAGCACGTCTTTACTTGCCATATCCACGCCATTTGTTCGCGTTTTGGTAGGCATTCCTCGAGGATGTAGCATGATATCAATTTCATTCAAGCGCACGTAGAATTATATTTTAAATTAAATTTGCCGATGATGCCATCTGCGGCAGATTTAAGACGTTTTAGCGAGTTCTGATTACGGTTAAACGTGTTTCCTTAATCGCCCACTTAAGAAAACAGTACACTTACATCCTATTTTCGTCATGATTTTCGTAATCCAGCCCCTGTTGTTTGATGCACAACACTACACATACACCGTCTGCAGCGCCGCGATGCGGCGTGGGACATATTTCGAACACAGTTTTTGAGCTCGCACGGCACACTTTCCCTTCTAGACGCTATACCCATGTCATCTAAACCTCTGACGTCATCGTCTACGTTTGCTGATGTCATGGCCTCCAACGCCCCCGCAGGGCACGTACGCCGGCGCCGAAGCTCTCCAATCACAACTACAACGAGACGGAAATACCATTGCCGCCCCGGTGGCGCAGTGGTCTAAGCGATGGCCTCTGATCATTCGTCCAAAAGGGGTCCGGGTTCGAATCCCGGTGAGGCATGGATGTTGTGTTTGTTTTACGGCACTGGCTCCCTCCCTTCCCTTGAACCAGTCACCCCAAATTAGGGACGGGCGACTGCTTATAGCCCATTGAGTTGCTCACGGTGGTAGTTAAACCTCCAATAAAAAAAAATACCATTTCTTCGGAAATTCTCCAGGACTCGCCAGCAGGGGCAACACCTCTGTCTTTCACTACGATCTTAGACAGAGGTGTTGTCTTTGAATCCTTGTCAAACACCTTCTTCAGAGATTATTCCACCGCTTTCAAGCGGCAATTTCCCAAACATGCCATTTCACACATGTTTCGGCGAGGCCGAACGATTGTCGTATACTTTTCCAAGGCCGACTCTGCTCGTGCTGTGACGAATGCCCGCCTCACCATCGGCGATCAACATTATCTTCCCAGCCCAGTTGCCGAGCGCCCTTTGAATGTGTCCTTCTACCCGGTGCCCTAAGAGGTAACCGATACAGTTTTATTTGCGGTTCTTGCGTCATTTGGTCGAGCGGTTGGAACGATTCAGACATATTCTGCTGCCCCTAAAGACCCCGAAGACAGCTCCCTGCTCCGCGCTCGTCGCGTGGGTCGGGCTTTTGTTCCTCCCTGGCGGACATTCAGACCATTCCGATTCAATTCAAGGCCAAGTGCGGTAACCAGATCCGCTATATTGATGTGCTCATCATCAATATATCTGCAGCAAATGCAAGAAGTTTGGGCACTTTTACAAGCAGTGTCCCAATCCTGCTGCTGCTCCACAAGATTCACCGCAAGTGATTTCTCTTCAATCCTCTGACTCGCCCTTGTCTCCACGACTATCTTCTGAGGCACCTCACAAACGAGAAAGTGCTCCATCATCGAAAGGTGTGCCGCCATCTCTCTCCGCGACCGCTTTTCTAGTGCTGCCGGAGTCCTCCATGTTCCGCTCCCCTGATCCACCAGCTGATTCTGCAGACGACCGTGTCGTGTCAGATACTGAAGTATCAATTGCAGATACTGACGGCGCTTACACCAGTGCAGAACAGACCATGAGTAACACCTCTGAGCCTAATCACAGGGCTCGCCCAGATAAGAGGGCGGCGCCCAAACCTCCTCGAAACACCACCAAGCGAGAGAGAGCTGCTGGGAGCTCCACCCGCTCCTCTTCTCGGACCCGCCAGAAACCATCGTATCTTCAAGACTTTGATACCACTTCTGACCCTTCCTCTCCTTTGGTATCATTTGAGGACTTTGATCAGACTCTCCGCGACACATAATTCCCGTCTTTGCCCCTTGCGTATGAGGAGCTGCATGCTCTCCCCTGTTACACGCAAAAAGCACACGGCTTCCTCCAGTATGCGAAGACCCATGAAGCTGGACTTCTTGCTATCCTGCAACAGCTTTCCGATCTGGACAATATTGTGGACAAATCTTCTTTCTTATCTGGTCCTTCCGCTAAGACGGCCAAGTTCATTCGCAAACAGGTCCACGGACACAAGATATCTATCACCAGGCTCACCACGTCGCCGGGTGACCTGGCGCTTTCACGGTAGTTTCCATCAACTGCCGGGGGTTTGGGTCCATCGACGTGAATTCCGCCGTGCATGAGGACCTCTCGGCAATTAGCGCCGATGTCCTCCTGCTCCAGGAAACGTGGTGCTCGCCTACAACACCATTCCATCAGTGGCGCCTATGGCAGTACATCTTCCATCATGCCAACCGTGCACTGCGTTCAGGCGGAATTGCTGTCGGAATACATCACCGTTTTCGTCCATCCATCACTTCTGTTGCTGTTAACAACTTATTTACAGAACAATTACAATGTTTTACATGTTGTATCAATTGTGTATCATATCAAATCTTTAATGTGTATATTCCTACTGACGACTCTCAACTCTATCCACTTTTTCATTGCCTTCGAACTGCGCTTGCGGCGATCCCCCGGGGACTTTTGCGTCCTCGTGGGTGACATTAACTGCACTCAACAGCCTTTACTCGACCGCACATCTACAGGGGGAGGGGGATCACCGCTCCCTTCTTGTAGATCTGCTTACTCAACTTATTACCGATTTCCATTTTGTTGACTCGTTCCGTCATCTTCACCGGGACACCATTTCTTATACTTGGCGGAATTCTCCAGCACAAGGATCGGCGGCAGCACGTCTCGATCACATATACGTCATCCCTCCGCTGCTTCCAGTGATCACTGTGGCGAGACTCATCCTTCCACCTCTTCCGACCACTGTGCTGTAGTGCTTACTATCTGCGTTTCCTCTTTCCCGCCCTCAAGACAGCGCTCCTGGACCTTCGATGATTCATTGCTTATGGATGTGGCGTTTTGCGCCGACGTCCGACGTTTTCTTGCTGATAGACAACATCTCATCAGCACCGCTCCCAGTACCCTTCGTCTATGGTTAGACATCAAAAACGATCTTCGTCTGTTCGTAGCCGTCTTTCGTTCGCTATTCGTAGCGAACGAAAGACGGAGATTACAAATATCCTTCGCACGTTCGTAGCGAACGTGCGAAGGATATTTGTAATCTCTGTTGCTCCTTGGCTGCAATCCCCTTACAAAATTCCGCTTACCTTGTTGTTCAGGATGCTTTACGAGCGAAATTCCATCCGCTCGCCGTGGAGGCTACTCGCAGGATGAAGATGCTTCAACTTTCTTCGCCGGAGATTTCCTACGAGGAACTCTCACGTACCGAAAGAACACACCGTACGTCGAAAACGCTACACCACCTTCACCTACCTGACGGTACCATCTGATCTGACCCTTCACGTCTGTGCACGGAAGTTCGGCGCTGTTTCCAGGACAAATTCCGTGCGATGGTGCCTACTGTTGCTATCACTTCCTCCCCACTTCTTTCTGCTCTACCTCAGGTCCCGCCCCAACTCTGTGAACCTCTTCTGTCCGCTTTTTCTCCTGTTGAATTTCGGGAGGCGCTTGCCTCCCTTAATTCACGCTCTTCTCCGGGACCTGACGGCCTTCCCTTCTCCTTTTACCGCGCCTTCCTGCCGTCTCTGATGCCTTTTCTTCTCGCTTGCTTTTTTGCGCCCACACCTTCCTAGCACTTCCGCCGGAGTTTACTGTACCGCACATCATCTAGCTGCCCAAAAACGGAGACCCTTTGGACTTGCGAAATTGGCGCCCCATTTCCATTCTCAATCTGGACTATAAACTTTTCACTAAACTTCTCTCTCGCCGCTTGAACTCTGTGCTTCCCTTTCTTATCTCCCCCGACCAGTCATACACTGTGCTTCGTCGGCCAATTTCTAGCAACATCTCCTTCCTCCAGCACCTAGTTTTTCTAGCCCGCACCCACTCCGAACCCCTCGCCCTGTTTAACATTGACCAGAGATCAGCATTCGATAACATCCCTCATGACTTTCTTTCTGCCACTCTTCTCGTCTTTGTCTTTCCTGCCTCCTTCATTTCTTTTTTTCTCAGCCTCTATCGGAGCGCTTTCTTCCACGTCCGGACGGCCTCCTTTTTGACGGCGCCCGTACCTTTTCTTCGAGGATTCCGACAAGGCTGCCTCCTCTCGGGGCAACTCTTCGCCATTGTCTTTGGACCATTCCTTCTGGCTGCTCAAAGATCACTCCTGTCTAATCTTCCACCGACAGTTGCCAACACTAGGCACCATGAGTGCGTACTTACAGCATATGCAGATGACGCAACCTTTTGTCTCCGCCAGGATGCCCAAATAGACAACGTTCTCTGCACCTACCATCTTTACGCTACTGTTTCTGGCGGTTCGCTTATTGTCACCAAAAGTACTGATTTGTGGTGTGGGTCGTGGATGGGCCGGACCGTTACCCCCTGGGGTGCGGTCTGGTCCTCCTCGACTCAAACGATCCTTGGAGCCCAAATCGGTCACCCCTTTACCGCCGGCCTTTCGACACTTGAAGTGGCCAGTTGGCAGACTGAGTTACGTCATCAAGCAGCGTTTTGGAGATTTGCGATTCCATTTACTTCTTACTGTCAGCGAGCTCACATCGTTCGACGATACTTACTTTCCCTCTGCACCAGTTCCTGGACCTCCACCGTCTTCTTGTCAACCCACCTGACGGAACTCAACAGCATCTTCACTTCAGTCATCTGGGCTTCAAAGCTCTGGTCAGCCGCTCCGACGCTGTCAAGCATGGGGGCATTAATCTCATAGATGTTCACTGTTACTATCGTGCATACCGTATCACCCCCTTCCTTCGTGTTGTCACTTCGCCTTCTCCTTCTCTTACACTTTCTCTTGACGTTATTCTCTCTCTCTCTTTGCGATCCGTCCTTCTTTTCTTCTTTTCCTCAGGATGGACTACTATACTATTCCTTCTTCTAACTTTCCTACTATTTTATCTGAGGCTCTAGCGCTCCTCCGTTCCCTCGCTCTCTCCCGCTCTCTTGCAACCACCACCCTGGATCTCCTTGTGGAACCACTCTTTTTCTCTACCCTGGTTCCCCCCTCCCCCGATCGGCCTTTCTTTCTATTTTTCTACTGGTTCCGTGCTGGCATCCTAACCAGGCCTTAATTAATCCCGATTTTTCCTGGAAACCCCTCGACTAACTCTTTTCCACCCCAACTCTTTCCTTCGAGGACGACTATGCCCTTCTCCGTTTCTCCCTTCAACTTCTCTATCTTTCTCTTGTTTCTGGCGACGGCCTCCTCGTCGTCCCCAGCCCCAGCCTTCCTTCTACCCTTTTTTCTTCCTTTTCGTGACTCTGTCGCCCCTGTCCTTTCTTTTTCTACCGCTGCCCTGTATCGTCTCCTCCGTGCGCCCTCTGAGTCTCCCCATACCGTTTACGGGGTTTCTCCTTCCTCCTCCCCGGCCGTTTGGTCTGCTTCTTCTTCCCCCTTTCTTCTCCGCTAGAACGTAACACCCACTGGCGGTTCCTTCATCGCCGGCTCCCTGTCCCCCATATTTTTTATCGCATGTCTCTTCTCTCTTCTCCTCTCTGTCCTTTCGTCGCTCATATGTACTGCCACTGCCCTATTTTGCTGCCACTTCTTCATACTGTTTTCCGGTTTGCTGACATAATTTGCTCTAAGGACTTGCCGTTTCAAGCATATCCGTGGCTGTTGCTCACAAAACATCCGCCCACCCGCCTTCCGGATGCCTGCTGCTTTCTTTTCATACTTGCCAAGCAAGTGATTCACTCATTTAATCAATCTCTCAGGAATTCTCCTGTACTTCCATTTCTTCTGTCACCCGGTGGGCGGCTGTGGGCTAGCTTTTGGAGCCGGCTCGTGGCGCGCCTCCGGCTGAAACTCACAGCTGCAACTTCCACACAAACAATCGGCACCTTTCAGAACACCTGGGCCCAGCGCACCGGGTGGTTTTCTATTGCTGGCTCTGACATCCTACTGGTGACTTGATTGTGTCGTCTTTTGGATTGTCTTTGTTTTGGTTTGGCTGTTCTCTTCACCTTGCCAGCACTTTTCGCTGGTTCTTCTTCTCGCACAGTTTTAATACTAGGCGAGTGCTTTGTGTCTTAATTTCTATGACCACAACGTGGTGTGTCCAGACTTTGGTTCTCTTTTTACGTTCGGGCCTTGTATTTTTTTTGCACCGTGCTCTTTCCGTAATTGTGTTCTGCAACGTGTTCCTTATGAATTGTCCTGTACATCTCTTCTTTTTTTTTTTTTTTTGTGGTCGTTTGTATTTCGCACGTTAGGTCTTCGCTTTTCAGGACCACAAGCTCTTATGTCCCGATTACTGTTGTTTTCGTCAAATGTGCTCCTGTTTTTTGTCTGCACCGTGCTTCTCTGCCTTGGTATCGTGTCTTATGCTTAATCGCGATAACTGTATTGCATATATCCTTGCTGTATTTTTCTGTTGTGCATGTGCCTTTGTAGCATATCCCAGTTTTTTTCGCTACCGTACTGTAATTTTTTTGCGCCGTGCTTTTTGTGAATTGCTCTGTACATACCCATCTTGTTATACGCATTTCGCACGTTTTGTTCTTGATTATTTAGACCACAAGCTCGTGTGTCCCAATCACCTTTGTTTTTGTCAAATGTGCTTTTGCATTGTTTGCACCGTGCTTTTCTGCCTTTGGTGTCGCGTCTAATGCTTTATCACGGAAATTGATTTGCATAATTATCAGTGTTGTGTTGTGTGTGTGTGTCTTCGTGGCACACCCCAGTTCTCCGCTATTGTACTGTAATTTCTTTGCACCGTGCTTTCTGTGAACTGCTCTGTACATACCTTCTAATAATTTGTTATAATCATTTTGCGCGTTACATATTTGTATGTACCTGTTTTTTTCGTCCGAACCACAAGCTCGTGTGTCCCAACTACTATTGTTTTCGTTGAATATGCTTCTCCTCTTTGCTTGCACCGTGCTCTTCTGCCTTTCTATTTTGTCCGGTAACTGTATTGCATAACAATATACATAATACATGCATTACCTATGTTCTGTTCATAAAATCTATGCCTCGGGTGTTGACACCCAATATTGTCTTTTATCACTCGATTTTTTTGTTTTATGGGACGGTTTCCCACTTGCATCATGTATAGACCATCTCATTGTCACTCATTGTTTTTGATATTTTAATTTGCTGTCGAGCGACTCATTGTAACATACCTTGTTTTAATAAAGAATTTCAACTGCAAACGGTGGTCGTTAAACCTCCAATTAAAAAAAAAATAAAAAATGAAGGATTATTGTACACTGAAACAAGTTACTCGAGAACTATGACCGATAGCACAATTTCGCAAGCAGATTTGTAATCAGCATGACAAATACTGTTTGATTCGGCATATGCACCCTTTGTAACAAGCAAAATTTTATTTTTGTTGTTCAGTGTAACCAGCCCTCGCCTGCTGCAAACCGTTCACATCCGCCAAGTTATTTGTTAAACGCCACTGCTGTTTCTTTGATTATCTGGCCACTGACAGGTAGTTCTTTACGGCCTTACTGCATGGGCCATCTGTGAACGCCTACATCAAGTTGTCCGTTCTTACCCTTTCGCACAAACTTTCATTTTCCCGTTTTTCCAACTCACTGTCCACTTGACTCTCGTACTGTCGAAGTTGATTCTCTTTTATTTTTATGTCATAAACACTTGCACGTCCAGAATTGTACTGAGGAGCAACGGCTTTTTGGGAACAACTTCGCTTTAAGTACGTTTTCTTTTTGAAGTCATAATTGAAGGCCACCCCGCCGCGCCGACATGTTGTCCCGCGCTGTGAAATATAAATTAAAACCTTTCACACGTGGCTGGCTGGCGTGCCGTCGCAGCGACGCCTGCGTAGCAACAAATGGTCTAAAAATTACCCACGCTCGTGACCTTCCAAAGATGCGTAACCCTATTTCTCTCACGTCACGGGTGGAGCCGTGACGCCCTTTGCAGGGCAATCCTGCTTGTCTAGCTCTCGCCCTAAGAGCTCTGAGTTTCTCGGACCACCAGGGGTGGGGACCTGGTTCCCCTTTTATTTCCCCTGCAGCTGTCGCATAGCGCCGTGACCTGGCTGGTAAGCTCTTGGAAGAGGGAGGTTAGGTTAGAGGCCTCTCCGATCTCTTCTGCTCTCCTAACCCCTAACAGGGTAGAGGTTTAGCTTTAAAGGTCAGTCAGTTAATGTCCTTTAGTGAGTACCTTTTACGCTTGGGCCGTTCCGATCCAAATACGAAAGCTATCGCTAAGTGGTCACTGCAGCTTTTATCGTCCAACACTTGCCAATTCTGCAAGAGGCTGCTCCGAGAGACTCGATCCATGATGAACCCCTCACTCCTTGGAAGGTTGGGGAACTCTCGGGATCGTTCAAAATCCTCAGATCTGCTGCGTTTGCAAAATCAATCAGTAGCTGGTCTCGCTCGTCCTCCTCCTGCTAGCGCCATAGTGGACTTTTTGCGTTTAGGTCTCTCGCTACGATTATCTCTTGATTCGGGAATTTCCCTATCAGAGTCATTAGCTCGTTTAGCGTGTTTCTCAATTCGCCCATTGGGGGAAGTGCACTTTCACCATTAAGAACCTCTCATCGCCACTCTCAAGTCCCAGGGCGACCACGTTCTCTGAGCATTTTATCTCGAGAACCACTAGGGACGGGTCTTTGATGACCGTGGCCACCCTGGGTTTCCTTCCCCTGAACGAATGATTCCTGCAATAGCAGAAGATGAGCTTTTTGCTCTGTTTCTGTCACTAGGGCTTGCTCTGTGGCTGCCCGTGCATGGTGCAAGTTGATTTGAAGCACCTTGATGCCACTCTTTGTCGTTCAACCATAGTGGGTGTGTTCTTTAAGTAGAGAAAGTTCTCTGACAACGCTTGGGCATTCCCTGTCCATGCTCGAGTGTCCTGTGTCTACTCTACTTCTAAATCTCCTATTGTTTGCAAGGCAGTTAGTGCAGCATGGGCTGTTGCCACACTCCTTACGTTAGTGCCCGGTTTCGCCACACCGGGCACACCTATCCTGCTCCTCGGGACATTTAGATCTAAGATGCCCGAATACGTTGCACCTGAAGCAACGGACCTAACTAATGTATTCCCTAACTGAGTGGATTGACCACTCAACGGCGAGCTTGCCTCGTTTCATTACGTTTTTAAAGGTGAGTAGACTCGCCTCTGCAATCCAGTGGCGTTTCCCACCCTTTGCCTTCAATGAAAACTTAAGTTGGAGACTGCTCTTTATCAACTCAGAATTTTGTTCCACTAGGCGTCTCTCGACCTGTCCTCGGGTCAGATGTTTATCTATCCCGTACACGATGAAATTCGGATTCCTTTTAGCTGGCAATCGTGATCGGAGGTTATCCCTGGTCACCGGATTGCTTTTCAGCTCTGAATCCAATTTTTCAACATCTTTGGCGGCGGAGCATATTACTCCTCCCTGTTGATCTTTTTCACATTCCTGACTCCAATTTGGAGTTTAGCTGGGCAGATCTGGGTCTGCAAGGCAATTTTGACTTCGTCGGACGAGTGTTCACCTTCGTCCCTTGCCGGGTAAACCAGAAGCACGTGCTTCTTCTCGTCCCGCTTTGCCTTCGTCCCAGCGTTTTGCCTTGGGGCCGTGTTCCCCTTTTTAGGCTTTGTCTTCGCCGCTTCGGCGTATGACTTGGGTGGCGCGCTCACCCCACTCCTGGAGTCTTCCCTGAATGAGACTCATTTCAATAACCTGTTTGGTACAAGCATCCTGGAGCATGTTCGCCACTTTGCGAATATTAGCTCTGGTACCCACCTGTACCTTGTTCGAGGGATTTTCCAGAATCCGCTCTAACTCCTGAATGAAGGAGTTGACTGCGCTAGCGAACTCCGTCGGAGTCTCTAGTTCGCAGTCGGCCTGCTTGGACCGGAGATTGAGGTCCCCGCGTCCTGAGATATTCTACTGAACTACGGCTGCTAGCCGAGTGCAAATCTTGGGACCTGTGTCTCTGGTCAGCTAGATTTATTTCGTTCGAATAGTCCAAGTGTCTAGCGGCACACTGGGGCTCTCCGCTAAGACCAAAACTTGGCTCCGGCTGAGTGCGGAATTTGGCCTAGTCCGTAGACTAGGGGGACCAGCACGACGACGACGTACCCGCTAATTTGTCAGAATTCTGCACCGTACTTAGGCTGCGCTGGAATTTGCCCTAACAAGGGCAGTTTTATTCTAAGTCCAGCGACTGCACCAAAACACCTTTTTCTTTAAAAAAAAATTTTTTTGCTCCCCTCACTCTGCTGACAGAGTCTCTAGTATTTGCAATCAAATTAATTTGCGATAAATAGCACTGTACCTACTCAACCGGCGTCTGACAAACCGCCGGTCTATTATAATGAAAGAAAACACACTCATATTGTCATCACATACAATCACTTGGCTATTACATCACATTCAATCACATTGGCTATACAAGCATATTGGCAATCAGTAAAATATAGTCTTACAATGATATATATTGCATTTTTGGTGTTATAAAACTGGCATTGGTGCCGCGGAAGGCCTAGTAGTCAGCGTTCGTGACTGCCGTGGAGATAACCGCAGGTTCGAACCACTAAATACCCGCCGTGCGTCGGATGGGCCCGTTAAACCGTCGGACCCCGGGTACTGACCCCCGGTAATAAATAAAGGCGTCTTCCTCCCCCTTTCTACCTCGCTTCCGTGTCACTTTCCTATAGGGCACTCTAGCCCAAATCTCCTAGCTTCCTATTTCTAAGGGTTGTTTAAGACCTGGGGTCAGACACTCCTGTCCTAAAATCCTCTACATATGATCTGATCTAAAACTGGCATTTCCGGAGAAGCTTCCTTACAACACGGCACAAAGCGCTTCTGTACAAGACGGTCGTCAGGCCGGTGTTTACCCACGCCTCCTCCATCTGAATTAGTGTTAGTAGGAAACAGCGAGAAATAATCGAGAGGGTGCAGAGCCGAGCACTGCGAATGATCACTGGGGATCTCCCTTGGACCCCACTTCGGAAACTGAGGAACAGATTTGGAATCGAGAAAGTACATGAGTTATCACCTAGACTCGCCAAAAAGTTCTTCAAGAAAGTGGAAACCCACCCTAATGGACTTGTTAGGGACGTGGTTGATTACAATCCCTGCGAATTCCTTAGGTATTAGAGAACTAAGGCGGCGATCGCTGACCTCCTTGACAGAGAGAGAGAGCAAGTATGTGAACACTGGTGGGTGTTAGGCAAGCCTCCACCCCCTTCTTTTTCAGATTGGCATCGAGAGGTTTGAAAAAGGATACTGCTCGGGCATTTGGATTCAGTCTCATTGAGTTGCAGTGACCCCTGGTGTGTCGGCGGCCGGGTGGTGTGGTTCTGTGGGATGTTGTGCGGTGCTTCGTTCCCTTTGCCCCTTTTCCCCCGGACTGGTGCCACTGATCACCTTCTCCTTTCACCACATTTTTCTTTTTGTCTTTCCTATTGAGTTCACTTAATCAGATCTCCTAGCTTCCTATTTCTAAGGGAGGTTTTAGACCTGGGTCAGACACTCCCTTCCTAAAATTTCTTCAAATACCGTATCGTATCGTAAAACTGGCATTTGTTTGCGAGACTCTAAACAAGTTTCAATAAATCCATTCCGTCTGGAGGGTCCACAAACTGCAGCGGAAGCTTCCGTTACTAACATTACATACCTTTCATTGCCTTGAGTAGGACAAGGGAAATAGCTTGATGTGTGGTAATATGATGTTATCTGTAGTTTTTGGATTCAGGATGCGCCCTGAAATAATTTGATCATCTAAATGTTTGGTTAAGGGTGGTTCAGTGACTGTCACTTTAGCCCAGAGTAAAATATCAATGTAGTCAGTATCTCCAAAGTTGAACTTAGGAATCTCAAAAGTACGAATATTCCTTGAACGGTTCTTTTTCAGACGTGCTTTTAAAATTCTGCGCAATGCCAAAACTTTTATGTTTTTTTTTTTTTTATTGGAGATTTAACGACCACCGTGAGCAACTCAATGGGCTATAAGCAGTCGCCCGTCCTTAATTTAGGGTCACTGGTTCCAGGGAAGGGAGAGAGCCAGTGCCGTAAGACAAACACAACATTCATGCCTGACCGGGATTCGAACCCGGACCCCTTACGGACGAATTATCAGAGGCCAGCGCCTTAGACCACTGCGCCACCGGGGCGGCACTTTTATGTTCTGTCTGTCATCAGCTAACATGAAAATCATAATATTTTCCGGATGTCCGAAAAACCCGTTTCTTTAAATTACTGGATCGATAACCGCCTTTAATGAGTTTCGTAAATACCTTGACAACTTTATGGTTTGATGCAAATGCTTAGCTCCAAAGACACATAATGGATGACTCTTAATCGCAAATCACATAGGTGCATAAACTTTGACTATACAAGTTGCAAGAATCAATACATTTTCATAAGGTGCAATCGAGGAAATGAGAAGTCTGAGAATTATATTTCCCAGTGTAAGCCACGGAGACTACTATCTTGCCTGGGTTTTTTTATTTTTTAGATTGGAGGTTTAACGACCACCGTGAGCAACTCAATGGGCTTTAAGCAGTTGCCCGTCTCTAATTTAGGGTCACTGGTTCCAGGGAAGGAAGAGAGCCAGTGCCGTAAGACAAACACAACATCCATGCCTTATCGGGATTCGAACGCTGACCTTAGCAACCATGGGAAATACTCCTGTGAACCACTATTCGTTTGTGATGTACTCGGTTCAGTTTCTTGATATGTTTCCTTTGAAGAGTGTTCCTTTCTTTCTGGGCATGTGCTGATGGAAGGAATAGACGTTTTTATTTTTACATCAAATAATTCCTGTTTCCTCTTTCGATTTATTCTATCAAGGTTTTTCTTTGTTGATTTCATATCAATGCTGTCAATAGCCATCGTTCGGTGAGTTCGTTGATCAAGCAAAACATTTCTTTCTTTAATTGATATTTTTCGCAGTTTTTCACAGTTACAAGAGTCAAAAGGTACACATTTTCTTGCTGCTAGGTCTTTCTCTTTAAATAGCTTTTTTTATTGGAGGTTTAATGACCACCGTGAGCAACTCAATGGGCTATAAGCAGTCGCCCGTCCCTAATTTTGGGTCACTGGTTCCAGGGAAGGGAGAGAGCCAGTGCCGTAAGACAAACACAACATCCATGCCTCACCGAGATTCGAACCCGAACCCCTTACGGACGAATGATCAGAGGCCATCGCTTAGACCACTGCGCCACCGTGGCGGCTTAAATAGCTTTAGCCTCTCACGATAACTTTCAACGTTTTGCCTTGATGCATACGGTTTTAATAAATTTCTATACTTATCATGATATGATTTTATCTTTCCAATACCTCATGATGGTCTATAATCGGAATTGAGGCTAATTCCTATTGTTTAATCACCTTCTCAGCAACTTCTACACAGATGTCACTATAACTAGGTTGTATTGCTTTCATTTGCCACCGCTCTTCCACAAATAACACAACTTTATGTCTTCGTAAGTCAGTAAAGCATTACGCGGTAAATCATACCCATGACCAAATACAGGGCTCACTAAGTTGCTCGTTAACAATGCCATTAGATAACATTTACATTTGTAAACACAAGTCAATCAATTTTGTTGTTTTGCTTATATTAGAAGTTATTTCACAGCTACTGGAACTCGCAAAATACTCGGGAATAAATTGTAGTCCTTTGGAACTGCAGGGGAAAACATCTGTTATGACGTCATGAAAATCTAACCAATCAGATCTGATCGTGGGTTGCAGGTGCAGGGCAGGTTTTGTGGTCGGTCATTCGACGTTCCTGACGTCGCGAAAACCTGTGTGCGCATCAAAACTCAAGTGCTACGTAATGTAAAACATTGTTATATGTTTAAATAACAGTGAATTGTCATTTGTTAGTGATAAATGAAGAACATTCTTCCGTTAAATTGATATCAATAACAATTTGATATTTTTAGAAGTTAAAACGATTGAGGAAAATACAATATTTCTATGCTTTCTTAAAATGTTTAATGGTGTTGGGGCAGTATTAAATATTAGTGTTTTTAAAGATATTTCATATTCAGGATGTTGATTTGATAGAGCAACTTTTTCACCCCGCCCCATTTTGATGTTAAGAGAAAAAAAGAATTAACATTGGAGACCGCTTCACCCTAATGCACATATATGTTTTAATTAAACTTAGTCTTAATACGGCATTGTAATTGCCGTATATTTTTATGCTTTAATTCCGTACATCTGGATTTTCCCATATACGTAATACATTGGAAATACTGTAGCTCTGTATCATAAATCATTAATGAGAATACCACTTGGCATTTAATGAGAAACGCAGCCGATTCACACAAGAACACACACGAAACAAATGACCTCCATCGTCCTAAGAATTCATCCTCTAACATCGAAACGGTTGCAAATAAATTTTTATCAATGAAAATTTACGATTGATTATATACTTAGGCCACACTTGTAACTTACCTAAAAGCCACACTTGTAACTTACATGATTTCTTTTTTTTTTTTTTTATTGGAGGTTTAACGACCACCGTGAGCAACTCAATGGGCTATAAGCAGTCGCCCGTCCCTAATTTAGGGTCACTGGTTCCAGGGAAGGGAGAGAGCCAGTGCCGTAAGACAAACACAACATCCATGCCTCACCGGGATTCGAACCCGGACCCCTTTCGGACGAATGATCAGAGGCCAACGCCTTAGACCACTGCGCCACCGGGGCGGCTTACATGATTTCAAAGCTGGTTTAAGGATCCGCGGGGCCTCTAGCTCTAATAACAGCGGAGCCTCCTCTCCAGGGATATATATTTTACAGCTTTCTCGGGGGAGAGAAAAAATGACTGAATGATGGTACCCCTGAGTATATGTGAAAGGAAAAAATTTTAATACTTCGTAATTTTTATTCAGTGTAATTCATAAAGCAACAGATATTTGAGTGGTTGGTCCATTATTCGACTAGAATGCAGTTGATCTCGAAAACAACTTTCAGGATGACTTTGCTGAAAACATTTGCTAGTATTATCTTGAAATTAATTAAGACACTACCTAAGCTTAGCAAAATAATGAACCTATTAATTGTCAGTTGAGTACATTTTTTATTAAACTTCAGTTAGTTACATGGTTCAGATGAAGCGTTTACGAGACTTGGCAACCGATAACATCAATTATCCTCGACGTGTTCATTTCTCTCAGTAACTCATGCTCAATACTCATCAAAGAGTGGCAGGCCAGTTTGTTTGGCCTCTATTGGCTTTTACTTCGTTTTTGATTCGTTTCAATTTAGGAACACAGGGTTCGTCACTGCGGTTGGTAACCATTACAGTGATGTAAATCTTCAACACGATCTCGATAATATATCTACAGCGAACAATTTCTAACAACCAGTGTACACGATAGCGCGGGGCCTGTAGCACGTGCTACATGTGCTACTAGGATAAACTGGTCCTGCATGATTTACTAAGTGGCAATATTTAAAAGTATCCTATCAGGCATTAAGAAATCACCTCTGCCTATGGTCACGTGATCTGATGGCCCTCATGTTGGGACAACGGTGGCTCAGTGGCAGCCTTTACAGTGCGCGTTATATCACTATATACAGTCGAAGAATAGGAATAATACTACTTATAGCACCGGAGATCCAGGTGTCATCCCTTTTTTTTTTTTTTTTTTTTTTTTTTTTTGGATTGGAGGTTTAACGACCACCGTGAGCAACTCAATGGGCTATAAGCAGTCGCCCGTCCCTAATTTAGGGTCACTGGTTCCAGGGAAGGGAGAGAGCCAGTGCCGTAAGACAAACACAACATCCATGCCTCACCGGGATTCGAACCCGGACCCCTGACGGACGAATGATCAGAGGCCAGCGCCTTAGACCACTAGGCCACCGGGGCGGCTCCCTTTGTTTGAATACATGCGCTAAAAGGCGTCTGAAGTTTTAATGAAACGGCATAAACGCTAACATTATGTCAACATTCTTTCAGTCTTTTTTCCTTTCAGCAAAACTGAGATTGTCACTTTAGGTTTTCGTATAGGAAACCTATTCGTTCCGAGAGAGCTTGATTTTCAACCAATATTTCGTTTCTGGAGCAACAAATTGCAGGTAAGCTAAATTTAGCTTTTTATTTTGGAGATTACAATATTTTTTAACTTTTGGCCTCGCAAGTTTGGCGTAATATAAGGGTCGTTTAAAAGAAAACAAGCCAACGGATACAGCCGTCCCTGTGGAGCAGTGGTCTTAGCTATGGCTTCTGACCATTCTTGCGAGACGGGTCCGGGTTCGAATCCCGGCGAGGTATGGATGTTGTGTTTCTCTTACAGCACTGGCCCTCTCCCTTCCCTGCAACCCGTGGCCCTATATTAGAGACGGGCGACGGCTTATAGCCTACTGAGTTGCTCATGGTAGTTGTTAAAGCCCCAATGAAGAAACGGCCATAGCAAACTGCCGAATGGGTTTACCTCGGCAGGTCGACACAAAAACAAAAAGTAGGTGACACCACTCTAATGTCACGACGCAGTGAAATATGGCACTGCGGTCACGCGAAGAGGGAAGCAGTTGGCCTTTGTACAGGACCTCGTGTAGGTGTTCAGTCCAACCAGTCATAATTGAAGCACCGAACGTACAGCATTTCATTTATTTTTTGTTATGGGGTTACATTTGACCATGTTACATTTAAAAATTAATTTTATAACATATAATATTAAGAAAGAAAAGACAGCGGTTATCCGGGGTTTTTTTATCTGTGGAAGGTGCCGGGAGTACAAAAATTACGCCACATGCCGTGTATGAAAACTGCATGTATTTGCCACGTCTTAAAGACTGCAGTAAGCTGTTTCGAAAGAGGCCACGTCTTTAAGGACTGCAGTAGTGTTTCCGAAATCGTTAACTGATGATTCGAGGCCATGGCAAGCAAATCATGTGGCCACCAATGTTTCCGTCGCTGAAATGGTTAGTGTCATTCGGGAAGACAGAGAAGTCACAGTGGAAGCACTTGCCGACAAAGTTGGAATCAGCGTACAGAGTGTGCACACCTTTATCCGAGATCGTCTGCAGTTCCAGAAGATTTGCGAGCAATGGGTGCTACACAACTCAAACAGATTACACATTGAGGACGCTCCTCATTTTTAACCTCTAGACGCGTGAAATCATATTCCGCAGGTACAGTATTTACTCATTAAATCTAATAAAATATAATTGAAACAGAACAAAATAGTTGAAACAATTCTAACCTCAAAACATACAATTAGAGAAGACCTACCAAGATATGCCCTGAGCAAGTGTTGTCGGCGTATCAGTCATATTAAGACAATGGATAAAAGGAGCGAGAGGATTCGTGCCCCTGGCTGCTTTCGGCGGCGCTCCGGGGAGCCGCGGCGAACAGTTTTGTTTTATTTTTTTTATTGGAGGTTTAACGACCACCGTGAGCAACTCAATGGGCTATAAGCAGTCGCCCGTCCCTAATTTAGGGCCACTGGTTTCAGGGAAGGGAGAGAGCCAGTGCCGTAAGACAAGCACAACATCCATGCCTCACCGGGACTCGAACCCGGACCCCTTACCGACGAATGATCAGAGGCTAGCGCCTTAGACCACTGTGCCACCGGGGCGGCACGCACAGTTTTGGAAACACTGGTTTAGACGAATCATACAATAATCGCTGTTCGATGATGAAACATTCGACTACAAACATAGTTATTCAGAAATAACACTAAATGTCATCATATTCTGACACTAATTTAAGAGTATTGAAGACATTGGCGAGCACTTGAATGCGTATTTTCCAGATGATTTCAATGCAAAAAAAAAAAAAAAATCAGGTCTCATAAATATCTACAAATCGCAAAACTAGAGCAGCGTATTCATAGGTAATGAACTGAGATTTTGTTAAATCAGCACCATATAAACTTTAAAGATTGAAACTAACAATTCGCTCATGCAACGTTTTGAAAAGTGATTTGCCATGTGTGTTGTTATATCGCTGTCTGTAGCCAATGTGCTACACTGCGAAAACTATTCTGCGAGCACAAATAAAGCATACAATTGCTTTTCACAGTTTAACTTTCTGGCACATGTTTTTATTACATATCATTCACAACTTCCGATTTCACGGAAAGGTAGATGCTGCAATTAACAGCGCGGTCCCTGGAGCGATGGCTACTGACCATTCGTCCGCGATTGGTCCGGGTTCGAATCTCGGTGAGGCATGGATGTTGTGTTTGTTTTACGGCACTGACTCTCTCCCTTCCCTGGAGCCAGTATCCCTAAATTAGGGACGGGTGACTGCTTATACCTCACTGAGTTGCTCACGGTGGTCATTAAACGCCCAGTCAAAAAAAAAAAAAAAATAAGAGCCTTAACACAGGTAAGACTCCTGGTAAGGATGGATTGGATTTGGCAATCATTTGCGAAGTCTTCGCAGCCAATCCAAGGTACTTTGTTTGCTTGCTAAACAAGTCCCTGGAAAAAAGGTGTTTCCAATCGATTTCTAAAACCGCAACGCTCACTCCGGTGCGATTTTCCAACATGACAACGCTCGTCCGCATACTGCTGCTGTCTCTAGAGATTGCCTTCACGACGCTGACACTCTGCGATGGCCAGCCGCATCGCCATACCTATCGCAGATTGAAAATGTGTGGGATCCTATTGGACGCGCTATCCACACTCCACCCCTACCGCACAATCAGCAGGAACCGTGAGAAGATTCAAGTTCCATGGGATGGCTTATCACAGGGCACCATTAGGAACATGTACAACTCCATGCCGAGACGTCTGGGATGCTGTGCGAGCAAACACGGCGGGCCAACGCCGTACTGAGAGACACTACTTCTTGGCGTGCAGCTCAATTTATATTGCCCATATCAGTCTCAATGTTTAATCATTTATTGTTCCTCGTAACCTTTACCTTCCTCCCGGATAGTATTGCAATCCTACACGTACTTCTGGGTGCAACTATTTTTTGCCCATGAGTGTATTTGAAAACGAGATATCTCAATCTATTTTCTTCAAATATGTTAATATGTTAAAAGGCAAATAGATTGCTTAATGTAAGGGAGCTCGCCTAGTACTTCGTAAATCAAAGCCATGTGTTTTAGCTTCGCTTCTAATCATTTTCCTTCATTCCAGGTCAAATCACTGACAACAGCAACAATAAAAAAACGTGATTTTTTTTTTGAATTTCAACTATGGACAAGGAGACGGAGTGTGCCCCCAGTTTAGGTCGAAGACATTAGAGTACTTGGAATAGCAAAAATTTGAAGGAAGAACGTCTTATCGTTACGTTCACAGTTCTCATACTTCAGCGTGCGCAGTTACATCAAACTTCACAGAATTTTTTTAGAGTCATTAATATCTAAATTATTGCAAATCTGTATATTCGACACAACTAGTTCGTGTTAAATGAACTATTTCGTTACATAAATTAGAGCAATAATTGAAAAATAAAATAAATCAAATTTTACGAAATAACAGGAATTTCCCAGTAAAATCTCGTAGATACAATTTCACCGAGAGTAGATTAATCTTCACATATCTTACAATGTCTCTGTGATTTCGGTAGTAACATAATGTTGCCCAAGTTCTGCCTAGTTTCTCTAATATATTCTGAAAATCCACATGTTTAACTGATATAAAACAATTCTCAGCTTGTCTTCCCACAACTATGCAATTTGACTAGTTTCTTTGAAGTCATTTACTTTGACATTTCCCTTAAGCACGTTCTAAAAGCACAGGGGAAACTTGTCCTAAAAATGTAAGTTCCCGTAAAAATATAATGACTTATATTAAATATTGAGAGTGTTTGCAATACCTATTCAATAATACAAATTTCTCTTTGAAGAGGCAAAACTTATTGACAAACCAGATTCAACCACCAAACTTAATATTTTGGAAGCTTTCCATATATATCAGAAGTCTTCGCAACTTGTTAATGACATGGCATCCACGCCATTTCTATCAAACGCGTGGAAGCATCTAACCAAAACAAGTGACTGTTTACACCATTTATGATGTCATATACAATTTGAATATTTACGTGCCATTCGTCCTGATAAAGCTAGGTCAATACCCAGCGAAACCATGGTCGGCTTGAGAAAATAAACATTTGTGACAACTACGTTGTATTATCTTAATCTATACCTATTCAATAGTTGTAAACCTTCGCATGTTTAGAGCGCTGCAATACTTAACTCCGGTATTACAACTCATGCCAAAACAGGATAGGAATGACATCACTCTGAAAAGATATTTTTATAAATGTTAAAGCTAAATCTTTTTCCTTTCTACTTGTAATTATATCGCTGTTACCTTTTAGAGATATGAAAGGGACTGCTTGACTGTTTATCTAAGTTCACGGAAGCTTTCCTCATGTTCCGAGAACCATCCCTGAAGAACTCGGGCAGTGTGGCATACTGCATTATTCTGCTGAAAGAAGGTACTATTAGAGTAGAATACCGCTGCCATGAAAGGATGTTTTCATCCCACGGAACATCATGGTGCTAAAACTTCCTCATGTAAGCGACGCACAAGAACACACCCATCCAGTGTTGCCATTCTACTGATTTATCTACTGATAAATTTTCGTAATCTACTGATTTTTCTCTCTTTTATGTGACCACCCACACACTCAGCGATATTCTTTCAGTACTCACCATCTACGGATTCACGCGACAAGAATTACCTGAGAACTGTTCTGCAAAGAAAATTCTGATAAGAGCTAAAATTATTCAACAGCTGCTACTTATTATTTTTCTTTCTTTGAAATCCATACTGGTTTTTATGAAATATTCTGTAATTCTAGATAACTAGTCTCTTATACAAAGATTTTCCCTAGTTTTGTTAAAAAGCAGAATATTTGGAAAACGGCTATAGTACGATATTTGTGTTAATGATACCTTTTTTCCTTTTTCCTTTTTTTTTTTTTTTTTTAGTTTAGTACTTATTTCATGTACTTTAAGAAAATATGTGTATCGTTTAGTAAGAAGTGCTAGTAGGTAAATCTAAGACAACAAGTGAGATCCATCCAACTATGACTAAATTAAAAAGCAATGCCATGGATATTTACACCAACATTAATTTTAATGATGAGTATTATTTGTAAAGCTAATCATCAGTAATATCTTATAGAAAATTGTCTTAGGACTGGTTTGAAGTTTATTATGGTGTTTAATAGCAGTTTTTGGAGTACTGGTACTATTTTAAATACCAGTAGACTTAAGTGTTCCTTCGTATTGAGATTACATCCCATACTACATTACATTTGTAATGTGGTGCATATTTCAAGAAAAACAATTTGATCTACTGATTTCTTTTGATTATTTGAGCTCTGATATATTGATTTGAAGTACAAGTCTCTAGCAACACTGCTGACCCATCCACATGATAAAAAAGAAACAAGATTCATCGACACAGACGACTTTCTTCCAATCATAAAACATCCAGGTTCGATGATCAATCGTTCATTGTACATAATTTCGACGGTGAATTAGGGTTATCATTAGCCCTCCAAAATGAGGGACATAATTCGCATATTTCAAGCTTCCCAATGCAAAAAGATTTTTTCAAATCGGACTAATGGTTGCAGAGATATGGTGTCCACCGGCGGACAGACGGACAAACCGATAACATGAGCACGATTTTGTTTCACAAAAGACGTGCTAAAAAAACTGACTGTCTCTGTGCTGCTTTTTCCGAATATTACAGCCGTCGAAAGTTGAAGTTAAAACAAAACTCCAGAATGTTCTAGAGCACTATTCAAACATACCGAAATCAGACTTGACAGTTTTGCGCGAGAAGGATTTGAAGTAGCGAAGCACTTATGTTTTAGATGACTCGAGGCGTGGTAGAAAAAGGATGTGAGAATAAAAGAAACGACTAAACGTTACTAGGCTCTTTACAGGTCTTGTCTATTATTTTCCTTGCTTTGCATGAGCTTATCAACCGCACTGAAGCAGAAGACCCACGTTACTTGTTAGTGTTAGGTGTGTATACAGCGCATTCTCGGATCCCTATGGGTACATGTGGATTCTATGAAAACTACACTCTCTGCCAAAAAACATCCAAGCACCCAGAAAGAATCATCCAATCGAGATGGAAATTGTTATGTGCAATTAACGTGTGTGGAACAGGAAATAGTTGCGATTTCATAGCAGTTGGGCCATTTATTCGGATAAAACAGCTACACGAGAGGAACAAGACCGTACGTTTTAGCGCCACCTCTGGCTCGGACACAAGCTGTTATTCGGTGTGGCATAGACTCATACAGTTCGTGGACGCTGTTTTGAAATATAACATGCCAGATGGTCTGCGAACTGCGGACCAGTTCGCCGACATTCCGGGATGGGCTTATGTGGCGTGTCATCACGTCCAAAATATGTTCGACCGGTGACAGGTCGGATGATCGGTCTGGCCAAGGAAGTGTGACGACATTACGGATGCAAGCTTGGCACCGTGCCGTGAGTGGTCGGGTATTATATTGTTGAAAAATTTCTCAGTGATGCTGCCACAGGAATGGCGACACAACTGGTCATCTAGTTTTTTACGTACCGTTGAGCCGTGAGGGTTTTAGCAAATATTAAATATGCCATGCTGCAATACAAAGTGATTTTTATCGATGTGCAAATTTCATCATTGGGAGTACATCAATTGCAAAAAAATTCTGCAGAAATTTTGTACTGTTGAAATCATACGGTAGAGATTTTAGGTGGAGCCGCCTTAAAGGTGAATGAATGGTCACTGAGAAACAGCAATAAAAATGCGTAGAATGACTTGTATGAACATTTATGTATAAAATTATGTGTAAGAAATTTCATATTATTTCTGACTGAACAGGTTTAGTTTCTTCTTATGCCACTTTTTTGTAAAATCAAATATCAATTCTTGCTTCTTTTGTCATAAAACAATATGAATGTGATTTCGACATATCTTGATTAGACAGGACAGAACGAGAAAGCAGTAACTGTGACGAATAAATATGAGCCGCACCTTTTATTAAAAATGCGTAGTGCGGGTATGTGATATTCAAATGGTATTTTATTAGGAAATAACTGAAATTCTCTGTGATCGTTAAAAATTCCCTCAGCTCGAAGCAAAGATTCCCCATTACGACAACCTACCTAAAGTTCAAAACTAGCTTCTGGAGACCGACACAGAACAAACTCAGGAACATCCACTCTGGTATCTCATTGGCCAGGAGCCAAAACGCAAACCACCAATTGGCGTGCGTGATGTGTGATGATGAAAACACAGCAAGGCAGTAGATTGTTTGGCTTTGGCACGTTCGATGGGGTTTAGTGCTGTTAGTCCTTGCAAATTCTCATGTGTACGTTCGATGGATATACAAATGTCTGTATTGAAGTACCAGGTACTACTATATGAGTTTAATACATATTCATTTTAGTGCTGTTTGTCCTAGCAACTCTGTGGGCAAATATTCCCTTCATATGCACGTTTGAAATGCGCTTGACATTTTACACACATCGAGAATGTCGTCTCAATTTTTGCAGATTGTTGTCTCGAATATCTTTAGCCGCTAACTAGGGCTTTTATTTTCAATCGACTTGTTAATCGCAGTGTGTAGCCGCCCCGGTGGCGCAATGGTCTAAGGCGCTGGCCTCTGATCATTCGTCCGTAAGGGGTCCAGGTTCGAATCCCGGTGAGGCATGGATGTTGTGTTTGTCTTACGGCACTGGCTCTCTCCCTTAACTGGAACCAGTGACTCTAAATTAGGGACGGGCGACTGCTCATATCCCATTGAGTTGCTCACGGTGGTCGTTAAACCTCCAATAAAAAAAAAATAAAAAAAATCGCAGTGTGTGTTCATGTTTGAGATTGTGGATTTTTTTTTTGATTGGAGGTTTAACGACCACCGTGAGCAACTCAATGGGCTATGAGCAGTCGCCCGTCCCTAATTTAGAGTCACTGGTTCCAGGGAAGGGAGAGAGCCAGTGCCGTAAGACAAACACAACATCCATGCCTCACCGGGATTCGAACCTGGACCCCTTACGGACGAATGATCACAGGCCAGCGCCTTAGACCAATGCGCCACCGGGGTGGCATTGTGGATTTGCACGTGTCATTATGCTATGTATACATTACCACCAGTAGCGAAACTAGCACAGCGTGCCCCCCCCCTCGCAAGATTTACTTCAGCGCCCCTAAGCACAAACATTTTCCCAGGATTTGGAACACGATTGAGGGAGGATGTGCTTTTTACGGTGTGTGTGTGTGTGGTTCGAAGGGGGGTCAGGAAGACAGGGAGAGTGTCTGAAAAAGTAAGGGGGGTACCTAGAACCCTGTGATTTTTACTTTTTGAATAATGTTTGGAACAGAAATGCTGTGTAAGGTTATTCAATTCATTTATTTTGCTGAGCAGAAAACCAGTGTTACAAAAGTATCAAATGAAAAAAGCACAGCAAGGAAGCATGGCAAAAGGGCAAGCAAGGCCTGACAGGGTCCCATGCTCCCAACAGAAATTTTACACTTAAGTCTGAAGGTAAAGATGCAAACAAATCAGTGTTACAGAAAAAAATTAATGATATGTAAGAAAATGATATTAATCAGCCAATCAGGATTAACGGTGCGCGGACCAATGCATGAACATGAATATCCATTTTATCACAAAGAACAAATTCAACAAAATGTATTTGAATGGTAAGGATAATAATTATAAGACTTCATAATCATCCGTTTTACTTTCAGTTGTTTCTGATGTGCCCAGTTTTTGTCAAATGACTGCTTTTAAACTTTGAACAGTTGATGAGCTAAACAAATCACCACTCTTTTCATCAGAAACGTCATTTGAGCTTAACAGGCTCAGCGTAAAAAGAATTGCTTAAGTTTGGGAAGTTTCTTTGTGTGTTCCCGTTTTTTTTTTCCTCCGATACTGTGGTCCGCTTGGACATTTGTGACATTTTGCAAATGGATGTCGTTCGCTTGTATATTAAAGTTTTGTACTTCAGCGTCTTAAATTATTTCGTCGAAAAAATTTAAGTATGTGGGAAAAGTGCGACGTACATTTTTTTAAGCATGCAAAATAATGGGGAAAGGTGCAAAAATATAGTATTTGTAGAGAACAGGAACTTGTGTTACCGAAGTATTTACCTGGGAGTACGATGGTTTGAAAGAGTGCATGCGGTAGGCCTAGGACGACAGAGCGGCGACGGCGTCCAGGTGTAGTCGGGTTAATGGCAGCTTCGTTGAGAAGAGCAAGTTACGGGCGGAAGAATAAAACAGGAAGCGGTTCAGCAGTACGTAGTCATCGAAGCGTCTTGTAGGAAAGCGCTAAAGGAAAGAGGTCCGCTTAACGCAGCATTATAAGCGGTGTTAACAGCTTTCTCAACAGCGTTAGTGGCTCATTCCAAAGTCGTGAGTCTTCATACTTCATTTCGGATTTCGTCAGGGCTTAAAATTTCATTATCGGGCAGAATACAACAACAAGCTGTTGGGCTACCGGCCATACTACGATTCTTGATTTCAAGGAACTCCTTCATTTTTTAAAAGCATCCGTTTAAATCTTTAAAAATGTGAGCTACGATGTTCGGAATAACAGCACAACTACAAGTGAATTGGTTGAAGAAATCTACTACCCCTGTACAGTGGCGTAGCCAGAAATTTCTTAAGGGTCATAGGTTTGGTTCATTGGTGAAAGCCTCGTATATATATATATATATATATATATATATATATATATCGCTTTAAATTCGTGCTCAGTCTCAGCTCAAGGGACGGGTTCAAAATCTGAACCCTCGCCCCCTCCCCCTGGCTACGCCACTACCCCTGTACATCTTCGAAACCATAATCAAAACTTGTGATTCAATGGGTACCAAAACTTCGTAATCAAAACTTCTGTCGTGCATGAAAACATTTACATTCCTTCATTTCTTTCCATTTGGAGACATTGCGAAACTAATACCAACGACATTCCGCACAATTCTCTCTCAAAAATTAATAAAACATCTCTGAACTACTTCTACTTGCACACGATTACACGACGCATCACACTCCTCCGAAAAACACACCCCACTCTTGTTGTATTCTTCCGCGCATTCACTACCAACTATTACTCCCTTCTGACGCAAGGAACTTTCACTTCGTGGCCGTTAGCATCGCTTCACCCTTCCCTCACCAACTGCTGCAAACCACCGTACTCGCAGGTAAACACTTTGAAAAAATTATTTCCTTTTGTCAAAAAATACTAAATCTTTGCACCTTTCCCAATTATTTTGCATGCTTAAAAGATCGTACGTCACACTTTTGCCACACAGTTAAATTTTTTTAACGAAATAATTTAGGACGCTAAAGTACCCATTTACCCAGCCGGTAACACTGAGTGAATACTTGCACGGGAATTTTCATCCGAGACAGGGGCAAGTTTATCCGAATAGAACTTTTTCAAATGTGTGTACAGACTGTTTTACTCCAAATGTTACCTCACAGTAGTTGCATGTCAATCTCTTTTCAATGCAAGGTTCAGGTATAATGGAAACAACAGGATGAATATTTTTAACATGCTTGCTTAAGTTTTTTTTAAACCGAATGAAGCAGCAAAAATTGAACAGCTGAATCCATTCGCAGTATTCATGGTCACCTCCAAATATCCAAATGAAGCCCGCTAAATATCAATCAAAACACGCATTCGCAGTAAAAATTGTACCCGCCAAAAATGCGCTATTTCTCTGCAGCTTGTCTGCTGTGTTTCCACATCGCACGTCATTTGGTGGCTTCCGCTCCTGGCCAATGAGATAACGGAGTGGATGTTCCTGAGTTTGTTCTGTCTCCAGACGCTAGTAAGTTCAAATTATATGGTACAAGCAAATCCAGTATCCTTTTTAAATCTGCTTTAGGTGTCCTTTTATTCTTACTATTATTTCTACCTTCAGAACCCAATTCGGGTCGAAGGCGTTTGTATTCAAGATGAGTTATCAATTGACTACTTAAAGGAAGGTCATTTCCTAAATATAATTTTTTTTAAATTTAGTACTGAAAGGTTCGTATAACCACCTAGGCATTTTTGAAATATTTGTAAACTTTCAGGAAGCATGACAATTATTTGCAAATATATTACATAAAGCTCATATATCATTCATATCGTTCCTTTCATTTCCTTTTTTTTTTCAAAAATATCGCGCTTTTGTTTCTGAGGACGTATTGTTTTGTGACATAACAATACTGTCCGTAAGTTAAGTAAAGAAAGCTATCGGGAAGTAAATTCACTTCCCAGTTTGTCAGGAATATCAACAAAAAAGTCAGAGTACAGAAAGGAAGTAATAGATAGATAGAAAAGCCTCTAGGGAGCAGAACCCCCTTTTTTGTCGTTTCGAGATACGTGATACGACGACTCCCTTATGAACAAGTACAAATTTAGAACATTGTGCAAGACTCATGACAGTTAACTCATGACAGTTATCATGTGCAAACCATGCGAAAACAAAAAATCTGTTTATTTCAAGTTTAGTAACCAGGCCAAGAAAGCCAAAGAAAAGAGTAGGAGGAACGTAAGTTCTGGATGCACAAGAGAATTAACTTCGGACGGGTAAATTGAAATCATGTGGTTCTCAGCACGCGCGACTCCTTGTTGTTTACCCTTGATTTATGGAATTTCTTTGCATACTGTTCTTACTCAGGTGGAAAAAGATAATTCCACCAGAGAAAAAAGTATTGCGTAATAAGGGCGTGAGTGGATTTTCTATGTTATTGCATCGGCTCTTAAGTCTGCTGTGAAACATTATGATATCTTTATGTAATGTGATACATTATGATATATTTATGTAATGTGATACATTACCCTCGAATTTTAGTTTAGTTGTTGTAGGGGAAAGACAGGGATTAAAGCTTTGTGTTTCTTAGCACTCTATGACGCAAGAACTAGAAAAAATATAAAAGTTTCATAATATCACTTCAGAAAAACTACATCTTTGATAAAAAGTATTACTTCTCAAATCTATCTTAATTTTTCAAGGTGCAGTTGCCGTACCAACCACAGAAACAAATTCGACCCTGTTAATTAATTAGCATAAACTAACAAAAGTCAGTCGCAAATGTTTGGAGAGAGAAAGCACACCCTCACCTTACCACTTGCTTTGGGATCAAAGGTAAAAGTTCTTCATAGGTAGCTAAACTGCAGTATTATATTCCCTGACATTTAATTATGAAATTATGACGGTTGGCGTTCCGGTTATCAGGGCATAACGTAGTTCCGTACATTTTGTGTGACTTTTTTTTAATTGGAACTCTAATATTTAGTATTATCGTAAAGAAAAATCAGATTTGGGTTAAACTACCGTATTCGATCCCAAATAGACGTGTATCCCTACGCGGCCATTGACAACGGTTTTGTTTAAGTTTGAGAACGTGGCTTTTACGATTTAACTCACGGATTGTTAATTTTGATATGAGTTATATTCTCAGCTGTGTAGCCGTCGGGAGGAGGGTCGAACACAGAGCTGAGGATATAACTTAGTAACCAACAATATAATAGCTTTTCACTTAGCTGTATGCTTGCTCAATAACATCACTGAATTCAATCCAACACAAAATCAGTGTGCTTATGTGCTGCCACCAATCGTCTGTTTTAGACCTGCTTCGGGGCCAAATACGGAAGAGTAGTTCAGATTTTTTTTATAGAAATGAAATGCTGAATAATAAATAATATAATTATTCATTGCCGGTTTGTGTGTCACCTTAATGGAACTACTTTATGCTTTCATACTTTACTTACATTTCTTGCGAATTTTTGTTTTAATAGGGACGCTAATAAGTAGCAGTCATGTAAAGAGAAATAACATCTGTTCTGTAAAACTGAGATGCTGGATAATAAATAATGTAGTCACTTATTGCCAGTTTATTTGCCCCGTTAACCGAATTGCTTGATGATTTGGTAAACTCCGTGTGAATTTTTGTTTAAATAGGAGCGCGAATGAGTAGCTGTTTTGCTAATAAACCTTACTTTTCTTCAGAAAACTGGTACTTAATACTGTTCCAATTCCAAAACCAAACCAAATGTGCACTAAATGCTGGCTCTCTGACATCATGTAGACAAAGCGGAGCAACACACGGAAGTATTTCATGAACTGATAATGGGAGGACAAACCAGTTAGGACATCAGTAGCGCTCCTCGTTTAGTCAGAACCCAAAGCCCATCATGTAGCATAGCTATAGTGGCTATAACACAGCTTACCCACTTCAGGGAGTTCTTGTAACAATGTACACTGGTGTTCCAAATTAAGAGAATTTGCACATTTTGTCGATTTTTACAAAAGGTACGGTACCAAAGGTACAAATTATGCCGCCGAATAAGAATGCAAATTTGCAGTGTCGAGTAAGTAAGCGTACACGTGCGTGTGGGCAGAGCTGTGACAGCGGAGGGCATGAAAAGCACACGTGGAATTTTCCGCGATTAGTTTGCTTGTACGCCTCGTCGACATTCGTTGTGTTTCTTGCAGGTGTTGGTTCAATTTCGTAAGCAATCAGGTAAAATGGGTTGCCACGAATGTATTGATGATGGAATGAAGTGGAGAATCGTCGGTAGATTAGAGGCAGGGCGATCGCAAGTGCATGTTGCTACAGAGCTCAATGTAACACCCAGTGTCGTCTGGAATTTGTGGAAACAGTTTAACGACACCAGATCCATATCGAGAAGGCCTGGGCAAGGTCGTCCAAGAGCCACGACGGCCAATGAAGATCGTTATTTGGCACTTTCAGCGAGGCGCCACAGGACTGCTATAGCTGAACGGCTATCTCGTGAGCTACATGACGCCACTGGAACCCGAGTTTCAAGGGTTACTGTTTCCCGAAGGCTTCATGAGAAATGGCTTTTTGCCAGAAAACCCGCTGTTTGAGTCCCGCTCACTTCATCACACAAGAGAGCGCGTTTAGCATGGTGCACACAATATCAGCCTTGGACCCGACTTCAGTGGGGTAACGTCCCCTTCACAGAGGAGTCGCGATTGAGCCTGTACACTGATTCTCGACGTGCCTTCGTCTAGAGAGAACCTGGGACCCGATACCTTTCTGCCAACATCCGAGAAAGGAACCGCTATGGCAGCGGAGGTGTCATGGTCTGGGCAGGCATCACGCTGGACGGCCGCACACCTCTCCATGTGCTTGACAGGAGCTCCCTGACTGCTGAGAGGTATAGGGATGAGATCTTACAGCCCTATGTTCGACTTTTCAGGGGCGCAGTTGGCCCTTGGTTCCATTCTATGGACGACAACGCTTGTCCCCACAGGGCTCACCTGGTCGACGATTATCTTAAAAGTGAGGAAATTCGTCGAATGAATCGGCCAGCCAGATCGCCAGACCTAAACCCTATCGAACATGTCTGGGACGCTCTTGGGAGAGCAATTGCAGCTCGTCATCCCCTCCGAGAACCATCCAGGAGCTGAAAACTGCGTTGCTGCAGGAGTGGGACCGACCGCCACTGGGACTCATCAACTGCCTCATATCCAGTATGACGTCGAGCTGTGAGAGCTGTGTGACTGTGAGAAGGGACCATACCCCATATTTGAGTCATTTTATGTTCGATCTTGCAACGTGGATTTTGGACATTCCTGAGCTGATGAGCCTTACTGACGATCATGAGTGCGTACCATGACTGTTGTATGGTATAAGTTTTTCTCTTATATAACTGTGTATCCATACCAAATTTCATTAAAATGTGTCCAATAGTTTTTCAGAAATTCGACAAAATGTGCAAATTCTTTTAATTTTGAACATGAATGTACTTCAGATAGCACTTCATCATCACGTAATAACAGGGGCGGGGCACATTAGAAATGACAGAAGGTCAGTAAACTATCGTATAGTGATACGCAGAGAGCCGCGGTCTAAAAGGTATTCAAACCCGCCTGAAACTGCAGCAGGTGGATTTTAGTAACGCTTTTGGGCTGTACAGACCTCAAAAAAAAACGAGCCACCCTCTTTAACTTTGGAACCATTTGCCGCAGATAGTCAAGTAAGGTACCGTTGGAAAGCATTCGAAGGGAAATATTACGTGACGTGAAGAAAAATGCTAATTAAGCTAATTAATACGTTAATTAGCTCACAATCTCAACAATTTTCCATATAAGGTTTCACAATTTTCCATATAATTTTCCGTAGGTTGACGAAGCGTATATGCTCCAGCTTTGTCCGTCTATCTGCCTGGTATATTATTTTATGCGAATTCCATTTTGCCCATGGAAAAACCCTTAAATTTTAAATATCGTCCAAATCGGATGATTAATAGTGAAGATATTTTCAAATAAAGTTAGAGGGGGCATCCATATATCTACATCTGGGAAACACACCAGGAATGTTTTTTCCCTGCGCAGACAGTGATAATGCGGGAAAATTGGCATCTTGACCGAACCTCAGACAAATTGAATGCAACTTGGGCCATTCAGGAACGGAGTTCATTTACTCTTGCCGTCTCCTTTACAACAACTTCATTTATTCGTGCTAATGACTTGAATTAATATTAGAATAAACAGTATGTATTTTTTAATAACGGAAAACCCGAATCTGTGCAAGCTGAAATTTGTTTTGAATTTTCTTGTTTCCGATCCTTACACTTTCTCGAGGCACTGAGCATTCGCGTATGACTGAAACGTTGTCTCATAACAGAAAATTGAAGCAGAACCACGAAATGCGATTTCTTACACTTTCCAACCGTAGGTTGACGAAGCGTATATGCTCCAGCTTTGTCCGTCTATCTGCCTGACCGCACGATAACTCGCGTAAAAAGGATTCGATTTCGACAAAAATTTTAGTAAGTGGTAGGGGACAACATCAGGACAAACTCTGTAGAAAACGGACGAAATGGGGTCAAAGGTTATAACATAGGAGCGGGATCCATTCTATCGCCCTTATGCGTCATACCTTAAGTAAAAATGCTTCGATTTCGACAAAACTTTATTATGTGTCTAAGGAGGTATACTGAATCGGTTCTGTTGAATATCATCGAAATGGGGTCAAAGGTCAGGACACGAGCGAGATTTATTCCACAGCCATTGTGTCCATAACTTGATTAATAACTTGACTAATGATCTCTGGAGCCGCCGCAGTGGCGCAGTGGTCTAAGCAACGGCTTCTGATAATTCGTACGAGGTGAACCAACACCTCCTGCTCCCCAACGTCACTACAGTAGCCATAGTTAGCGTCTTTAATCTTGTGTGATTATTGTAGCGTTGCTCCATGAGGTTGTTCGTTGTTCTTGCAGCTGACTGATTCATATTATTCCACTCTTTTTTATTTATTTCACGGTATTAAAAAATTATTTTTAGTTCTAATATGCCTTCACATTGTTATGTACCGAATTGCCGTAGCAATTACGACCAAGTCCTAAAGCGTCAGTGTTTAAATTTCCCAGGGATGAAGAATTATGCTCCAAATGGATTCGTCCAATTCCTCGAGATTTCCTGCTTATTTAGTGTGAAATATATAGTTGAGAGAACGATCTTTAACCTTAATAATATACAGCAATAAAGTGTTCATCTGAAGATGATTGAACGGGCAATAAATCGCGTAGTATATAATGATTACCAATCTGTAAACTAGGTTGTAATGTACTGTTAATAAAGTTAATTGTGTTTTTGTAAATTCTAGGGCTGTTCTTTTCTCTATTCACCAGAATTGCACAATTTCAAAATGATGCATTCCTTAAAATATGCTAAAAACTCTAGTTTTTATACATTATTTTGGTGCACAGTTTTTTTTATTCCTTCAAAAACGAATAAAAAATGTTAAACCAAGAAATATTTTCAGTATATGGAATTGACCTTAAAGTTCGCTTAATCAAATCAAAAATCCTTTTCTAACATTTAAAAGAAACTTTTTGGCACGAATTAGTTTTCTAACTGTTAATGTTACATTTTTCGAAGGACATACATGAAAAATCTAGAGCAATTAGTAAAAATCCTCCAGATACGTGGCGTCAGTGAATAAACAAAGACATCGCTCTTTCCACGTTTTAGCAACACACAGCAACCGATAAAGTGTTATTTGGCCGCTGCTGGGGAAACGAATCCGATATCTGTCCGCTGACTATATCGAGAGTTTTGGAATTTGTTTCCTGAGCAGTGGCCAAATAACAATTTTTCGGTTGCTGTGTGTTGCTAAAACGTGAAAAGAGCGATGTCTTTCTTTATTTATAGCAATTGGATTGATACTTTTGTTTAACCAACAGGGTGTTAAAACTAAGTTTTATTACTTTTAAACTTCAATTCCCTAAGGTACTGCTACTATTTATGGCACACTGTTGGGACAAAAATGAGAACTCTTCGAACTATTAAACTGATGGTTCAAAAAGATTTCTTAACTAAATATAAACCACTTTTGGCATCTAACATATTCAGAAATTCTTTTTTTATTAACTTAAATACCTTAGACAGTATGTGTTGTAACTTTGCAGTGGTTGTAAGAAAAAAGTTATTGTGAATGTGAAAGTTAAATAAAATTGAAAATTATAAATGTGTCAAACAAAAACTAAAACATATATCGATATTGTGTTGGACTTTTTGCCGGTATTATATTGGAAAAATAAATATATAATTAGAAATTCGATCTCTCTTATATTGCAAAGATTTCAGCATTTTACTGATTGTTATAATGTAGTCAGTGAATTATTTAATCATTACGGAACATCATAAAAACATATAACATTTGGCACTAATAAAATAAAAAAAAATTGAATCCATTTATATATTTTCATCTTTATCTTTTTGTATTTCCTGTACTGTCGTGTTACACTACTTTCCCATTTTTTCATAATTTAAAAAGTTATTTTGTTTAGTCTAATTTTTACTAAATTTTTAATTTGAAATACCTTTATCATGAACCTATGACTAAGTATATGTGAAGTATTCTAATTGGGGATTTATAAATAAATTGTATACTTCCTGTTGCAAACGGAAACTTTTGTGCAAGCTCTCACCCTCTCAGTTTGTTGTCTGATCTGTGTGGAAGGAAGTGAAAATGGCATTTTTAAAGGATCCTTACTTGAAGTTAAAGATAATTTGAAAAGTTAAAAGAAAGTATCTATTAAACATCTTAGTTTACAAAAAGAATGAATGGACGAGAGTCTGCGTGGAAAAATAAGGTAAAATATTAACAGATTCCTTAACAGTCCCTCATGCGTCGGCTGTTTGTTAGATTCTTTTTTTTTTTTTGATTGGAGGTTTAACGACCGCCGTGAGCAACTCAATGGGCTATAAGCAGTCGCCCGTCCCTAATTTAGGGTCACTGGTTCCAGGGAAGGGAGAGAGCCAGTGCCGTAGGACAAACACAACATCCATGCCTCACCGGGATTCGAACCCGGACCCCTTCCGGACGAATGATCAGAGGCCATCGCTTAGACCACTGCGCCACCGGGGCGGCTTGTTAGATTCGGACACGAGATTATAAATTAAAGAAACAGAAGAAAAAAATGTTTGCTGAATAAATAGAATAAGATCTGTAAACTCAATGCACCGAGGTTGTCTTATTTATTCACTTCTTTTTTCGTGGAAGGGGTGGGGGAGGTCTTTCCAGTGCAAGTGGAAAAATTAAATTAGAATTTCCGTTTTTATTTAGCCGTCAAAATACCTTAAAATGTAGTTGCAAAACGAACCCCCTAAGTTTCATTGCATTTGTCTTTCACTAATAGAAAAAACGTGTTTTATCACTTGCCCTGGAACCCCCCCCCCCCCTCAACCGTCTAAAAAATTAATAAATAAAAAAACTTATAACATTGAATTTACAGATCTTGTTCTATTTACTCAATACAAATACCTTTTCTTTACCATCGCAAATATGTGTTTCAAATAGTTAGAAAGAACATAGTTTCAACTCTTACAGTTTCGTAAGTATCTAAACATGGGAGATCACCGTCGCGTTAGTTAGGTAGGTCGGTCACGTCAAGGTCTTCCTGTTATGACGTCAAGAACTGGTGCTCCGGCCTTGTTTCAGGGGAGTTGCCACTTTATTGTTATGGTAACAAGAACCGATTTTCAACAGCTGCTGGTATGACGCCATTTCATCTAAATCATTCTAACATGACGTCAGAGATGCATTACGTTACACGATTAACGTCACATTATCAACTCTTTTGAAATAAGAAAGCGTTACGTCAGGTATTTTAGTTCTACTTTGTCGTTCATAAACATCATATAGAATTTTTCATTTAGAATCCTATCGTCTGTTTGTCTGTCTGTTAACACTTTTTATAGCCAATTCTGGCTATAGGTATCTCTTAATTCTTTATTCGGGAGGGTAATTTTCTAATTTCCCACGTTGACCAGACGGCTTGGGAAATGTATTTTTCTGCTACTGCCAGCATGAGGAGAAACAAACAAAGTGCATCCGGGACCGACTTGACAGGTACCCATCTACGCATTGGCGTCCCCAAGCCCAGGGAGGCTGTGGAAAACCCAGGAAAAAGCGCAGACTAGATGGCCGGCAGGTCCGAGATTCGAACACTGGACAAGAATTCTGTCGTATGAAATTTAATTTTAAGATTTCCCTTGCGAACCTAAAATGTTTATTTTAGATTGTCAATCCAGTTTCTTTTTTCATTTAGGTCTAAAAATTGAGAGTTCCAATGGAGTAGGTAACAGTGTATTTTCCTTATTTCATGCGCATGCTGAAGTGACATGTTTTGGGAACTTTCTTTTCCCTTTTTTCTTAAACGACGAAATTCTCAGAATATAACTATTTTTTTTTATCGCGGAGTATGACCAGTTATTTTTTATTTATATTTGTAGAAGAAATGAAAAAGAAAAGAAAAAGAAAAGAAAAATTCAATTAGATCCATATTAAACTACACTAAGTAAGCTTAATGCTCCAAACCCTATTGGTTATGGTTATTTTCTTAACCGGTAGTCGAAAACGACTAACGCCGAAGAGAAAATTTGCGTGCGGATCAAAGATACACACGTAGATTCGGCTTCTGCATTGCAGCGAACGGCAATTCCGCTTTGTATATTACAGACAATTTAAGCAGTATAACTACAATGCAAGATACTAATGAATCGAAACGCTATGCAATTACATGCGTATTATACTATAACTCGAGACGGAATGGACACAACAACAAATCTGTAATATAAAAAAATCAGGCACACTGGTTCACTCGCGCAGGAAACAATTTGGAATTTTCATTTTCATGACCACAGTTTCATAATTTAACAAAGCTGTAAAGGTATTTATGTAAAAAATATACAGAAAACACATACGAAGCTTTCGCTTTGTGGAACGCACTGTGTTTTTCGGGGGGTTTTTTTGCGTTTTTGAATTAAACAATATTCAAGAGTCAGGTATGTAAACAACAGGAAAAAATTAAATATATAATTGTACGAACTATGTCGTAAGTTAAGTTATTTTTGTGCAAAACTATTAACTTATGATGTTCATCATTAAAAGTTGCAATTCTGAATTTAATGGTATGACATCATTACTGCTTCCTTCAACCAACTTCACGTAGAAACACTTTCTCCTAAGTGTTTCTCAGTATTGCGGGGTAAACTGCTTTACAGTAAGTACAGGAAAATATGTTTTTCTATGCACGGCCCCTTAATCGATGTATGCTTGCGTTTTCGCTTATATCTCAGCAAGGTTTAAAGCTACCACGCTGAAAATTTTAATTTAAGCTTTTAATGATATTTCGTATTCAGTGGACTACTAACCAGATATGGTCATAATTCATTTTTTTCATGATCATATTTCATAATTTATAATTCCCTTAATATACCCGTTCTGATCTTGCATAGCGGCTCATATTATCTGGGCCTCTTTGTGTTTTACTGTTGCAACACTGAATCACTGTATCTGTTCATGATTAAATGACGCCAGTTAAAAACGACTTTTGCAGTTTAACATTAGCGGTATCTTTTTTCCGTAGCTCACTGTACACGTATTTATTGGTCGATTCGTATGAAACTTGGAATTTAAGGGTTTTATTAGGTACTGAATTGAATACGCGTAAAATAGCATACCTCTTATATGGAAAAATTCAGAGATAGATAGCTAATTAGCATGTTAATTAGCATGTTTCTTCACATCACATAATAGTTCTCGTCGAGTGCTTTCCAACGGTACCTTACTTGTTTGCATTCGACAAACGGTTCGAAAGTTAAGAGGGGTGGCTCGGGGTTTTTTTTTTTTTTTTTGTGGTCAGTACATGGCCTTCGAACTGCAATTTCGAAGTGCTGTGGTTTGGAGAGCTTTTTTACGCTTCCCATCGTGACTCTCCGTGTGCCACTACGCGATATAAATAATTCCATAACGAATTGCATATGAACGATTGTGTGCTTGCGAATAGAATATTAATAGACTTTCGTAAAAGTAATATAGTGTTCTTTGTTTGTCTGGACGGATTTTATACGAAGTTGGACTGACGTTTTGTACTTGCTTGGGTTTAGAAGGAGCCATAGCGTTGGCCCATTACGTTTTTTCTTGGATTGTGTGACATTTCGTTGTATTGGATTGTACGAATTTAATGCGCAAGTATTTATAGTATCGGTCTCTAGTTATATCCTCATCCCAAAATTAACAATCCGAGGTTTAAAGCGCAAAAGCCTCGGTCTGAAACGAAACAAACACGTCGGTAAACGCCGCGGAGGAATACACATAAAATTTCAGAAATTCTCTAGCCCAGCCCTTCGATTTACGATTTTACCATTTCCTTCTGTTCTCTAAGATAAAAACATGCGACAATGGAAATAAAAGTTATTTGCTTGCTCCACGAGACACCGATATGGTTTGTGACCTACTGTGTGGCATATCCTTATTTCTGTACGCCCCACAAAGATGTGGGAATGAACACTTACGGAATAAAATTATGGGTGAAATACACTGACGGAAAATATATCCCAACACCACGAAAAAATAGTTGTAGAGGAATGAAATGGCGGCAATACATTTGTATAAGTAACATATTTAATCGGTTAAGGTTTCCAGATCACAGCTTATTGTAAGCGCGAGAAGAGCCATTTTAAATGTGAAATGCTGGTACATTAATAACCTGTGTAACCGCCAGAATGTTGAACGCAAGCACGCAAACGTTCATGCATTGTGTCGTACAGGTGCTGGATGTCAGTTTGTGGGATGGATTTCCATGCCTGTTGCACTTGGTCGGTCAATACAGGAACTGTTAATGCTGGTTGGGGGTGACGCTGGAGTTGTCGTCCAATGATGTCCCATACGTGCTCGATTGGTGAAAGATCTGGTGATCTAGCAGGCCACGGCAACATGTCGACACTCTGTAGAGCATGTTGGGTTACAACAGCGGTATGCGGGCGAGCGTTATCCTGTTGGAAAACAACCCCTGGAATGCTGTTCATGAATGGCAGCACAACAGGTTGAATCACCAGACCGACGTACAACTGTGCCGTCAGGGTGCGTGGGATAACCACAGAGTGCTCCCGCTGTCATAGGAAATTGCTCCCCAGACCATAACTACAGGTGTAGGTCCAGTGTGTCTCGTCCGCAGACAGGTTGGTTGCAGGCGCTCACCTGGCCTCCTTCTAACCAACACACGGCCATCACTGGCACCCACGCAGAAATTGCTTTCATCCGAAAACACAACAGATCTCCACTCCGTCCTCCAATGAGCTCTAGCTTGACACCACTGACGTCGCAAACGGCAGTGGTTTGGAGTAAGTGGAATGCACGCTACAGAGCGTCTGGCTCGGAGCTGTCCTTCAAGTAACCGATTTGCAACAGTTCGTTGTGTCACTGTGGTGGCAACTGCAGCTCGAATTGCTGCCGCAGACGCGGTACGATGCGCCACGGCCATACGCCTTACACGGCGGTCTTCCCTCTCAGTACTGCCACGTGGCCGGCCGGAACCCGGTCTTCTTGAGGCAGTACCTACCCTTGACCACCGCTGCCAACAATCATGCACAGTGGCTACATTCCTGCCAAGTCGTTCTGCAATACTGCGGAAAGAAAATCCACCTTCTCGCAGCCCTATTACACGACCCCGTTCAAACACCGTGAGCTGTTGATAATGGCTTCTTCGTCCTCTTAAAGGCATTCTTGACTAACATCAACACCCTACGTCGAATCTCAACGATAACTAACGGTCACGAACGAGCGTGTATTTACAGCAAACCAGCTTTGCATGTTCCGAGGGGCGCTACTAGCGCCACACCTATGCGCCGAGCGCGAAATTTGCATAGACGTCATCTTACAGATGTACTCTCACCGCCTACCAACTGTCGTTTATCTAACACAACCCCTTCTTGGTGTTGGGATTTTTTTTCCGTCAGTGTACATAAATCAGTTATAATTTTTTTAAACGTTTGTTTGTTAGGGAAGAAGTTCCACCCTTTTCGAAATTAGGGCTGTACACATGCACATGTACTCACCACAACGGGCACCTGAAGGTCAGCTTAAATTCGCTGCGGATTAAAGCAATGGGCTGATGAATAAAACGTCTTTTGTGTTATGTGTTTCCTGAGAGTATGAGATATCGGAATTTTGAGCATAAAATAATCCGGGGTTCGTGCAAAAATACCGCATCAAATTTATGTAGAGATAGTTCCTATGCCCACCGCCAAACAGAATGACGGTGTCCCTGTAGGTAGTCTTCTGATAAATAGCTCTTGAAATTTGTTCAGTGTGTCCTCCGTTTTCTTTACATGACACCCGAGGACACACGCTATCGCGGGGCAACAGAGAAACGGCTGGCAAGCAATAAAAATTATGCTATTTATTATTCAGTACTTCATTTCCGTAAAACAGATCTTTTCTTTACAAAACTATTAGCTTTCCAATTTACAAAATTGGCAGGAAATATAAGGAACTACTTGATGCTCTGATAAACGGAAAGCTAGAGGTCAAATTGTTATTTTACTTTTATTTTTGAAAAAATTAATCACATCAATTTCCAAATAAAACCAGTGTTTCATTAATATTGAGTATGTATTCAGTATGAAAGTACCTATTGTCCGCATAAAATATATCGTGAGAAAGGTAAATGGATCCTATCTTGAAACTGTACCCAGAAATTAATGAGGAACATTTCAGAACAGAACAAGCAATGTTTTCCACAATAAATGATCTACCATGCCTAAGACAAGCAACACTTTTAAATTATTGAACACACCAACGGGCCTGCCCATAGTTCGCCCATCCTTGGTTTAGACTCTAAGTTAAAAAATAATGCCGTCTTACGTACGATTTTCAAAATTTTAATATTAAAAAATACACTATATTGACAAAAGTCACCAGACACCTAGAAGAGAAGCACAACATAGCATTCATTGACATACATTAGTACGGTGTGGGTCCACCTTTGGCCTTAATGCGTGCACTGACCCTTCGAGACATGCTTTCGACAAGGTTTTGGAACACAGCGATAGTATGACGAAGTAAATTTCTCCGTCATTTTTGTCCACGCCGCGCATTAAACCCGGGGTCCCCTCATTCCGGAATAAGTCCCTCTCCCAACTGAGCTACGCGGACGTATGCTCTCGCTGCTATCTGCCTTTATCTCATGTGCGTCCTGCGGTCCCCTCCCCTTAATGGCTCGGTGCATCATCCTGTTGGTACCAACAAGGTTCGATTCCATAGTATTGCCACAGAGTTGGTAGGGCATAATTGTACAGAATATCGAGGTAGAAGTGGTGGTTAACAGGTTTGTTCACGATAACCAATGGGATATAACCATACCACGAAAAACGCCCACACACGAGTACACTGCCAGCTCCAAACTTGACCGAAGGAACAGTACACTGTGGTAAATAGCGTTCCCCCGGCCTCCGCCATACCCACATATGGCCATCAGACTGATGGATCGTGTATCTGGATTCATCAGTCCATAAGACACGTTTCCATTGATCTACGGTCTACGATAAATGTTTTTACACCATGCTAAATGACGAGTAGAATTCCGAGTGAAGATGAAAGGCTTGTGAGCACCCGCACAACCACGGTAACCCATGTAATGAAGTTCTCTGCGTATGGTACGTGTACATACCGAGGTTCCAGCATTTTTACTCACCTGTACACTGAGGTCTTGTGCGTACTCCGTCGATGACCTGTAACGTCCTCTATCACTGATTTTCTTGATCTGCCGGTACGTTTTTCTGCTTCAGGCACACCATTTGTCTTCCACGTATTCAGTACATCCAAAACAGTTGACTTGGGTATTATTAAACACCTTTCAGTTTCTCTTACGGACAACCCACTAATATAACACCCAACAATCTTTCCTTTCTCAAAGTCAGTTCTCTCCCGTCGGACATTTTCACTCAACCTCACAGTGCGATATGATCGCGGTCAGCTGCAGGCTTGTTTTTAAACCGTTTGCGGTTGTACAGCGCATTTTAACAACGCAGAGGATCCGTTCATTTGCTTGTGAAGGGGTTTCCGGTGACTTTTGTCAATATATTGTATATATACAAGTTAAAATATACACACATTTGACCTTTCGGGTTTACAATAAACGTATCCTCAGATGTAATAGAATACACAAACACAAGCGACAAGGTGTTAGTTATATATATCATGGCAGTCGTGTCACAAGTGACGTATGTCCAATGAAAGCGGTTTAACGTATATGCGGAAATAATTGGTCAGTCTCAATTTCTGGAGACTCGGGGTGTTTTTCCCGGTCTATTAATTGTTTCCAAGGGAGGGGGATATTACAAGGAGAGCCTTCTTTGCAGCATAGATGACTGTATTTATAAATCAGTAAACCTTCTGTGAAAAGAATAGGAGAACGAAGTCTAGGGGTATTCAGTATAATTGCTGCCTCCCAAATAGGAGTATGCATACCCGCTAAATACACTGGCGTGCAAAATTTAAGGACGAGACGGTTTTTCGAATGTAACGTCGTGCAGAAGTGCTCCACATCGACTCAAATCATACCATAAGATTCCCAAGATGTAAGAATATGGGACAAGTGAGCAAAACCGTCCAAACAAGGAATCCAAAGTATACAAAGGAACTTTATTGAAAAGGTAGCTTCGAGCACAACTGGACAGAAGTCAGAAATGTCCAGGTGACAGGCGGCTATCAAGAAAAATCCAGTCTTTACAAGGGGATATGATCACCCTTGACTGCTTTGCAGGATATACAACGTCTGTCCATGTTGAGGACGAGGTTGTCAAGGTGCTGTTGAGGTATCGCGGCCCATTCCTCTTGTAGCTCCAATCGCAACTGCGGAATCGTTGCTAGAAGCTAGTGACGTGCTGCCAAACGTCTCCCGAGAAGGTCCCACACGTGTTCGATTGGATTTAGGTCCGGTAACCTTGCGGGCCAATCGGTGCATTGAATATCTTCACTCTCCAACAGCTCTGCGACAGCCACTGTGCGATGAGGTGTAGCGTTGTCGTCTATGAAGAGGAACTCAGGACCCACAGCACCTCTAAACAGACGCACGTGAGGCAGGAAAACCTCGGTACAATTGCGGACACCAGTGACTGAACCTCCTTTGAAGATGTGGAGACCAGTACGGCTACCAAGCATGATACCGCCCAAAACGAAAACTCCACCTCCCCCAAACCGGTACCTTTCGATGATGTTGGAGGTGTGATTGCGTGTTCTCTGCTCTCTCCAGATGTGTATACGTCCAGAATCGCTCGTCAGACTAAATCGGCTCTCAACCGTAAAGAGAACTTGACCCCATTGCTGATGTGTCCAGTTCTTGTGTTCCTGGCACCACAGAAACCGCCGTCTCCGATGACCAGGCCTTAATGGCACACACCGTACTGGTCGACGTGCAAATAGACCACCTTTTTGCAACCTCCTGGCCACGGTAAAACGCGATAACGGACGTCCAATTGTCTGTTGCATGTGCCTTGCGATTTCTCCCACTGTCTTCCGTCTGTCTCTTCTCGCCTGTAGGACAATATACCGATCGTCCGCCACCGTGGTTGCTCGTGGACGACCACTGCTAAACTCTCGGACAGCTGTTCCTGTCGTTTGAAATGCTCTCCAAGCTCGTGAAACGATGCTGGGAGCGATCCCGAACTCCTCAGCCTCACTAGTCCTACTTCGACCTTCTTCCAACTTCCCAATGATGCGACCTCGGGTAAAGTCATCCAGATGTCATCTACTGGATTGCCTGTTGGCCATAGTACATGGTGGTAGGAACTCGACGTCGTTAAAACCGATGTACACCGTGCAATAGCTTTCACCGAATTGCTGAGCGTACACCGTCCGTGTGCTTTATACACTTCCGACCTCCCCCTCCCCCCCCCTACGTCATGCTGCATATATGCGCATGCCCTACCATACCGGACCCTAGTCTATCTCATGAGTGGTCTTTCGGTCCGTTCTGGCTGCTCGTTCCGCTGTTCCGCAAATTTCTCCTCTTCGTTTTTGCACACCAGTGTATAAGGAGCCCGGTTGTTCGGTTGAATCAAGAACCGAGAATGGTTTTACGTACTGTGACCGGAGAAAACGTGAATTTCCAGGGAACGGCTGAACTACAGTTTCAGATTGGGAACAGGCTGTGCAAACATCCAGTGGTAGTCGCTGACATTTCCGGCCGGTGCAGTGTAGGGTTGGATTTCTTGCGCAGGTATGGCTATGTGTTGAACCTTCAGGACGGAACGTTGCAAAGGGAAAAGGAGGAATTGCCTCTATTCAATAGATCCCGTAGCGAGCTGGCTGTTAGGAGGCTAGAAGTGTTAGTCCAAGAGGAGGTTGTAGTTCCGGCGCGGAGTGAAGCGTTGGTTGTCGGCCACATGTCTGGGTGTGAGGCACGCTCTCCAATGGCAGTCTACGAGATGGAGGATTGTCCGCCCCGTAGAAATTTATTAATTGCGAAAGCGCTGGTACTTCCCATTCCAACCATTCCCGATCAAATGCGGAATGTTGGGCGCCCACTGCAGCTACAGGAACCTACAACTGAGTACGCGGAGGATTTGGCGCAGCGGCTGGACCGGGTCCACCACTTCGCTTGCGAGAACATCAAGATCGCCTCCGAAAAGATGAAGACACGGTATGATGCGAGTTCTTCCAGGGCTACTTTTCAGGAGGGGGACTTGGTATAATTACCGTACCCTAGAAGAAGAAAAGGACGATCCGCTAAGTTACAACGCCACTGGGAAGGACCATACGAAATTCAAAAGCGGCTAAATGATGTGATATACCGTCTGAAATTAGGAAATGGACCGTGCAGGGTGGTGCACATAGATAGGCTCCGCTCTTACATGGGGGAATGCCACCAGCAATAGGGGAAGAGGACTGCAAGGACAGTCCGAGGAAAGGCGAAGGTGGTGTTACGAAGTCGAATTGGTTTGTGTATTCGCGCTGAGTTCTATAAGATCCGTTTAGCGTTTATTGGAAGGCTTACAGCTGAAACTCCCCAAAACGTGCCTCTGTAAGTCGAGATACTCCTCTTTACAAGAACATTGAACTGTTTTGTTTACAGCAGGCGAGGAGAAGGAATGCGGGCGACTGAGAGATATCCATGTCACCCTCGAAAGAGCGTCGGGGGTCAAGAGGTCACTGGAGAAGCGAGGCAAAGGGCAGTGTGCACCTGGGAGCTGGCGAAGAAGGGCTGTTCCGGGGAAGGTACGGAATGCAAGAGATGAATTCCTTCGACCCCGCTATACGCGGATGCCCAGCGATCTTTCTGGCCAAAGAGGGAAAGAGAAAATTAATCTCCCTCTAGATCTTTCAGCGGCTCTGTCTCCTCTGTTCGACGATTTGACTGGTGTCTAGTCGTGGCAACCTGCAGCTGACCGCCTCACCAGCAAGTTTTTGCGTACACTACGGAAGCCGTGTGTGTGTGCGTGTGTGCGTGTGTGCGTGTGTGTGTGTGCGTGTGTGTGCGTGTGTGTGTGTGTGTGCATGCGCCATCTCAAGGCTGGCTACTGCTAGCCAGTTATGTATTACTAATAACCCATGATGGATACCTACCTGTAAGTACTGTACACGTTATTAATTACTTTTGCATGGATCAGCAGAACCGATATTACGTTCGCATGCATTTAGCAGAACTGTGCCTAAACAGAGCGGACTGTCATTTCAGGAGCGCAGATCTGAACTTGTGAACTGCTATTGCGTTTATTGGGGCGCGTTCTCTCCCTATTCGCTCCCAGAACTAGATAAGCAGTGTAAATAATTTGTAGATAATTTGTAAATAGTTGCAAATAACTAAATGTGCCTGTGTTGTCCTGAGTCCTGAGCTTGTCAGTGCTAGTCCCTTGATCTCCCTCAGGGATCCAAAGCTCGGAGCTCCCTCCGACTAATTCTTGTTTATTTTTAAGAGGGATGCGTATCCCAGGGGCCCCAAAATAAAGGGTCCACGTAACAATATGAACAGAGTGCAACGCCAGACATAGATCGTTATAACCGATGACGTTTTCCAAAAGGAATAGCGTAGTGTTAAACACTTCAGAAAATTGAATATTGTTGTATAGATTTCATACGCGTCCTTTTCGTAAAGATTTCCAATGGGGTTGATAAATTACGACAAAAACATTCTTAATAATTGTCCACTTAACCTCATCGATGGATCTTAGGGTTTTCCTTTCCCAGTGATCAGCCAAAACATTGAAACCACCTCTGCGTTATGCAAATAAGCGCACATGCAGCCAATCAGCGTCACGTGCCGAGGTCGCGAATGTTATTATACATTAGACTCTCGTTAGTCCGGCCCTTAAGGCTGTCTTTGATTGAGTGTTAGGCTTCATCTTCTGCGATAGATGGCGCAAAATATCACTCTTTGGGCGGAGCTTTTACGTCTTGAGGAAGTGTCCCAGAACTTGGCGTCAGCGAATGACTGAAGACCTTACCATATTCAGTATGGAAGCGGCCTCTCGTTGGCTCCACAATGAAAAGACAAAATACGCATGGTTACGTTTTAACCAATGACATTGTTTGAGGGTGGAGCTTAGTCGGGAGGCGTGGTTTCTGTCTCAAATTCAAGTGTTTTCTGGTAATGTACACATTTTCTCTTCAAAAAATGAACGTACAGTAGAATTTAAGATGATCTATAGAAGACAAGATTCCAATCTCACTTCAGTGCCCATTCTTTGATTTCTATTTGGCCTAGATAATTAAAAAAATTAGACAGAAATGAGTGATTTCGTTTCTTCAACACAGAAACACTGCCAAGCTAACATCGGGCGCCATCTAGTGCCAAATTGGAATACTTTCGAGTCAGATACATTGAATTTTAAAAGAAATTCTAACAAATTTTTCGGAAAAATAACTGCGACACGTATTATCTGTGGGTCGTTTTTATTTGTGCTCAAAATTTCAAATTCTACAAAGTAATAGTTTTCGAGAAAATGTGTACAAAATAATTTTCATTACAGGTATACGACAGAACTTCTGTTACACTCATTCAAAGACAGCCTTAATAATCCGGCATCTCAATTGTCTGGACTCCGGCTCCACCCGTGACGTGAGAGAAATAGGGTTACGCATCTTTGGAAGGTCACGAGCGTGGGTAATTTTTAGACCATTTGCTGCTACGCAGGCGTCGCTGCGACGGCACGCCAGCCAGCCACGTGTGAAAGGTTTTAATTTATATTTCACAGCGCGGGACAACATGTCGGCGCGGCGGAGTGGCCTTCAATTATGACTTCAAAAAGAAAACGTACTTAAAGCGAAGTTGTTCCCAAAAAGCCGTTGCTCCTCAGTACAATTCTGGACGTGCAAGTGTTTATGACATAAAAATAAAAGAGAATCAACTTCGACAGTACGAGAGTCAAGTGGACAGTGAGTTGGAAAAACGGGAAAATGAAAGTTTGTGCGAAAGGGTAAGAACGAACAACTTGATGTAGGCGTTCACAGATGGCCCATGCATTAAGGCCGTAAAGAACTACCTGTCAGTGGCCAGATAATCAAAGAAACAGCAGTGGCGTTTAACAAATAACTTGGCGGATGTGAACGGTTTGCAGCAGGCGAGGGCTGGTTACACTGAACAACAAAAATAAAATTTTGCTTGTTACAAAGGGTGCATATGCCGAATCAAACAGTATTTGTCATGCTGATTACAAATCTGCTTGCGAAATTGTGCTATCGGTCATAGTTCTCGAGTAACTTGTTTCAGTGTACAATAATCCTTCATTTTTCATTTTTTTTAATTGGAGGTTTAACGACCACCGTTTGCAGTTGAAATTCTTTATTAAAACAAGGTATGTTACGAGTCGCTCGACAGCAAATTAAAATATCAAAAACAATGAGTGACAATGAGATGGTCTATACATGATGCAAGTGGGAAACCGTCCCATAAAACAAAAAAAAATCGAGTGATAAAAGACAATATTGGGTGTCAACACCCGAGGCATAGATTTTATGAACAGAACATAGGTAATGCATGTATTATGTATATTGTTATGCAATACAGTTACCGGACAAAATAGAAAGGCAGAAGAGCACGGTGCAAGCAAAGAGGAGAAGCATATTCAACGAAAACAATAGTAGTTGGGACACACGAGCTTGTGGTTCGGACGAAAAAAAAACAGGTACATACAAATATGTAACGCGCAAAATGATTATAACAAATTATTAGAAGGTATGTACAGAGCAGTTCACAGAAAGCACGGTGCAAAGAAATTACAGTACAATAGCGGAGAACTGGGGTGTGCCGCGAAGACACACACACACAACACAACACTGATAATTATGCAAATCAATTTCCGTGATAAAGCATTAGACGCGACACCAAAGGCAGAAAAGCACGGTGCAAACAATGCAGAAGCACATTTGACAAAAACAAAGGTGATTGGGACACACGAGCTTGTGGTCTAAATAATCAAGAACAAAACGTGCGAAATGCGTATAACAAGATGGGTATGTACAGAGCAATTCACAAAAAGCACGGTGCAAAAAAATTACAGTACGGTAGCGAAAAAAACTGGGATATGCTACAAAGGCACATGCACAACAGAAAAATACAGCAAGGATATATGCAATACAGTTATCGCGATTAAGCATAAGACACGATACCAAGGCAGAGAAGCACGGTGCAGACAAAAAACAGGAGCACATTTGACGAAAACAACAGTAATCGGGACACAAGAGCTTGTGGTCCTGAAAAGCGAAGACCTAACGTGCGAAATACAAACGACCACAAAAAAAGAAGAGATATACAGGACAATTCATAAGGAACACGTTGCAGAACACAATTACGGAAAGAGCACGGTGCAAAAAAAATACAAGGCCCGAACGTAAAAAGAGAACCAAAGTCTGGACACACCAGGTTGTGGTCATAGAAATTAAGACACAAAGCACTCGCCTAGTATTAAAACTGTGCGAGAAGAAGAACCAGCGAAAAGTGCTGGCAAGGTGAAGAGAACAGCCAAACCAAAACAAAGACAATCCAAAAGACGACACAATCAAGTCACCAGTAGGATGTCAGAGCCAGCAATAGAAAACCACCCGGTGCGCTGGGCCCAGGTGTTCTGAAAGGTGCCGATTGTTTGTGTGGAAGTTGCAGCTGTGAGTTTCAGCCGGAGGCGCGCCACGAGCCGGCTCCAAAAGCTAGCCCACAGCCGCCCACCGGGTGACAGAAGAAATGGAAGTACAGGAGAATTCCTGAGAGATTGATTAAATGAGTGAATCACTTGCTTGGCAAGTATGAAAAGAAAGCAGCAGGCATCCGGAAGGCGGGTGGGCGGATGTTTTGTGAGCAACAGCCACGGATATGCTTGAAACGGCAAGTCCTTAGAGCAAATTATGTCAGCAAACCGGAAAACAGTATGAAGAAGTGGCAGCAAAATAGGGCAGTGGCAGTACATATGAGCGACGAAAGGACAGAGAGGAGAAGAGAGAAGAGACATGCGATAAAAAATATGGGGGACAGGGACCCGGCGATGAAGGAACCGCCAGTGGGTGTTACGTTCTAGCGGAGAAGAAAGGGGGAAGAAGAAGCAGACCAAACGGCCTGGGAGGAGGAAGGAGAAACCCCGGAAACGGTATGGGGAGACTCAGAGGGCGCACGGAGGAGACGATACAGGGCAGCGGTAGAAAAAGAAATGACAGGGGCGACAGAGTCACGAAAAGGAAGAAAAAAGGGTAGAAGGAAGGCTGGGGCTGGGGACGACGAGGAGGCCGTCGCCAGAAACAAGAGAAAGATAGAGAAGTTGAAGGGAGAAACGGAGAAGGGCATAGTCGTCCTCGAAGGAAAGAGTTGGGGTGGAAAAGAGTTAGTCGAGGGGTTTCCAGGAAAAATCGGGATTAATTAAGGCCTGGTTAGGATGCCAGCACGGAACCAGTAGAAAAATAGAAAGAAAGGCCGATCGGGGGAGGGGGAACCAGGGTAGAGAAAAAGAGTGGTTCCACAAGGAGATCCAGGGTGGTGGTTGCAAGAGAGCGAGAGAGAGCGAGAGAACGGAGGAGCGCTAGAGCCTCAGATAAAATAGTAGGAAAGTTAGAAGAAGGAATAGTATAGTAGTCCATCCTGAGGAAAAGAAGAAAAGAAGGACGGATCGCAAAGAGAGAGAATAACGTCAAGAGAAAGTGTAAGAGAAGGAGAAGGCGAAGTGACAAGACGAAGGAAGGGGTGATACGGTATGCACGATAGTAACAGTGAACATCTATGAGATTAATGCCCCCATGCTTGACAGCGTCGGAGCGGCTGACCAGAGCTTTGAAGCCCAGATGACTGAAGTGAAGATGCTGTTGAGTTCCGTCAGGTGGGTTGACAAGAAGACGGTGGAGGTCCAGGAACTGGTGCAGAGGGAAAGTAAGTATCGTCGAACGATGTGAGCTCGCTGACAGTAAGAAGTAAATGGAATCGCAAATCTCCAAAACGCTGCTTGATGACGTAACTCAGTCTGCCAACTGGTCACTTCAGTGTCGAAAGGCCGGCGGTAAAGGGGTGACCGATTTGGGCTCCAAGGATCGTTTGAGTCGAGGAGGACCAGACCGCACCCCAGGGGGTAACGGTCCGGCCCATCCACGACCCACACCACAAATCAGTACTTTTGGTGACAATAAGCGAACTGCCAGAAACAGTAGCGTAAAGATGGTAGGTGCAGAGAACGTTGTCTATTTGGGCATCCTGGCGGAGACAAAAGGTTGCGTCATCTGCATATGCTGTAAGTACGCACTCATGGTGCCTAGTGTTGGCAACTGTCGGAGGAAGATTAGACAGGAGTGATCTTCGAGCAGCCAGAAGGAATGGTCCAAAGACAATGGCGAAGAGTTGCCCCGAGAGGAGGCAGCCTTGTCGGAATCCTCGAAGAAAAGGTACGGGCGCCGTCAAAAAGGATGCCGTCCGGACGTGGAAGAAAGCTCTCCGATAGAGGCTGAGAAAAAAGAAACGAAGGAGGCAAGAAAGACAAAGACGAGAAGAGTGGCAGAAAGAAAGTCGTGAGGGATGTTATCGAATGCTGATCTCTGGTCAAGGTTAAACAGGGCGAGGGGTTCGGAGTGGGAGCGGGTGAGAAAAACTAGGTGCTGGAGGAAGGAGATGTTGCTAGAAATTGGCCGACGAGGCACAGTGTATGACTGGTCGGGGGAGATAAGAAAGGGAAGCACAGAGTTCAAGCGGCGAGAGAGAAGTTTAGTGAAAAGTTTATAGTCCAGATTAAGAATAAAAATGGGGTGCCAATTTCGCAAGTCCAAAGGGTCTCCGTTTTGGGGCAGCTAGATGATGTGCGCTACAGTAAACTCCGGCGGAAGTGCTAGGAAGGTGTGGGCGCAAAAAAGCAAGCGAGAAGAAAAGGCATCAGAGATGGCAGGAAGGCGCGGTAAAAGGAGAAGGGAAGGCCGTCAGGTCCCGGAGAAACGCGTGAATTAAGGGAGGCAAACGCCTCCCGAAATTCAACAGGAGAAAAAGCGGACAGAAGAGGGTCACAGAGTTGGGGCGGGACCTGAGGTAGAGCAGAAAGAAGTGGGGAGGAAGCGATAGCAACAGTAGGCACCACCGCACGGAATTTTTCCTGGAAAAAGCACCGAACTTCCGTTCACAGACGTGAAGGGTCAGATCAGATGGTACCGTCAGGTAGGCGAAGGTGGTGTAACGTTTTCGACGTACGGTGTGTTCTTTCGGTACGTGAGAGCTCCTCGTAGGAAATCTCCGGCGAAGAAAGTTGAAGCATCTTCAGCCTGCGAGTAGCCTCCACGGCGAGCGGATGGAATTTCGCTCGTAAAGCATCCTGAACAACAAGGTAAGCGGGATTTTGTAAGGGGATTGCAGCCAAGGAGCAACAGAGATTACAAATATCCTTCGCACGTTCGTTACGAATAGCGAACGAAAGACGGCGTACGAACAGACGAAGGTCGTTTTTGATGTCTAACCATAGACGAAGGGTACTGGGAGCGGTGCTGATGAGATGTTGTCGATCAGCAAGAAAACGCCGGACGTCGGCGCAAAACGCCACATCCATAAGCAATGAATCATCGAAGGTCCAGGAGCGTTGTCTTGAGGGCGGGAAAGAGGAAACGCAGATAGTAAGCGCTGCAGCACGATGGTCGGAAGAGGTGGAAGGATGATGTCTCGCCCCAGTGATCACTGGAAGCAGCGGAGGGATGACGTATATGCGATCGAGACGTGCTGCCGCCGATCCTTGTGCTGGAGAATTCCGCTAAGTATAAGAAATGGTGTCCGGGTGAAGATGACGGTACGAGTCAACAAAATGGAAATCGGTAATAAGTTGAGTAAGCAGATCGACAAGAAGGGAACGGTGCCCCCTGTAGATGTGCGGTCAAGCAATGGCTGTATAATGCAGTTAAAGTCACCCCCGAGGACGCAAAAGTCCCGGGAGGGGACCGCCGCAAGCGCTGTCCGAAGGCAATGAAAAAGTGAATGGAGTTGAGAGTCGTCAGTAGGAATATACACATTAAAGATATGATATGGTACACAATTGATACAAAATGTACAACATTGTAATTGATCTGTAAATAAGTTGTTAACAGCAACAGAAGTGATGGATGGACGAAAACGGTGATGGATTCCGACAGCAATTCCGCCTGAACGCAGGACACGGTGGGCATGATGGAAGGTGTACTGCCATCGGCGCCACTGGCGGAATGGTGTTGTAGGCGAGCACCACGTTTCCCGGAGCAGGAGGACATCGGTACTAATTGCCGAGAGGTCCTCATGCACGGCGAAATTCACCTCGGGGGATACAAACCCGCGGAAGTTGAAGGAAACTACCGTGAAAGTGCCAGGTCACCCGGCGACGTGGTGAGCCTTGTGATCGAAATCTTGAGTCCGTGGATCTGCTTGCGAATGAACTTGGCCGTCTTAGCGGAAGAACCGGATAAGTAAGAAGAATTGTCCACAAGATTGTCCAGATCGGAAAGCTGTTGCAGGATAGCAGGAAGTCCAGCTTCATGGGTCTTCGCATACTGGAGGAAGCCTTGTGCTTTTTGCGTGTAACAGGTGAGAGCATGCAGCTCCTCATACGCAAGAGGCAAAGACGGGAAAGACGTGTCGCGGAGAGTCTAATCAAAGTCCTCAAATGATGCAATTGGAGTGGAAGGGTCAGAAGTGGTATCAAAGTCTTGAAGATACGATGGTTTCTGGCGGGTCCGGGAAGAGGAGCGAGTGGAGCTCCCAGCAGGTCTCCCTCGCTTGGTGGTGTTTCGAGGAGGTATGGGCGCCGCCCTCTTATCTGGGAGAGCGCTGTGATCAGGTTCAGAGGTGTCACTCATGGTCTGTTCTGCACTGGTGTAAGCGCTGTCAGTAATCGCAATTGATACTGCAGTATCTGACACGATACAGTCGTCTGCGGAATCGGCTGGTGGATTAGGTGCACGGAACTTGGAGGACTCCGGCAGCACTGGAAAATTGGTTGCGCAGAGAGATGGCGGCACATGAGTCGATGACGGAGCACTTTCTCGTCTGAGAGGCGCCTCTGACGAAAGGCGTGGAGGCAAGAGCGAGTCAGAGGATTGTAGAGAAATCACCTGCTGTGAGTCTTGTGGAGCAGCAGCAGGATTGGAACACTGCTTGTAAAAGTGCCCAAACGTCTTGCATTTGCTGCAGTGATGTTCAGTGAGCACATCAATATAGCGGATCTGGTTACCGCACTTGACTTTGAATTGAGTCGGGATGGTCTGAATGTCCGCCGGGGAAGAAACAACAACCCTTTCCACGCGACGAGCGACGAGCAGGGAGTTGTCTTCGGGGTCTTTAGGGGCAGCAGAATATGTCTGAATCGTTCTAACCACACGGCCGAATGACGCAAGAACCGCAAATAAAACTGTATCGGTTACCTCTTAGGGAACCGGGTAGAAAGACACATTCAGCGGGCGCTCGGCAACTGGGCTGGGAACAAGATGTTGATCGCCGATGGTGAGGCGGGCATTCGTCACGGCACGAGCACAGTCGGCCTTGGAAAAGTATACGACAATGGTTAGACCTCGCCGAAACATGTGTGAAATCGCATGTTTTGGAAATTGCCGCTTTAAAGCGGTGGAATAATCTTTGAAGAAGGTGTTTGGCAAGGATTCAAAGACAACACCTCTGTCTAAGATCGTAGTGAAAGCAGTACCTGCTGGAAAGTCCTGGGAAATTTCCAAAGAAATGGTATTTCCGTCTCGTTGCAGTTGTGATTGGAGAGCTTCGTCGCCGGCGTACATGCCCTGCGGGGGTGTTGCACAATGGGAGAGCCCATGGCATTGACATACGTAGCGAAGACGTCATATGTTTAGATGACATGGGGAAGGTACCGTTGCACGAGACATCCATTGCGTCGTCGTCAGCAACGAGGGTGATAGCAGCTTGAGATGAGTGAGAAGGCAACTGAACAGCCTGAGGAAAGGGGTTGTTCACATCACGAGTTGAGGGCAGTGCAACGCCGCTACTAGGGGAGACAACAAAGCAGCACCCAAGGAAGAAGAAGAGGTTGTCGTAAACATCGATGGGGTACCGAAAGTGAGGTCCAGTTTCGGGCCCCCACCGTCGGAAGACGCCATTCGCAATGGCACCGACTATCGTAGCTTCGACCAGCTTGCCCGAGAGATAAACAAAACGTAATAGGAAAAGAAAAAGGTAACTCACTAATCTGGGAGTATTCACACACGATAGCGGAACCGTCCAAAAGTAAGTGCTTTGAAACTTGGGATGCACAACTCACTAGAAACACACAAAATATGCACGAATTGACGGAGCTCAGAAGTCGCAACTCCTACCACCGTGAGCAACTCAATGGGCTATGAACATTCTCCCGTCCTTAGTTCAGGGGTACTGAACTAAGGACGGGAGAATGGAAGGGAGAGAGCCAGTACCGTAAGACAAACATAACATCCATGCTTCACCGGGATTCGAACCCGAACGCCTTTCGGACGAATGATCAGAAGCCATCGCTTAGACCAGTGCGCCACCGGGGCGGCGTCTCATTTTGGCACGTATATTTTGCTACAAGCAATTAATTACACTTACCGTAAAAAGTAGTTATTTTAGATTTTCTTCTGTACTTTGGTTGTACTACATTCCTTTTTAGAGTCCAACAGTAATCAGCTTGCATTTTAGGGCTCCATTTTCCTTTATAGCTGTTTTCCATGGTACATATGTCCTGATGAAAACGGTCACCTTGCTCATCGCTTACATCTTCTAAGTTCTGTATGGAAAAGTCTACATACGAGTGAAGGAAATGTATTTTAAGTGACATATTGCATCCCATGGCCTTATAGTTTTATAGAAGTTCAGTAACAAGTTCTTGATAATTTTCTGCAATTCGGTTACCTAAAAAGTTCAGTACCGCATCTTTAAAGGATTTCCATGCAGCAGCTTCAGTCTCACTCAAAATGTCTTCAAATGCAAGATCACGTATAAGTTCCCTAATTTGTAGACCAATAAAAATGCCTTGGGTTTTGTTTTGTTTTTTGATTGGAGGTTTAACGACCACCGTGAGCAACTCAACGGGCTATAAGCAGTCGCCCGTCCCTAATTTAGGGTCACTGGTTCCAGGGAAGGGAGAGAGCCAGTGCCGTAAGACCAACACAACAACCATGCCGCACCGGGATTCGAATCCGGACCCCTTACGGACGAATGATCCGAGGGCATCGCTTAGACCACTGCGCCACCGGGGCGGCATCGTTGTTTAATTTTGGGTTCAAATATTTTGGAGTACTTGTTCTTTAGAAAACGAAAGGCCTCTGCATATTTATTCAATGCCTTTACGAAAAAATTTATGAAACACAGTTTGATGTGAAGCGGTGGTAAGTACATTTTCTGAATACTTACTAAAGGCTCAGCAACAACATTTTTATTACCTGGAATTAATGACTCTCTTTTAGTCTTTTTAATGTAATGAGAAGTTCTCTTCCTACTGTTCCATTCACAGAGGAAGCAGCAGTATTTTGTGTGTCCAAGTTGTCGACCAAGGAGTGAAGTTATCCCTTTAAGATGGCCACAAATATTCCAAGAGTGTTTTTTTGCATACTATACTTTGGAGACACAGTTTCATATTTGCATATTTTTTCAAGTATGCAGCATATGCAACAGATACTGACGGATACATGTTTCCGTTATAAAAAAGGATAGCTTTTAAGCTTATTTTTGAGGAATTTATAAAAAGACTCCATTCTTCAGGTTTGTGTTGCTGTCCTAAGGCTTCAAACAATAAGTCTATATCATTGCAGTACTCAAGATCACCACTCTTCGAAAATAAGTGTTCAAACACTTGCTGTCGTCGTCGAAAACTATATACTTTTGTACTTGGTTGAAAACTATTCCATCCCTTCAATCTGGAAGCCAATATTTCGGCCTGACGTTTTCTAAATGAAGGTCACGAACCAGATCATTTAATTCTTCCTGACTTACAAGGTGAGGCACAGAATCTTCCGAGAAAGCAGGGTCTTGTTTTACTTCAATATCTCCTTCCCTGTGAGAATTTATTTCATCAGTATCGCTATCACCTTAATTACTTAATTGTTGAGGTACAGGAACAGGGAGATCTTGACCATGAGGAACAGATCTTGTGGCCGAAGGAACACTGGGATGCTGAATCGTGTCTTTGGTCTTAGCTGTAATTCCAGATATGTTAGTGATGCAGAAGCAACAGTCTGTTGAGCGGTCTTTCGGTTCTCTCCAAACCGTTGGTACCTCAAACGGCATTTGACGTGATCCCTTCAACCAGCCAGTGCACAAAGTTACACATGAATTACAACAATTGTGAGGCGCCCAAGATTTATCTTCATTACCCATTTTGCACTGGAAATAAAGTTCATATGATTTTCTAATCAATGGTGTGAAATGTCGTCTTTAAGACTTTAAAGTAAATTGTCCACAAATGTTGCAGAAACTTTTTGGATGGTTCACACAAGTACGCGGCATTATTTAACGTACACTTTGCACAATCCACACTACTTTTGAAAACTAGAAGAAAATGCACGTCCTTCAATACCGATTAAATGAATTCGAATGACAAAAAATCCTGCTGTGTTTCCCCTTCCCAGTGACATAAAAAATCTGGTTCTTAAACTAGCCCCAGAGGAAGAAGTCACACGGCATTAAGTCCACTGATCGAGGAGGCTAGGCAAGATTTGGTCGGTCGTCGGCAGAGCGCGGCCAATCCACCTGTTTGGTAACTTCTCATTGAGATAGGCACGGATATCCCTTTGAAAGATGGGTGAAGCCTCCATCTAGTGGGAGAATGAAGTTACCACTATCTTCTTGAAATTGTGGCATCAGCCACAGCTGAAGCATATCAAGGAAGATATTGATAGTTGCCTCGGCAAAGAAAAATGGCCCTTAAACCTTATAGCGTGACATGGAGCAGAATACATCTACCTTTTGAGAGTAACGGAGATGTTCCACGGTTTCATGTGGATTATGCAATCCCCATACCCGCACGTTACGTCGGTTTACTTTAGTAGGCATGTGGAACGTGGTTTCGTCGCGGAATACGAGTGTCTCGACGAAACCGTCTGTCTCCGTGTGTTCTTTTCGTTGCAAAATTGGAACCGACGATTGTGGCCGTCTTGTGCCAGAGCTTGCACTCACTGCAGTATATGCGGCTTCACGCGGAGACACTTCTGCAAAATACTCCATACCGTTTTCTGTGGGATTTCCAAATGCTGATTTACACGCCAACTGGACTTGCGGGGACTGTATTGAAAGACTTTCCTCACTTGGTCGACTGTTTCATGCGACGGACTTGGTCGGCCCGGGGTGTTTCCTGAGTACAGGCATCCGGTGTACCGGAATTTATTCTACCACTGATGTATTGTTTTATCTGTTGGTGCATCATTTCAAATCGAGCATGAAAGTGCCTTTCAACAGTGACAATGGACTCGGTTTTCGAGTACTCCAAAACTCAGTAAGCTTTCTCTGCTCTTGAAGCCGTCTTGACTGAAGGGAACACTCCGTATCGTCCAAGGACACGCCGATTCTCCGGTGCGCGCGCATACAAAACGTGGACACTTTCTGTCATCTTGTGCTGTGCTTCTGTGTCCCATACCGTTACGGTATTATGGCTCGCCAAAATTCTGAAGACCATTATGACTCACCCTGTATAATAAATACTTTCGCGCATGTAGACTATTTGAACTTCGCATGAATGGTGCTTAATGCATTGGATTCACAATCTAGGTTTTCTCGAAGCACAGCGATTCTCTTTGATGCCGCCAGAAGCTAGTATTGCGCGCACACATGGGTGTTTGCAGCCGGTTCAAACGGTTGGGGTCGCAAGAACAAACCGTTTGTAAATCTCCGACGTTCGGATGAAAAACACCATAACCTAGAAGTACTTTCGCTAGTTCAGTGCAAAGTTTTTCTTTCTTTTCCTTTTGTTTTTGAATTGTTTCGTCTTTCACCGGAACTCAATATCGATTTTCAGTTCCTGGTCGCCAGGTGACTTATTCTGCAGAAAACAATTCAAATCAAATCAAGTTTTAAAAGCAGAAGAGATATCTGTTCATATATTGTTTTACAAAATATTGCCGATAATTTTTCGTTTTACTTTCAATTCGATTAAATTTGAGAATTTTTAGCAACAGTCACCCGAGGGTAAAATTTGTTGAAAATCGATAAGGTAGGCAGTTTACCCGATGATTCCTCTAGATCTAGATAAACCGTCGTATAATAGGCCATGGGAGCAACATTTCTGTCTGAAAAATAATTTACACTAATATTATAAAGAGAAAAAGTTTTCGAGCCTATGATTTTCTACTAAGTAAACAAAAAGAAATCAGTATCTACTTTCGCGTCGTTACAATTCATTAATTAAACATACGAATGCTCAAATTATAATATAGGTACAAATAAAAATTCTCTTAAAATTGAGAACTTAGCAACAAGTAAGCAATATCATTGCGTACGTCTGCCCTGCTAGCCGGTTCGCTGGTCTGTGCCAGCGTGACATGGTATTTATTCTACTGATATCAAAGTAGGGATGTCTAATCTCTCTTCTTCCACCCCTTATGCCGCATGGCACCGGTGCGAGACGGGACTGTGCTTCACATAAACGTTTGCTGTTTATCCCCATTCTTTTATACCGTAATAATATACAGCCTATGTCCAACGGAAAGAAATAAGCTTTTGAATGGCGAAAGAATTTTCCAAATCGGTTCAGTAGTTTTCGATATTACCTCTTACAAACATACAAACTCACAAACGTTTTCTTTTTATAATATTAGTGTAGATGTACAATAGTGTGCAAAAGTATTGTATCACCTGCAAAAACCTTAAATTTTTAAGTTTAACTCTTTTTTTAACTAATTAATTTTCAGTTATTTCATCAATTATATGCCATAAAATGCAAAATTTAATGAAGATTTCGAAAGGGCCTTAGTTTTTACTGTAGCTTCTTCTGTTCTTAAGGTACATTACAAGAATGATGACGAAGTCGAAATTACTATGAAAACGATCATTTATCCAATACTTAGGCTTACAAAAATAAATCGTTTTTGTAATTCACAAGGAATGAAATAACGTTTAAATATAGAAATATAATAAAGCAAAATTACAAAATGTATCTAATATTTTGTTGCCTAGCCTTTAGCTTTAATCACAGCTATGATCTTGCTGGCATACTGTGAACAAGGTTTTGTAAAAGATTGGGATGAACAATGCGATACCAAATTTGAATTACATCTCCAATTAGTTGAATTTTGGTTGTTGGCTTCTTTTTTGATAGTTCATACAAATTTTCGATCGGGTTTAAGTCCAGTGACTGTGGTAGCCAATGAAGATGTTGAACATTTTTTTACTGAAACCACTTTTTCACTACTTTAGCACGATGACAGGGAGCATTATTATCTTGAAAAATAAAATTGTCGTCATAAAGTGTTCAAGATGATGGTAGCATCTTGTTTCCTAATATGCAGATGTATTTTTCAGCATATCTTATGACCGTACCATCTACAATATAGAGGTTCCCAACTGCCGGTGCAAACATGCAGCTCCAGACCATGACCTTCACCGGATGCTTAACAGTAGTCACTAAGCAACTTGGATGGAAATCTTCATGCTTGAATCTCCTTACATAGGCACTACTCTGATTCCCATTAAGGCAAAATTCTGATTCACCAATGAAAAGGGCATTTTCACATTGCTTAGTTGTCCATGAGACATACTGTTTTGCCCAGAGTCTACACTGATTTGAAGTTAACAGTGGTTTAAGAGTACCTTTGTAGCCATGAAAGTCATAGTAAAGCAGCTTCCTCCTAACAGTAGATGTACTAACAGTAACATCAGTCACTTCAAACCATCGTTGAATTAATAGAGTTGAATTGAGCCTCCTGTCTGCCGAGCTTGGCTTTCCGAGCATTCTGTCCTGTCTGGTTGTAACGGATCTGGGCTTTCCACTGTGACGCATATTTCTGATATTAGCAGTGTCTTTTACTTTCTTCAGTAGCCTAACAACTGTAGACTAATGACAACGCACTCTTTCAGCTTTGAAGAATATTCCTCTTCATGCAGAACAACTATTTTTACTCTGTCCGTTGTAAACAATTCGGTAGTTTTAACCGTTATTGAGAATGTGCACAAATTATACCCTAATAACAACAAGAAGCGAGCACTACAATGATCTCGTAGCTAAACGTGAACCCTTATATAGGCTGGAGTAGGATTAGGATAGCATTAGCTAGCAGCCAATCAGGTAAAAAAATGTCTATGATTGGCTGTAACAACTGATACGCAGCTAACGTAAATTCCAATGTGTTTGTCAAACCCCATATTTTATGTCATATATCAATAATAGATGTAGCTACATGAAAAACTAAGACATTTTTGAAATCTCCATTAAATTTCGCATCTAATGACACACAAACGATGAAATAATGGAAATTAGTTAGTTAAAAAGAGTTGAACGTAAAAATTCATGGTTCTTGCAGGTGATGCAGTACTCTTGCACACCACTTTATATACACCGAAGAGCCACAATATTATGACCAGCGCGTCTTTATACAAATCAAAGCAACTGCATGTAAACGACGGCGCGCGTGGCTGTCATGAAACGTTATAAATGACATCTGATGCTGAGCTCTGTTAATCAGTGTTATTCTTGTTCTTCAGATAGAAAAGGCAGCGGACTTAAGCGAATTTAACACCGGCCAAACTGTAATGGCCACACGACTGGGGCAACAGATTTCCGAGGCGGCAAGATTTCTAGGGTGCACTCGGTCAGCTGTGGTTAGTACCGTCAAACAGTAGCCTAATGTGTGAAAAACGACGAACCGTCGGAAAGGTATGTGCCGATCAGAGCTCATCGATGCTAGAGGTAAGCAAAGGGTATATCGTATGGTGATAGCCTACAGGAGTTATATTGCTACGCAGCTCGCCCGTAATTTGAATGCTGGGAACAGGAGTAATGTGCCAGAACATACAGCACATCGTGCCCTGATGAAAATGGAGCTGCCTCGCCATAGGTCAATAAAAGTGCACATGCTAACATCGGTTCACCATCCAAAGCGCCTACAATGGAAACACAGCATAAAAACTGGGCCTTGAATGATTGAGAGAAGGTCGTCTGGTCTGATGAACCTCGTTTCTTGTTGTACCATGTGGAAACTCAGGTACGTGTGTGTTGTTTACCTGGAGAAGTGTTGGCACCAGGATGCACATGGGATGAAACCAATTCGGTGGGAAAAGAGTAACTGTTTGGGCAATGTTCTGCTGAGAAACCCGGGGTCTAATCATTCATATGCAGGAAACTGTGAGATCTACTTGCTTCAAAAACGTAATTTCTTACCAAATACATCCTTTCATGGCAACGTTACTCCATTCAAGTAATGCCTTGTTTCAGCAGCAAAACGAGCCATACCACCTCCCCGGATTGTTCTAGAATGGTTTGAAGAGCATGACAAAGATTTCCAGGCATTGCCCTGGACTCCAAATTCCCCAGACATCAATCCAGACTACGTGGTGCGCAACATAAGAGCGACATGTCGTCGTCTGTTGCGCATCCAATCCAGCGCTGTGAGAGGTTTTCATCGAGATAATTTCTAACTTTCCAATGCCAGTGGTGTGGTGCTCCATTCTGTTGCAAAATGAAGTTGTCACTGTCTTCGTGCAGTTCAAGCATCAACCAAATAATTAGCATATAGGGATAAGAACTTCCCGTTACTGTGCTTTCTTGGAAAAAGAATAAGCCATACACTTTTATACAGGATATACAGAACACATTAATCTTTGGGTAATCCCGCACATGATCTACTGTTTCTCTAGGATTTTCAGTCCCCCATATGCGAATATTATGTTTGTTAACTTCCCTATTCATGTAGAATGTAGATTTGTCACTGAAAGTTAAACCCCCACTGAAACTACACTGCTGGCCACCCAAAATGCAACGCCAAGAAGGAAGCATCCGATTGGCCTAAAATTTGCAGCATGCGTCGCCCGCGAGAAGACATGCAAACGATTTGCATTGCAGGGCATATGCAAATCTTGCGCGCCCGGCACGCCACCGAGAAGCACTATAAGAAGGATGCACAGAAGGCGGGGTCTAAGTAGTGGAAGTGTGTTGTGCTGCCGGACCTGTGCGTGGGAAGTCTCCTGATCTGATACCTCGTCGCAGAATACGGCAGTCATTCCAGCACGTTTCGGAGTTAGACAGAGGATGAATAGTGACTTATCGCGACAGTGGTTTACCGTAGCCACAGTGAGGCGAGTTTGGATTCGGTGGATGCAGAAGGGACGGACGGACCGACGTAAGCGATTGCTGTAGCGGCAGCACACCACCGAACGAGAGGACCGGCATGTTGTGCGGCGGGCATTGACGGCTCGCACCGCCACATCGCGAACGTTAGCTCAGGAACTAGGGTGTGTTGCGCAACAACCTGTGTCAGCACGTACCGTTCGACGTGGTCTGCAGGAGTGGAGACTTGTCGCACGGCACCCATTGCTCCGATTACCTTTGACGTTACACCACCGGCGAGTGCTGCGGCCGTGGGCTGTTGAACGCCGCACCTGGACTACGGAATGACACGACATTGTCTTCTCCGACGAATCCCGCTCTTGCCTGCAACACCACGATGGTCAGATCCGCGTGTTTTGGCACCGCGGTGAGAGACTGTATGACACCTGCATTATGCATCACCAAACCGGTCCGTCGCCTGGCGTTATGGTTTGGTGCGCAATTGGATATGACACCCGCACCCCTCTGGTACGCATCGCTGGTACACTCAACAGCCACCGTTACATCTCCAACGTTTTGGAGCCTGTAGTCCTTAATTACCTGCACGACCTGCCAGTGGCCACGTTTCAACAGGACAATGCGCGCCCGCACATGGCATGCAGCGTGCAACAATTCTTCACGGCCCACCAGCTGTCACTGCTGCCGTGGCTCGCCTGTTCTCCCGATATGTCGCCCATCGAACACGTCTGGTTGCTGATCGGCAACCGAGTGGCCCGGCAAGCACCACCCGCGGCTATGTCTGATGAACTGTGACAACGTGTGGAAGCAGCCTGGACCGACATACCCCAAGCCCACATCCAAAGCTCCTTTTGTTCGATGCCGCGGCGTGTTGCCAGCCATGGGGGCCACACGAACTAATGATGTCTGCGTGTTCCGCAAGTCGCACGGGCCTGTAAGCTCAATCGTTTCATCTTTGTATCTGTTGTTATGTGTCCAATAAATCTGGCTTTGCTATCTCGTTTCCTTCTTGGTGTTGCGTTGTGGGTGGCCAGCAGTGTATCTTCTTCGAAACGCTCCTGCATTTCTGCATAGAAATCGTGGTGTGCTGTGCTATCATTACCAATTAAGACTTTGCAATACCTGCAGTTTGTAAGGATTAATTTTCAGCCGCTTCCTCGAAAATTTTCATACAGTCGGAATTGTAACACCCGACCCGCCATCGTTGTGAACATCCTTGGGTGCGTTGGCAAACGGTACGAACACGTTCCACATTTTCATCAGATACACGTTGTCACGCTGGACTTTCACCTTTACACAGACATCCTGTTGAAAATCCTCCAAATACGTGGGGTCAGTAATCTCGCCCTTTGGACTTAACTGCTATAATATATATAGCCAGTGCCGTTAATGCCCACCAAATGGAGACGTCTCAGTAGCTGAGCCCATCTTACGGATTTATGATGTCAGAAGCTGACTTAAAAATTACACATAGCACCGTGGATTGTTGGCCACCGTGGTGTAAAGCTGGCGCGCTCGGCTAGATATCGAGAGATCCGTGGCCTCAATTCCCCGGCGGCGGCCGAAACCAATTTTTTGGTTGCTATGTGTTTCTGGAACGTGGAAAGAGCGATGTATTTATTTATTTAGACATCCTGTTGTTTCAAATTTATTGTACTAGTTGTAGATGGATTTTCTGTTGGGTGGTAATTTATTTAAACGTGTTGCAAAATACGGTTGCACAACAGTAACAGAATTCGATTTGTTTGATTCAAGCACACAGAAAACCTTCTCCACAGCATTTGCGGCGATCTCTCTGATTGGTCAAGTAGCGGTGAAAACCTTCAATCTTTTAGTATAAAAAGATCGCAGGTAAGTGATCGAGAAAACGTACATCATCTATATAATAAGTGCTACTGCTGATATGACGGTGTATCGTAAATATCAATATCTTACATAGATTTGGTTTTATAAAATGTTGAAACTGTGTATTTCATTTGTAATAACCCTGTATATACGCTCATGTTCATAAAAAACAGAACACTGGAGTCGAACTAGGGTCTTGATTTTTACAGGACATGCTAATTCGTCAATATCGTAAAAATGATTCGCATTTCGGCGTCACGGGCGACTGCGTCCAACGTATAGGCTAATCAGATCGCGCAACATCACTGACCGGAAACTGGCCGTTTTTTTCTGTTATAAGCACCGCGTGGCTCGGTTGGCATGTGAGTGCTAGGTTAGCAGTGGGTAAGGATGCCTTGTCGTCGTGTAAGACAGTCGTACAGTCATATCACCGAGATTTACAGGGATCTCGTTATCGGCATGAGAGACTGCAGTGCTGCCCTCAGGAAGATTGCCGATCGTGTGGGATGCAGTGTGTCCGTCGTGGGCAATACTGTGCATAGAAGGGTACGAAAAATGGCGTAGGACACAAAGAGGAGGTTCTGCACGTCGTACGCAGAAAACACGGACGACAACGGTCATCTCATAAAGATGTCTTTGAATGACCTTCTGCATGGTCAACGGCGTTGGCGCAGCGGTGGCGAACTGTGACGCATCCTTCCACTTCAACTGTAACAGTACATCTCCAGTTATTACAGTTCGCCTGCAGGCTCCCGTCGGCCCCTCCTTAGATTACCTTTGACACCGCAGGCTGCATCGAGTGAAGGGAGTGGCGTGACGATTGGCACAAAATCGTGTTCTCGAATGCAACGTGCTTCTGTTTTGGTGAAAATGTTGGCCGTATCTGTGTCTGCCGCCGATAGGGGGAGAGGCGCCGGGAAGAGTGTATTCGCACCAGACACACTGAGAAAAACGTTTTGTTAATTCAACAAACATTTTGTTGAATCAACAAACATTTTTGTCGATATACAGTCAACAAAAATTGTTCTTGAATTGGCAAAATTATTTTTTTGAATTGGCAAAATTATTTTTTTGAATTGACAAAATTATTTTTTGAATTGGCAAAATTATTTTGTTAAATTTGCACAATTGTTTTGTTGAAAATAACTGTTGATTTAACAAAATTTATTGTTATCACGACAAAACGTTTTGTTCATTTAACAAAATGATTAGGTCGATTTTGGGGAATTTGTTTGATCCAACAAAACATTTTGTCATGATAACAATATGTTTTGTCGGATCAAACAAATTCCCCAAAATCGACCTAATCATTTTGTTAAATGAACAAAACGTTTTGTCGTGATAACAATCAATTTTGCTAAATCAACAATAATTTTCAACAAAATAATTTTGCAAATTCAACAAAAAATTTTGTTGACTGTATATCGACAAAAATTTTTGTTAAATTAACAAAACGTTTTTCTCAAGGCATACCGCACCAACACGAGGCATTATGGCCTGGGGTGCTATCGGGCACGAAAGCAGATCAGTTCTCGTGAGAGTCTGTACCACCATAACGAGTGCTCGTTATGCCAATGATATTCTACGGCCTGTCGCCCTTCCGTACATGCAGGATATCTCCGGAGCCATATTTGAGCAAAACAATGCCGCACCGCATGTTGCAGCAAGAAGACAGGCCTTTTTCAGAGATAATGACTTTCCACTTCTGCCGTGGCAGGCTTGATCGCCGGATTTTTCACACAGAAAAAATCTCTGAGACTATGCTCAAACGACAGGTTCAGCGGCACGACCGTCATTTGCCAGCAATGCTGATGAACTTTGGGCGCTGGTCAATACAGCCTGGATGGCTGTTTCACAGTGCACCATTCACACATTATTTGGTTCGATACCTCAGCGCGTACAACAGGTCATACAAGCCAGAGGTGGCCACACAGATTATTAACTACATCGAAGTACTGGTATGTACGGCATCGAGATGCTAATCATTTGTTCTGTATTGCCTTATGAACATATCCTGTAAAAATTAAAGTCGTACCTCGACTCATTTCAGGGGTTCTGTTTTTTATGTATATTTCTTCAACACTGTGAACGACATTCTGATTCATCCAGCTACTGTAAAACGATGTCCTTATCCAGGAAGTTAAGGAAAAACAGCGAGCCCCATTGTTTTCAACGAAGGCCGTAGTCATACTTTAGTTGGACTGACTATGGAACCGTTCCTTCTTTTTTAAATGTGATCAAATTGCACCCTTTGAACATTTTGGAAAAGAAATTCGAATTTTACGTGTACCAAAAACTGGTATAAACGTTTCAGTTCCAATTTTAATCAGATTGCGAAGAGTGATTTCTGCGACCACTCTTCAGCTGTGCTAGGGGCAACCGTCTCCTCTGCTCCGCCCTGGTTATTCCTTTGCCAGGTATTGTTAATATTCAGCGAGTAACGCATCATGTGCCACAGGGATATGTTTTACTTAGTTAAAAAACTGTAACTTGACCCCCCTTTCCCTCAGTGAAATATAATTCTCGTTGCGGTTAATACGAACCTGTTGTTATGAATGTTTCATATCACCCTGCACATGCAGCAAACATTAGAATAATGATGTATATAAATATCAGCTTTAATACAGAAAAATGGAGCTGCAGGATTTTTACAATAATGTTCGTTTGTATGTGCATACCGTTAAGCTGTTTCAGAAAAGCATTCGAAAGTTTTTCGCAAATTTCTTTTCCTACTTCCTCTTTTTGTTTTGTCGGCGGAGGTTGCTGTTGGATGTGGCGAATGACATCAATGTTTGCTTCCTCGTTTAAAATTTTGATTAATACTTTCCCAGTAGCAAACGTCCTCTTCATTGGATATCCTAAAAAAAAACTTCATTCGAAGTATAAAAAAAAACTATTACATGGACACCGCAGAATTTTTTACAGAAGAGGTAAAAGGAAATTTTCAGCACATAAACCTCTCTAGGCTCTAAGTCATTCAAAATAAATGACACTAATACAGCCTCAGTCTATACATTTATTTCTTAAGACAAATGGGGAAATATTCTACAGAGTATTTAGCGACAATTTAAGTAAAACCTGTTTGAATAAATATTGTGAAACCTATTTAGCTAGCAAAAAAAACAATTTTTACGACAATTTAGCTGCAGTATGTTTGTGGAGGACTTGTTGAAATAAAAAGAATTGCAGTCTTCAGTTGCTTTTCCCGAATCTTCAAGCACAGCAAACCGAATTTGCTTGTACCGCTTACTGGTCATCCATGCAACACTTCTCAGACAACTTGAAAATTTCATTGTCGTGGAACAGGAATCGAACCACGCATCTCCCGATACTGGTCGAGTACGCTACCCATTACATCACCCAGGAGAGTGAAGTTCCAAGCAACTGTGACATAGAAATCTAAAAATCCTCAGATTTTTGCTAGTCGAAGCATCCATGCTTCCTCATAGCGCTTTGACAAGATTTCAATCTGGACGGATGTACTGTAGGTTACCAGTACCACAGATAAATCAATGAAGGAAGAAATATCATTCATAATACATAGAAATTTCACAGAATATTCAAGCAAAGCAAATTGAATTGGCTTGTACCACTTACTGGTCATCTATGTAACACTTCTCAGGAAACTTGAAAATTTCATTGCCCTGGAGCGGGAAACAGACCCCGCATATCAAGAAAAAAAAAATGAAAATTTCAAGTTTTCTGAGAAGTGTTACATGGATGACCAGTAAATGGTACAAGCAAATTCAGTTTGCTATGTTTGAATATTCCGTGAAATTTCCATGTACACTCATGGACAATGACATTTGCACACCTAGAAGAAAACATGCTACAACCTCGAAACTTTGCAAATAGCTAGAGTGCGTGCTGGTGTGCAAATGATGCACGTTTAGTGCGATTGCGCACGACCGCACACCCTGTGGTGGCGATGCAAGCACGAACCGGCGTGCAGCCGATGCCCCATGAAAGCGAAAAGCACCGGCCGACGCAAGCAAGAGTACAGAGTGACAAGATTGCTGGGTAGATGCCAGAGACTTCGATTTACGCAACTTACGGACTTTGAGAGAAACCTGATCATCGGACTGAAAACCGCAGGAGTGGTCGGCGCGCGGTATAACCCGCAACGTGGATAGCTCTGACCATACCGTCCGATTGTATTGGGAGCAGCGGACACGTGACGGCACTGCCAGAAAGCAGAGCGGCTCCGGAAGGGCCAGGAGGACCACCGGTAGATATGGATCGACGGACCGTGCGCCAGGCACGAACGGATCCCACTGGGACCCGGTCCACTATACAGGTAGATGTAGCGGCTCCTGTGTGCCCACGAACCATTTCCCGACGCTTCGCGGAAGCGAATCTGTTATCCCAGCGCCCCTTACGTGTGCTACCATGAACACCGGAACATCTGCGGTTCCGTGTGCAGTGGTGCCAGGCCAGAACGAAGTGGAATGCCACAGACTGGTGACGTGTGGTGTTTAGCGATGAGTGCCGCTCCGTTTTGGGGACAGATGATCATCGTGTCCGGGTGTGGAGTTCCCCGGGTCAACGGCACAATCCAAATGTCGTTATCGAGCACCACATCTCCCCCACTGCAGGCATTATGGTCTGGTGAGCCATTGCCTACGATAACTGATCAGCTCTAGTAGTGGTATGTGGATCATTGACGGGCCAGCTGTTTGTGGATGAGATCCTACGGCACCATGTGCTCCCATTCCTGACCGGGATTCCAGGTGTGTTACACCAGCAGGATAAAGCCAGCCCGCACACTGCTCGGGTTGCCTAGGACTGTCTACATCATGTCCAGACACTTACATGGCCTGCCGTCTCCCCGGACATGTCCCAGGCAGCACACTTACATTGGCCCTACGTACAACAGAAAACGTTGGCAAAACGTTTGGTTACTACGATGGGACTCCCTCCATATGTCTTGCTGGCCACTTACCAGCTTCCGGTAGGCTCCGTGTACTAGCCAGCAATGATCCAACGTAAGAATGCACGTTCATATAACATTGTGCAAGCATCAAACCAATGTTTCATACAACATAAATCCATCAATTCTTCAACACTGAGCCACTTTTACAACATTACAACATTGAACCATAGGTGGAATAACGTTACGCCAACACAGCGCACAACGTCATACCATCATTTGGATAACACTGTGCCAACATCTTTTACAACATTAATCCATCACTTAGATAACATTGTGCCACTGTTACAACGACGGCCCAATGTCTTTTCAATATTGAGCCAGCGTATCATACAACGTTAAACCATCATTTGGATAACATTGTGCCAACATCTCCTACAACATTAAACTATCACTCACACAACATGCAGCCAATGTTATGATGTTGAGCCATCATTTTCATAACATTGTGTCAATGTATCACACAACGCTCAGCCATCACTCTTATAAGAGTGAGCCAACTTTTAATGCAAGAATGGTACACGTCCAGTGTCGTGAGTAGTTTTGCATGTTACATTCATGTTTTAAGCTCTACTTTTTTACTTGAAAATGTTACGATGTAGTTTTTTTCTTTTTCATACTGTATCATATGTTCTAGGGTATGAATGAAAAAGCACGATTGTATAAGTAGTTTTTTTCTTTTTTATACTGTATCATATGTTCTAGGATATGAATGAAATAGCACGATTGTATAAAAACAGACGAGTTGGAAATTAGCTACGCACAGTTAACAACAATTTTTACATGTATATATGCGCAGCAAGAAATGTTACACATTCTTGTGTAAACAAATGCAGTAAATTGTGCTTTAACTATGCATATGGAGGTGATATTTTGCTGTGTAGCATACTGTGATTATTGAAAATACAGTAAAACCATGCTATAGCAAAAAATGTTTATAACAATTCCCGGGCTACTTACCATTCATTTGACTAGTCTCAAAACAAACAAAAAAAAAAAGCTTCTGGAATGATCATATGTAGAGGATTTCAGGAAGGGAGTGTCTGACCCCAGGTCTTAAACAACCCTTAGAAATAGGATGCTAGGAGATTTGGGCTAGAGTGCCCGATAGGAAAGTGACACGGAAGCGAAGTAGAAAGGGAGAGGAAGACGCCCTTATTTATTACGGGGGCCAGTACCCGGGAAAGCTTCTGGAAGATCAGATCATATGTAGAGGATTTTAGGAAGGGATGATGATCATATGATGATCATATGTAGAGGTATTTAGAGAGGGAGTGTCTGACCCCAGGTCTTAAACAACCCTTAGAAACAGGAAACTAGGAGATTTGGGCTAGAGCGCCAGATAGGAAAGTGACACGGAAGCGAAGTAGAAAGGGGGAGGAAGACGCCCTCATTTATTACCGGGGGCAGTTCCCGGGGTCCGACAGCTTAACGTGCCCATCCGACGCACGGCTGATATTTAGTGGATCGAACCTAAGGCCCTTTCCGTGGCAGTCACGAACGTATTTTAGGAAGGGAGTGTCTGACCCCAGGTCTTAAACAACCCTTAGAAATAGGAAGCTAGGAGATTTGGGCTAGAGTGCCTGATAGGAAAGTGACACGGAAGCGAAGTAGAAAGGGGAGGAAGACGCCCTTATTTATTACCGGGGGCCTGTACCCGGGGTACGACGGCTTAACGTGCCCATCCGACGCACGGCGGATATTTAGTGGATCGAACCTGAGGTCTTCTCCATGGCAGTCACGAACGTTGCCCACTAGGCCACCAGCGGCCCGAAAGCTTCTGGAAATAATTTTCAGCTGGTTATAAGGAAACCGAATTACAACAAAATACTTGAAAGTAGAGTTAAACCAATTCACATATACACTACAGGTTTGACTTAATGTACACGTTTAACTGTACTTTCAAACATTTTAAAGTACTGAAAAAAAAAGGTAAAAAAATAATGGATTTTCATTCATACAGTTTGAGTTTACAAGAGCCCCCCCCCCCCCCTTAATTATTTTGCTTCCGAGTCTGAAAATGCCAATGAGTAGTATACAAGAAGTCTAATGATTAATGCTAAATAAACATAACTAAATATGACATACTTCAATGGTACAATAATAATAGTGTTAATGGTACAGGCGCTTGTATTGATGCAATGTTTTACAATGCACATTTCTCAGACAAGTATATAATTGAGGTAACATATGCAGTTCATTCATGAAAACTAAAGTAACTTATTACTAATATCTTAGACCAATAGTGTTATTAACAATTTTCTACCTAAAATACTCTTTGTATCAATAATCAAGGAATAATGCACATGATTTATCAATAGAGTGAGATTTATGTATTTAGTTCAAGAACAAGCTGTTCTTATTGCTGTATTACGTGGGGCTATGACGAATAGAAATTTGTTGCATTTCTGTTTCACACGTTTGTCGAATACAAAGAAGTAACACTCCGGAGTACTTTTTTGTGTGTGTGTTACACACATCCGTGATGAATACCATATTAAGCCTTATGCTAAATGAACACCACGAATTAAACCAGCCACTAGTTTGATATAATGGCTGTATTTAATTTGATTTAATTCGGGGTGTTCATTTAGTGTAAGGCTTAATATGGTATTCATCACGGATGTGTGTAACACACACATAAAAAAATTACTCCGGAATGTTACTTCTTTATATTGGACAAACATGTGAAACAGAAATGCAAAGAATTTCTATTCATAATAGCCCTAAGAGTGAGATTTTTCAAATTCTACATGGGCACATTTCTTTAAACTTAAATGTAATAAACTGTTGTTGTATTGTGATAGTCAGATATTTTTAGAACCTGCACAATGTTAAGTAGGTGAACATGGTCGATAGGTCATAGATAGTTGCTTCTAAACCTTTCCTGTAAGTGTAAACTCTACGAGAATTTGTGGGTGTAGTGAAGTGATAAATGAGTACAAACGTGTACAAAGTGCATGTCATTCTGCAGATTATTGAGTTGCATATGTTATCTACATTATGAAGAGTAGTAGCCTCTTGGTCAAGTATTGCTGACATTATCGGCAGTCTATTGTTACATTTATAAATCAATGCTTCAAAATGCAGAAAACATATGTAGTTCATTCATGAAAACTAAAGTTACCACTGTCTTAGCCCAATAGCATCATACTATTTTCTGACTACTTTTGCATCAGTTATCAAGAAAACAAAAAAAAATATTATACACGTTTTGTCAATAAACCTTTTTTCAAATGACACATACACACATTCTTTAAATTTTATGTTAAACTCTCATTGTATTATGATATCGGAGAAGCTTCAGAACCTGCATTATGTAAGAATAAATTAACATGGTATAATTACACTGAGAAATAAGAATCGTATTCAAAGCAGATGACATTTTGCAGAATGAGGGTCTACCTGTTAACTCTACTGAAAGGCAAACCTGCATGTGTCCATACAGTTAAATAAACTTTAACCCGTATTTTACCCATATATAAAAACAAATTTTTGAAATTACACTGATAAATACAACACAATAATCACAACTGATAAAATCTGAAAAACCATTTATTTTTGAAATTTTGATTTACATTTATTAAATTAAAATAATTATTGTTGATATATTTTATAATAAAACACATATCAAAAGTAAAAGCTGCTTGAATATAATATGTTTTCTAAAAGCACAGTATTCATATATTAATAAGTGTTGTGGTGAGATGGTGGTCAAGAATTACCTGCACTTTTGCACCTGCCAGAGTTACTGCTGGATAAAACTGGATTTTCACAACTGAATCTAAAGTGGAAACACAAGAGGTAAGGGAAAAGCATTAATATATAATTCCTTAATGCACAAAATAAAAATATATATATATACTTAAATATTGCACATTTAATATAGCAACAGGATACACTAATAAAAAAATTACATTAACTCTCCAATGCAGTTTGTGAAATGAGATATCTCATAAATATTAAAACCCGATAAACAATATGAATAAAAATTTGTTACGTCTAAATTTTATTATTTTTCCTAGATAGTTCATGTACTTCCTTGGATGAATTAACACTGAAAAAAATTCACACACCGTTCCAGAAGAAAATGAAATACAGGATTTTAGAAACACCTTTACAAACCAATTAGTACGCACTGAGTAACCCAAATATCAGCTATACAAGAAATTGAGAAGAATACTGGGCACATAATTTCCTGAGATCAATTATGATCAGAAAAATGTGAAAAAGCCTTGAAAACAATAAAGTTCACAGCCCGTTTCCTTCAAGTGATCTGAAGCAGGTGAGCATGTGCAAATTATACTACAACATTTTTTGACATGTTAGTTTGTAAGCTGCTGATAATCTGTTTACTTTTCACACGAAATGCAAGGGGGCAATTTTCCAAATAAAAATTAAGAAATTCGGAGACACTAACGCTGAACTTGTAAAGCCATCGTCACAGTCGGTCCTTGGTTTTCTTTTCTTTTTTTTTCTTTTAGCAATAGCAACACTTGCTAGTGGCATTATTTTTTATTAACAAAAGTTTATTAACATTATAAAAAAGAAACTTTAACATGTTCCCCTCCACTAGTCAATCATGGCAAATTTAGATTTCACCCCTGTAACTGTCACATTATAATGCTCAAAAGATTACCAATATTTAGATATAACTCACCTTTTCATGACCTGATAGATGAATTTTAACAATTTAATTTGAATGCAAATATTTAAAAAACAATTTTTTTTATTTAACTTTATTCAGAAAATTCAAGAACACTATTCACAATCTTGGAAGTTATTTTCCGTATTGTTTACGATCTGAGTTTCGGGTCTTTTCATCATACCACTTTAAACTAGCAGGCCTGGGGTCAAACTTGTCTTTGGATGGACCTTCAACCTCAATACTCATGACAGCATTCAATGTTTGTAAGTTTAACTGTCCCTCCAGTCAGCTTGGATTCTCTTCATGAAACTGAACCCAACCTCACATGCAGAAGTACATAAAGGAAATATACTGAATATTTCTACTAGTGCCAAAATGCGATTATAATGTTTGTACTTTTCAAGAAACATTCGTTTTCAGAAAGCAGTTTTTCCTTTTGTATGTATTTAAAATATTCCACACGTGCAATGCAGTGGTGCTTTACAGTTCACACTAAAACCTTCAAATTTTTTTCCCTAGCAACTATTGCTGTAACCACTTTTTATCACTAGGAAAATGCATTTGCTACTAACTACTGGTCAAAATCAAGCCCTGGTCACAGTAAAAGAACTCTAAATTAGCCAATAAAAGAAATGAAAAAAATTGACCTTTTAAGCAACCTCCCAAAAAGCTGGAGCACTTAAAAAGCTCAAAAAGGGGTTTAATGCATCTAATTATGGGAAGCAAAAGGCTTAGCCTAAAGAGTTAGCATCTTAACAACAACAAAAACAGCAATATTATGACCTCCCCCTCCCCCCAAAAAAACCTAGCAAACATCAGAATCAGTGTCAACAGTACAGTAAATTAGTTTTAGTTTAGTATGATGATGAAATATATTCCTGCATGCATCTAGAAGGAAAAGATGCTATCTCTATTACAACTAAATGCAAGCATACGCATCTAACAAAAAGAATAATTTTGAGCTATTTGAAATACAGTTTTTTATGTATAAAAGGCAAAAGTTTCAATTATTAAAATCAGATTTTCCAAATTTGGTGAATTAAGTCCTAATACCACTTCTTGCTAATGCAAGTGGCATTTAAACCATCTATGTTAGTACAATGTATATCGAACTGCGAAATTAATGCTAACTGAGTGCAAAATGGAAGTTATCTACCAAAAGTTACACAAACCTACAAATAAAAAACTAAACAAAGACTACACAGCAAATGCAACTTAAGAATCACCTTTATCTTCTTAGGTGCATGAGAAAAAATTGCCCAAGGTAATGAAACATCAGAGAAATATTTTAGATCTGCTTGTTTAAAAAAATTAATGTTTTAACACACAAGCAGTGGATAACATACATAAGGAAACTTACACTGGGTGTGGCATTTATTCCCAATTACGATTGCTTTACAATATACAGTGAGCAGTTCTGATGCAAAATAATGTTGAGCACGACACAAATGAATACTTTCATGTAGTGTGGTTGAAGAATACTTCTTTCATATATATAACACAAATTTTCTTCTTTGGTTACAACATACAGCATTACCACGAATCTAGAAGTTAAATGTTTGCACGATATTTTAAATTATACTGACATCTATCAGCGTAAATTTCAAATGAATTATGTTAGCTCATTACATTTTACAATGCTTACTGTGATTTACAGCAAAACTGCTTAAATTTCATTAAATTTTTTATGTTGCTGATTGAATAAGTTTTGTTTCCTTCCAAGACACATTTCTAATGATATATATAATTCATTCAATTCTTATATTTATGATGATTTTCAGTTGCAACCTCATAATTTATGACATTTAATTACACTTAATTACACAAAACTTGAAGTTTCTGAGAAAAAAAAAGGAACTGAAGTCAAATTTAGTAATGCCTCACATTAAATTTAAAAACTATGCACTAAGTAATGAATAATTTTTAAGTCAGCAAAGAGAACTTGAGTTACACTTTTGTAATATATGAAACAAAAATTTGCCAAACTTTTGAGCATTAAAATTTTGTCACTGTAACTTTTAAAACTATGGTGCAAAAAAACTTGATATACAAGCATCTCTTGTCAGTACTGCAGCAGGAATTTTAACCCCCTCCTCCCCCAATATATTTCATACCCTATGTAATAAAAATGACACCCATTCCAAAGAAACTGCTGAAGTGTTCGCTTGCTACTGGATACTAGGTGGCTGTGTCTCAGGCATATGAATCCCTTTGGCACTTACATGTTTGTTTGGCTATGGTTTGTACGTTCTGTCCGCACTGACAATCAGAAATATCTGGTCCTACTTTGCAACTTCCCACCCCGTTGCATATCGCCTTCCTCATTTTCCTCTTTGTTTGCATGGCTCTCAAGGCAACACAAGTATCTGCATGTAATACCTCTTCTCGGTGGTAGTAGTGAAGTCCATAGGTTATTTATTAGCTTCATGAAACAAATCTTGTTTTGCACATATGTGATAACAAATCCTACCTTCACAGCTAAATCAGAAAAACAGTAAACTTGAATACTCTGCCATAGAGACAATCTCTACACAGCTTCGTTCCAAGTGCAGAATAAACAAAAATCTCTTTTTTAAGGCAATTTGTATTCAAGCAAAACTGTTACTTTCAGATTAAGATTGGGGGAAAATATTTAACATTTTCAACGAAAAAAGACCCATGTACTCAAGGGCCCCACAAATAGAGGGGGGGGGCACAGTTGTGTCGTAAAGTTTCATAAAAATCTAAGAGGGTCAGATTCAAAATGGTACTTTTTTCTTTAATGTTGATTTAACTAATCATCAGTTTCACTTGCATTTAACATAATGATCAATTTCACTCCCACAAGGAAAAACTGACATTTAAATGCTATTTAAAAAATTTAATAACTGATATTTCTTAACTATGATATTTGCACAAGCTAAACATAAAATGGTACAGAACTCCCCAAAAGGTCAGGTTGGTGAGGTAAAACCAACATCACTAATGGAAAAAAAATGAAAAAAGATTAGCAAAATAAAAATTAGTGCTGATTTAACAAAATGAAAATTAATGCTGACTACCAATAAACTAATTAAAATTGAAAAAAATTCATAAAAGTGAGAAAGGAATGCTGGTAACCAACAAACATTCTCCTATTTCCTTTCTTTGTAAGATTTCTTGTATCTTATTGTAATAAGATTTCTTTACAACTAGCAGTTAATTTTGCACCGTCAATCCCCCACTCCCTTGTTTTAGATGCATATCCTTTGGTCTGTGACCAGATACTTTACAGTGCAACAAATGTCAAGGAAACCTCTCTGTTCCATGTGAATCACATGCCCAGGGGTAAACAAAACCTCAAAACTTTCAAACACTACCACATGTTTTCAGGAGATACACAGGAAAAGCCATGATCTATCTAAATACATGTCAAAACTGTGACTATCAGCTGTCAAAATTAATGAATTGTTTCTTAAAAAATAATTAATTCAGTGTGAAATCCACAACCAAAAATATGAAACATATTATACACTGCTGGACAATTGCTAAGGACGGATCATAAACGGCTATATAGCGCATAAAAAAGTAAGAGCAGTTGGATGCCAAGTGAAATAAAATAATGTCAGAATGCCAGGACATTACAAGAAAGACAATTTATTGTGCTCTGAAATCCAGAAGGCTTTGGAACGTGTTCAAGGGACAAACAGGCCATTTTGTGCAGATTACGTAAACGTGAAAAAAATGCAATTACCGTCCGCAGGCGTTCCGGCGTAAGATGTGAATAGGGGATATGGCCCCCATGGAGGGCGATGCAAGATTCCACACGTCGTGCCATGCTTTGCACATCATTACCAAGCAGCTGTTGGAGTAATTTATCCCATTCCTCTGTCGGTGCACGGATGAGGGTGTCCTTGTTTATTGGAGGGCATTGGCGACCAGCAAGACTCCTCCCCAAAGCATCCCACACATTTTCAATGGGATTCAGACCTGGAGAACGTGCTGGCCATACGAGGCGGTGAATATCCATGCTCTCAAGACACTCCTGGACAGCGACTGTTCGATGACATGTTGCGTTGTCGTTCGTGAAAATGAATCTATCACCGACAGCACCACGGAACATGCAAACATGGGGTAGCAGAACATCATTAATGTATCGTTGGCAAGTCATAGTCCCAGTTGGAAGCACATAGAGGGACGTACGGCCATTGATCATGATGCCAGCCCATACCATGACACTACATGTCGGATATCGCTCCCTTTCCTTTATGTTTGCTGGACAATATGTGGTACCACTATCACGCCAGATCAGTTGTCGTCGACAATCAGACGATAGACTGTATCTACTCTCATCTGAGAAGAGGACAGCAGACGAGTCGTTATCAGTCCAGTTGCGATGTTGATGGCACCATTGCAAACGGGCGGTACGGTGACGTCTGGAGAATAGGATGCACACAACAGGACGGCGGGCGTATAGTCCTCCATGCAAACGTCTGGCGACAGTTTTTCGGGAGATCCGCTTGCCAGTAGCAGCCATAAACTGATTTGCTACCTCACTACCTGTGCTGCGCCGGTGTCTTTTTTGATAGCACTATGTACCGATCTTCTGAAGGTGTCGTACTGCGAACACGACCTCCCCCGTGACGTTTGCTACACTCTCCATTTGTTTGAAATGATTTCCAAAGCCTAGAAACAACACTGTGGCTGACGTCAAACTCCCTGGCAACATCTGTTATTTTTCGCCCTTCTTCAATCCTGCCAATAATACGGCCATGCGTTAAATCATCTAGGTGATGTCGGGAAGACATACTGAAAATTGCAAGTTCGTCAATTGATTCTTTCCCTTTCAATTTTGCGTTTGAATAACAAAGGTCAATACCCGTCAAATCCTTTATATCTCTTATCAGCGCTATGACGTCACGAACAAGTTCGGCAATCCAAAATTTGCATACGCACAACACGTCTTACTGTATCCTGCACTTATGCTAATTTCCACATTTTCCTGCCTTCCATTTTATGGTTTCTATCGTTGCTATTATCATCCGTCCTTAGCAATTGTCCGGCAGTGTATTATATATAATGGCCAGAAGACTGTAGTCTGATTTCAAGAATCTTTAATATTTATTGTAGTTTCTTGGAATCCAGAAATTTTAATAGTTACCCTTGTAAAACCTGAAACAGCCCAATTATGTGATTTAAATGCAAAACATGTTACATTTAGTTAGTTAGTTAGTTAGTTGATTTTAGTGGCGCAAGTGCCAGGTTTGGCCAAAGAGCGCCAGACACAGAGAGCTATCAGTTAAAGATTTTTAAAAGCGGAGTGAAATGATTAACAGCAGACAGACTTGGGAAAGGTAAAAAAAGAGAATGATGAAAGCTGTGAGGACTAGTTAGTCATGTTGCATTTCAAATGACGTTAAATATTTATAACAGTTTTTCAGAGAAAGAAATGAATACACTTCCTTCACTTTCCTCTTGCATTGTATTATCGTACCATGCTATGTTTGGTCTAGTTCAAAATACTAAATTTATAGGAACATTTTACCGCACTACAACAGCAATAAAACTGGCAAATGTGTAGTTTAGCATCCTAACTTATTTTGCCTCAAATGTTTTAAGTATTTCGAAAAAGTGAGACATACAGATTTTAAAAAAGTATGCAATTTCATGGCAAATGGTAAAAACATTTCATGTTTATAGTGCATTTTAAATATTTTTACCATAATGTTAACCTGTAAGTACAACACAGTGAACAGAAGCTGCAGCAGGTCTAACACTGCGGCAACCACTTGAAACTTTGCTCCATTGAAATGAAGGTTCATTGTGGGAGCCAATTTACAGGCGGAAGAGTACAAGATGAACCTGTTACGAAGTTGCCAGGAGAGCGATCCATTTTGTCATGATAAGTCACAAAAAAAATAGATCCACATTACCCCCTGTTTTGTTGTCTGTTGAACGGTAGTTTTGTGCAAGCCTGACTAAAAAATTGCCAACCTAATAACAGAACCGAAAGTGCATTGGGATACCAAATGAGGTGCGAATCCAAGCCATTAAAATCAGAACCAAAACCTTAAGTTTCCAATTTCCCGTCTAACTTCCATTGGTGATAACTGGAGATCTACTTCGTAACTTTTCTGTACAAGCAAGAAAGCCGTCTCCGAACTTAATATTTAATGTGAGGGAATCATGTGTGAAACAACAACGAAATTATAAGCATATGCTTTAAAAACAGTGAGAAACAACAACGAAATTATAAGCATATGCTTTAAAAACAGTGAGAAACAACAACGAAATTATAAGCATATGCTTTAAAAACAGTGAGAAACAACAACGAAATTATAAGCATATGCTTTAAAAACAGTGAGAAACAATTGAAGAACTACATTCTGTAGTGTTGCCCTACAATATGGAACTCTTTCTTGACAAGAACGTACCCAGTTGCTGTCGTAGTCTTCTGCCCATGAATTGGCAACCGGAGCGAACATTCGTTTCAACGGAGCAAAGCTTGATGTCGCCGCAGCTTGTGTTCACAGTGTCGTACCTGCAGGTAAATATTATGGTTAATATTTTTAAAATGCACTACAAAGATGACATTTTTTTCACCATTTGCCATGAAATCGCATACTTTAAAATCTGTACATCTCACTTTTTCGAAATACTTCCATATTTGTGGCGAAATAATTTAGGACGCTGCCCGTTGTGAAATTTTGCCTGTTTTTGTGAATTTGCCTATTTTTGTATTTAGACTGATTTTACCAACAATGTTAAAAAAACTACTTCAAAAGTACACATGGTTCAAAGTGGTGTACATTCTAAAATAGAATTCTCATTATCAAATCATGACTTGCAAAATGCATATGCTGAGATGCAAAGGTTATCAAAATGATCGGCCTGGCCACGTAAATATATAACCCTGTTGTGTGGCAGGCCGGCGTGTAAAAAAATAATAATAACACCTTCTGCCCTGTTTAACTTTTACAACAAAATAAACAGCCTGACTGCAATCCCCTCTCCCAAAGCATGTTAAACACAACAACAATCAAAATACCTCTTGCACTAAAATATTTTTTAGCACAATTTTACTGAAAATATTTTGTGAAGGTACAATTGCAGATCAAAATATTTTGTGATTGAGCTAAATATATTATATCAAATGCCACTGATATCGACCCTTGACTAACTTTTCTGAGATACTTCTGTTCTGTCGAGAATTTTCATGTTCGTGAAACTTGGGGAAACTGATCACTTCGCTGAGATTTACGAAATAAATAAATAAATAAATAAAAATACATAGAATGAAAATGCTCGACAGTCCACGTTTTGAAATTTTGTTTGGGGGCGGTGGTGAAATGAGGAAATAGTGGCCATGTTCGTTTACTTCTCAGCCCCGACCAGACAAACAAAATTTCTTGAAGAAAAAAAGGGGGAAATAATAGAATTAACTTCTTTTTTTCTTTTGGCTTCATTTACTTTTTACTTTAGTAAGTTAAATAGAAAAGCCGAGCAAGAAGTCATCATCAACCCTTTCAGAAAACAAAATTATTCGCTATTAATGACGGAATGAAGGGAAAGCGTTTCTGTAAATTTGTGCAAAAGCCGAAATCTTTCTTTTTAGAGTCCGCCATTTTAGGCAGTTTAGGAAGCCCTAAATGTGTGTCACCGAAAAGTTCTGTAAGCCAGCGTCAGGTTATTTTTAGAACAAGGTCAAAACATCATGCGGGTGGTAACAGTGGTACCTACGTATGAAGGTCAAAGGTTACTTCCTCGGCAGAAATTCATGGGCCATGTGTTCCGTCAGTCAGCGTTTTGGCGCGAACCTGTTAGCCAATGTCCAGCAAAGCCGTTGGTTACTAGGGGGAGTTTTAGCCAATGGGGGGTCAGCAGTTTTCAAAACCCCCGAGTTCTTTTGAGAAATCGTCACTCTACTCTTGACTCTTCTGGTTGTTGGACGAGATGTGAAGTTGTACGAAAAATTCAGCCACGCTGGGCCTAGCCTGGCTGGCTCGCTGGCTGGCTGGGCTGGACATGACTGCCCAGTATCTCATTATCGGTAAATGGAGTGTCAATTTTTTTTTGTAATTGGAAAAGCAAATGTAAACCTCCATTTTTTTTTTTTTTTTTTTTGGAGGCAGCCAGCTCTTCGGGGCTTGGCATTGATGAGAATCAGGAAAAACCTGACATTTTCCCTCTGCTCTGCATGGCTGACAACGAAAGTTTTGGTTCTGGCCCGGTCAAAGATTAGGGCCTCTTTGTGCTACACCACCCCACTCCTCTCCTGGAAACAGATATTGTGGAACGCTCTTAAGGACACGGAGTCCTGATGCTACCGATGGCTCCCGAAGTTTACTGTGGAAATAGGAGGTAAGACTTCCTTTCCCTTTGAGGGCCAGATGATGATATAGGCTCCATTATTTTTTTTTTTGAATTTATCGATTTAAAGAGATTCTTCTATTTAGGCTAGAGCCCAAGAGGAGAAAGTTCCTCGAAAAGTTTCGGGTAGAGTGAAAAAAAGTATATTTACATGTAAGTATTCAGTAAACAAATTTTGGTTTCGGTTAGTTCATATATATATATATATCATGTAGTTCCTTGGAGAATTTATATCGTTGGACATGACAGTGGGGCATGTCAGATTTCAGTTGTAATCCATGCTTGGGTCGGTAAAAATTAGAGAAATAAAAATGTAAATGTTTTTCATTCAAGTTTATTTTTTTGTATGGTAATGTTGTAATGTGTAAAGAAACCTCCATGTCAATGAGAAAGTCTATATTAAAGGGGAAGGCAATGTGTGATTTTTTTTCATGTGTTAAGGAGTATCTAATATCAAAATTGTGTTATAAGCTATTTTAAAGAACAACCTCTCAAACCAGTAATTTTACTTAGGAGATATAATTTTTTTTTTTTTTGTGCTCGGTAGTTTTAATATATAAATTGCATTTGTATCTATACACATGCAGTGCCATGTATTTAAAATTTGTGTCTTGGAGGCAGGTTATGGTGATTTTCTAGTTTGGCAAGTAATGAGTGTAAAATTGAACCATTTTGTAGTAGTGTGGACTAGTTTCCAATATCAGTTGATGGATCTGGAAAATTAATTTTCATGAGTGGGAGACATTACAAAAGGCCTGCACGCAGACTAGGTTAATAAAGTGTTGTACTGTACATTACCCTTGTATAGTGTTAGAATTCTTCAGGAGGTGATGATTTCTGGAAATAGATTGTTCTTCGATAGGTGTAATTTTCTGGAAATAAATGGTTCTGCGGTATAGTGTATTTTTCTAGGAAATGAGTGATATAGTGTATTTTTCTAGAAAATGAGTGGTATAGTGTATTTTTCTGGAAATAATGTGAGTCTTCGTATGGTGTTTTTTCTGGAAGCTGTGTGTGTACCAGAGAAAAATAATTTGGGGGCAAGAAAGTTCTTGCAGGGTGCTGTCCTTATGTGGAAAAATGCTTTGCGACTGAAAGGGTATAGATGGAAACAATTGGGGGATTGTTCTTCCACCCCCTGGTAAGCCGAAGACCCATAGGAAGCTATCCCGAGCAAGGCGAGTGCAGGAGTGTTGTCCTAAAACGGTAAGAGAAAACAATACAGGGTGATATGTCCCACTTATTCTTCCATTTCGGTGCATAGGCCTGATTGGATTCACGACCCAATCTCACCTTCAGCCTAAATAATACTTCCTCACAGTGAGAATTTTGTTTTCAGTGAAGTTGAGTGATTTGACTGAGATGTTTTGCCTACCCGTTACCTCAGTGGCTTACTACATGAGTTGGTAAAATTCCTAAAGCTCACATGGTACTAGTTCGAATTTTTAGATTAATTTGTTTATAAATTGCTGGTCAGAATTAGTGGTGTAATTTTAAATTGTTATGAACAGTGGGAGTGCAGATAAGTATGAATTTGGGTCCAGGAGTGTTGAGAGTTAGTGTTTGCCTGTTATTTACATGGTGGGATATTGAGTACTCAGAGCCAGTTTGTATAGTGAAGTATTTTGAATTTTCCAGATGATAGGGGGAATATTAAGTATATTTGTCAGTATTAGTGTGTAATGATAACTTTTGAGGTAATTGAGTAAGGTATTTAGTACAGTATGTTTAGTACAGTGATTTTGTATCAAGTAATGCTAGAATGTTGAGTATATTTAATTGTAAGGCAAGTATTCCTGGGGAGTGTGGAAGCACTGAACTCTTTCATTTTTTTCCTTCACAAATTTATTTGTTAAAAAGTGTTTTTAAAATTTCTGATAAAGTGTAACTATACAATCCAAGACCGCAAACCGACATTTTTGGTGCATTCCCCCGATGTGCATTATAAAAATAAATGGAACAAGAGCGGTAGGCATTTAGAAAACTTACCTTTCCATTTTTGGATGCTTTACACTCCACTAGATACTTTGTTTTGGTTTTCATTTCAGCCTTAACTTGACCGTGTAATAAGAATAGCTTCCTTAAAATCTCTATAGGCGCCATGGTCCTTCACAATCTATTTGAAAGTAACGTCAACTACGAAGTTATCTTGGTGCATCTTTGCACCCTTCATTTCTTCCTGTAGGAAATTAACATTTCTTTCATCATCCTGTAACTGTGCTACTTCGTTGGCATACTCCAAGACATTAAGATGTTGAAAATTGGCTAACAGTAAGGGGTATTCCCATAGCGATAGCATTAAATCACCAGCCATGTTAGTCCGCTGAAATCCATTTCTGACGTCACATGAAAAAGGTTCATTCAGTTCACCTGAATGGACCTTATTACATGAATAAGGTCCATTCAGTTCAAAGATGTTCAAGCTGCTACGAGGAAATGGTTCTGAGAACCTGAAGATTTTTACAGAGATGGGTTTAGAAAACTTATTAAACATTTGTGTATCTATGTTGAGCGTGAGGGAAATTATGTAGAAAAATAAAATATTTGAATTAAAATAGAAAATCTGAACTTTGTTCTTTTGTTTCAATTTGATTCTTTGCCACTGGGATTGCATACAAATATGGAGGCATTACTTTCTGAACACCATCAGTACATGCAGACATTCTGTTCGGTACAGTATGTGAAGCTTTCTGTTTACATATCTGAAGCTTTATTAGTTCGGTTAAATTGTGCTCCTGAAATATTATAGTATCTGAAATTTTGCTTATTTTGATTATCTATCCTTTTATCACATACACTACACGGAAATTGCTAGATCCACTACTTTTTTTCATAAGAAATTCAAAATTGGCTCTACAAAAAAATTTGCTGCATTATTTTCCTAGAGAACTATGGTGTTAGGTGTTATTACTATAATTGTCTAAGGAATGTGCCTATTTTAATTCATATAACTTACATTGTTGTGAAATACAGTAATTATTCTACTGAACTCATGAACAGAAACATTGCTCATCTTGATCATTGTAATTTTTTTAGGTTTTGAAACAGAAAAATAATCATGAATGATATTAGCTCAGTGAGAGAGAGAGAGAGCTGAATAAATTTCAAACATGTCAAAAACCATTAAGTACCTACACATTATGAAATGGCAGAATCATAATAGATTTTGAAACAGAAAAACAATAATTCATAAAGTACTTACATATTATGAAGCAGGATATGGCTTGGCTCCACGAAGGCATTCACCCTTAATAATGGGTATATTTGGTACAATGCCACTGAGCTGATTACCATATCACTCCTATGCTTCAGCTGTTGCTGAAGCATAGGAGTGATATGGGAGTGATTGTCATAGGAGTGATTGTCAGAGTAGAACAAGACAAAAAGTGTTGTTACAGTATATGCAAAAATAAAAGTATTTTCATTTAAGTAAATTTCACATAATTATGTGATGTCATAAGAGTTAATATAGAAATTAAATTAACTACACATAAAACAGAAGAAAAATTAGCAACCTTCAGGTTTGAGGTACACATTATGTTGGGTCATTCCGTATCAACTCAACGCAGCGACTTGACTTGACCATCTCAGATTTTAATGAAATTTGGTACATAGGTGGCCTCTATATAAATTAAGAAAAATACCAAATTTCATCATCATATATCCACCGATTTTGAAAATACAGCTATATAAAATATCCAAAAACACCCCAAAATCGGAAGATTGATATGTTTTAAATTGTGATTGCAGCTCCCCTAATTAAGATAGAGAAATGGGAAAGGTATCATTTTGTAGTATTGTTTATGCTCCTTTATGTGATGTACAACACCATAGGGGTTAAGATTAAAAACAATTTCAAATTTTAAAATTTAAATTTTGAATTTTTCAAAATGCGACGCTCTAAAAAACTCGAATTTTTTTTTAAAACAATCTTTATATGTTTGGTATTTTATTGTGTGAGTTGTAACTTGGGATGATAATGGGTGTACTTTAAAAGCTATATTCAAATTTAGCCTAACACAAGAGTTTAATGAAAAAAATTAAAAAAACAAGTAAACTGAAAATAAATTTGGGCTAAATCTTAAAAAAGTTTCATT